>JAPJBO010000264.1:0-259555 GCA_030068145.1 Diplonema papillatum
GATAACACAGCATCTGCTTTATCTTCGTTGCGTAGCCGGTTGCAGTTTGATCGTGCAGGACTTCAAGGCCAATGAATCGCTCTTGGACAGCATTTCTCCTGATGTAACGAACGGTGGCCACAAGTTGGTGCTTTCCCGTCACGTCGTTGTTACATCTGCTGTGGCTGACCAAAACCGGGACTCCCTAATCTCGGTGTACAGCCGCTTCTCTAATACCAAGCCGATCAACTCCAGAAGCTCTCTCACCACAGTTGACGATGTATACGTCACATCCTGCTTCAGCCAAGCACAGAAATCGCGGTCCTGGTGCAAGCAAGAAAAGAAGGATAGCAAGTCGTGCACGTGCACCGTGTGGGGGATTTCCAGGCGTGCTATTTTAACAATCTTGCGCAGTTGAGCCCGCATCTTACTGACACCTGAACGAAGGTTTGTCATAATGTCAGAGACAGAAACATGCTCGGCGGACGTTTCGTGCTTCTTCATGCGGTTTCGGAGGTGCGTTTGGTCGGCGTAAGGCATGTTGATGAGGACTGCTCTTGTACGCGGAAACTTTTGGCTGCAAACCTTGCACTGGGCCCCCGCATCTGACACATCGAGCCATGGATACTCGGCAAGCCACCTGTCAACAGTGGATCGCAGAATTTTGCCACTGCCAATGTACGAAACTTCGTGTTTTCTTCCGACTCAGGAGCGGGCTCGTCGTCAACAACAATCGGCTCAAATGCCACTGCTGAACCGGACAGGATCACGACCACGACAGCTACTAAAGCAAGAACGGAAAGTCCGACAAGACTGTCATCATCTGGGTCCGACTCATACTCGGCAACAACCTCGTAGCCTTCAAATGCGGGGGGGTTCAACTGCAGCAGGTGGTGTTGGGATGGCAACTTCTGCTTGAGCGGGCAGGTCTTCGGCTGATGTGCGAGCAGTGAGAGCATTCTCGGCGGCGATCTTCTTTTGAGCAGCATCGTAGGCCTTCACCTTAGCCAGCAACTCGGCGTTCTTCAGCCTGTTGCTGCCTGTCCCCTGGTTGATGCGCCTGAGGCTTGCTTGCTTCTCAAGCTTCGGTCCTCTCCAGTTCGCGTAGTCGAACTGGATGGTTTCGTCTGAGGGGCCACGTGCAGCGGCCGCACGGAAACCGAAACTCGCAAGCGACATGTTACTTGGTTTGGGCCTGGCTGACTTTGTGTTAAACAAGAAACAAGACAGTGTGTTTGTTAACCTCATCCTGAGTCCCTCTCACAGCCTCCGCGGGCCCGCCTCTGCACTCGACTGTGCTGTTGCCCGGGACCTCTCGTGCATCACCCAGCCTCGGCCTCTGGCCTCGCCTGCCCTGTCTCGGCCTTCTCGGGCATCACCCAGCCTCGGCCTCCGGCCTCGCCTGCTGTCTCGGCTCTTGTAGGTGACCCCCCTGACCCCCACGCAAAAATCCCTTTGGCGAAAAAAATATTTTCGCCAACCCCTTTTCAGCGCCAAAGGGAAAAACCCCTGCCGCCCACCGTGGTGACCACCTTAGAGTGTGACAGGTAGCGTCTCCCCCCTCCACAGTGAAAATAGCCTGAGGGGGGGGGGGGGGGGGGGTCAGCCGGCTGATGGATGGATGGATGGTTCTTAACAAGATGCCTGGGGGGGGGGGAATAATGATCCAAAAAAAGATGTGTTGCAAGCAACTCCTGAAATCTTGTGGCGGAAGAGTTTTTGCGGCCGCAGGAGCTTAACCTTTCCCTCGATGGCATACTCGAAGTGGAAGAACGTCACTTATTTTGGTCACGTTCGGCAGGTTCTAGGAAAAGAGTATTGAGCTGTCAGCCGGAGGCGGGAGTAGAGCCTCCATCGTACTCCCGCCAGGTCCTTCAAGTCTGCAGTCGGCCGGAGGGGACCAGCCCCCAGACGACCGTTCCACGCCGGTCTTCAGCTCCGACCGGCTTTCTCCCCCTTTCCCGCAGGCGAATGGGGGGCCACAGACTCCCCGGGCCCTTGTTATTCCATGCTTTATCATTCACGGCGAACGCCTGCTTGGGCACGCTGGTTTGTTCAGTAACATCGGTGGTCGACCCGTATGCGTGTGGTGTACGCGTAAGCGCTTTCAACCACCGTTCATAGAGCACAGGTCTTGATGCGAGGGGTTGATCCCAGCCTTCTGAATACCAGCAGTACGCTGATGCCCAGCAAACTGGGCTCCATACCCGCCACTCCCGGGTAGCCTTGTCGGCACCCGCGGCATCGTCAGCGAAGGGTAAGTGTCGGCGTCTTCGCACAACGTCCTTGCTTCCGCTGGCCTGACGTGGTTAAACGCTCGCAGGCTCATGTCAGACACAGCGATCTTTTACTGCCCGTCTTGAAACACGGACCAAGGAGTCTAACACGTGTGCGTGTCAAACCCACAAGCCGCACTGAAAGGGAGATGTGCCAATCCTTGAGGACGCAGCACAGCCCGATCCTGATTTACTGGAAAGGGATTTGAGGTTAAGTAGGATCCATCAGCCGACGGCAGTTACGTGCGGCCCGGCGGCGCGTGCTACCCGTGTGTACCGGCATTTTTCCCCAAGAGGGTAGTGTATGATTAGGAGGAGAATGGAAATAAAGTGAAAGCAAGAATTTGGGGTAAGCCCTGATTATGAAACGAAGCTAGCGCACAAGGTTCGCCTGATCTCGCACCTACTTTCCGATACCGAATAGATGCTCAATTCTAACTGTCTCTCTCTCTCTCCCGGGAAAGGTCAGCGCGGTAGCGGTGACCACGAGAACACATACAGGTGGGTGGGGAGAGGCCCTGGGACTGGTAAGGCAAGACTACCCCCGTCCCTGTCCCTCCCAGGGTGCCACCCGCTAACTAAGTGTAAGCAAAAGAATAAACCAAAACTACGCATTTCTTTCCCTCTCTCTCTCTCTCTCTCTCTCTAGCTCGCTTTCAGTTCAGTACCTACAGCCTTGCGGGTTGCCTTCCTACGTTGTACGGTGAAAGCTGAAAAGACGTGGAAACCAGAGTACAAAACAAGTGGGAAGTCGATCAGCCGGCACGCACAAGCAAAGGGCGAAGCGCCTGTCTTTTTTCAAGCACTTCCGATCTTGCGGGCTGTCCTACCATGCATCGTGAAGCTTGAAAAAGACGTAGGCAGCGTAACGATTCCATAAAACATGAACAAGACTGCGGCGCACGTCGAGTCAATCGCACCAGTGATTTATATAATATTATGGGTCTGGGGCTCGGGGCCACCCCCAGAGAAGTAGCTTCATATACCCGATGTTAACCCCATACACAGATGATGCGACGCACAACGAAGTGTCCGACATCCGTCATGCATACCCCACCGACCCGCCACACCTTAAGGGACTGCTCGCGGACTATGCGAAGAAACAAAGAGACACGATCCGGCACGTGGCGAAACGCGTGTAGGTCCTGTGCGACGACCCCTCTCCTGTACGCAACTCGCTAAGGGATGAGCGGCGCCTCTCGCCGTACCTTCCTCGTGAATTGCGGTATCGCAGACAGGTTCTGACTTTCTTGGCCGGAGCGCACTGCATTATTTGTGCCCCACCAACTTAAGACACTGGTAGCGGCCCGGTGGTCCTCGCTAGTTTTGAGATATCTCGAGTAAATCAACACTGCGTCTTGTGTGGGTGGCAACGGAAGAGGAAGAAGTGAAAAGAGAAAGGAACAGAGCGGCAGGGAAAAGAGAGTGAATGACTAACAATATCAACGGAAGGAAGAAAAAAAAAACGTATAAAGATCGCTAACCCAATCAACTTCCGCCGGTAGAGAAACCTTGCCTAAAGAAATCAAGTGCCTTTGGGTAGGCTAGTCTGACACTAGTTGTCGTCGGGCAGGGCATTAGCTTCCCATTCCAAATTCCGTCAGCTGACGGAATTTGGAAATCCGGGCGGCTCAAAAAAAAAAAAAAAAAAAAGTGCAAAAAACGACCTTCGATGAAAAAAGTCGTGGGGGTCCGGTGGAGGCGTGGGTTAGGCCGCTGTGCCAGGAAGCTGGCTGGCGGTCAAGGGCTGGGCTGGCGGTCAGGGGCTGGGCATCGCCGGGCATGGTGGCTGGCTAGCAGAAGTTTGGGGCTGTCGCGGGGCTGAGCCGAGTGAGAACGTCGAGGCTCAGAAGCAGCCCAGATTCTTTCTGAGTCGACGCAAGTGCCTCATTCCGTGTCTGCATCCTACTCATACGAATGATTTACCAGCACGCAGTATCTCAGTAGTGGATTGTTGCCTTCTGGAATGTGCACCTGAAGGAGCGGGGCGGGTCACACAGGTGGGCACCAATATGTTGGTCAACATGTTTAACGCGACAAACGGACTGAGAAGTGCAACCCTTTCTTCACCTGAATGTACCGTACCGTTCGCCGAGGGGCCGAGCCCCCCGGACCCCCCACTTTGGGAGATTCATGCCACCTAAACAAAAGCTTCTCGGTCTCAGACCGGAAAAGAAAATTGGCCATTGGGACGGGATTTGGAAAATTGAGGCGAAATGAAGCTAATACCCTGTCAGCAGGGCATTAGCTTTCCATTCCAAATTCCGTCAGCTGACGGAATTTGGAAATCCGGGCGGCTCAAAAAATAAAATAAAAAAAAGTGCAAAAAACGATCTTCGATGAGTCGTGGGGGGTCCGGTGGAGGCGTGGGTTAGGCCAGCTGTGCCAGGAAGCTGGCTGGCGGTCAAGACCCCGAGGCGCGAAAAGGACTTTTCTGCAGAGGAGGGAAAGCCATATAAATCCCTGACTTTCACTCTAAAAAAACAACGGCTCCCAAGGCGCAAGCGAGCGGGATCTTTAAGGGCGCGCTGATACGAGCAATCCGACAAACGAACCACCTACAAGACCTGCGTGTAGAAATACAGAGGAGCGTATATGCCATGATCGACAGAGGTCACAACCCACGGGTACTATACGCACCCTGGAACGCATGGCTCACAGAAGAATTCGGCAACCTGCCACGACTCCACAGCCAGCTCAAGCCGTTCCTTGGATTCTGCGTAGCCCGGCACAAAACACGCCAACCACGCATCAACGAACCGGAGTACGCCGGCAAACACAGGCCAACCAACTTCTTCCCAGCCCACTTACCGAGCGAATCACCATCCTCCGTTGACTCTCCATCACAACCCACACCCGAATTAACCGTCACGGAACGAGTAGCCAGCCTCGTTGCAACCATCACCATCGCCGCAGCAGTAGCAGCCAAAACGAAGCGGAAACACCCACAGCAACTTCGCAAATACACGACAAGAAACTCTTGCTTCCTGCAAGCGTCGCTAAACCTCATAGCAGCGACACACTTGTCAAATCAAATACGCAAGTACACCGACTGTCCACAACACCAAACAGGCCCATGCACACAAGACGTGAACGAATGGATAAGCGGCAGGAAAACCCAAAACGTCGTCCAAAGGCTCTTCGAGCACATGGACACACACCTCGGCGACGGAGAACAACACGACCTAGAAGAAGCCTTACTTCAACTACTCGCTGCGATAGCGAACGAAAACGAAGAACACCGCACGTGCCAACCAAACTGCAGCGACGCCTTCAACGAATTATTACACCTACAGACGACAACAATCCATTGCAACAACTGCGGCTACATCAAAACAGAAGATCAACCCTACAGCATGACAATCCTCGCAATACAGGCCAGCACCGCTCAAGGATGTCTGGACAGTTTCTGCAAGAAAAGCACCCCCAAAGATTACAGATGTGACAAGTGCAAAAAGACAAAGACAGCAGAAACGCAAACCAGTATCCGAGCAGCACAAGACACATTACTACTGTGTCTTAGACGGAACGAGTTCGCAAACGAAAATCGAACCCCGGTGGCAGCTGATCCCACCCTCAACATTCCGGACCACGAACACAAATACGAACTCCAAGCCGTTATAACACACACAGGAAGAGAGAACGCCGGCCACTACACCATCCACAAACGTAACCGCACCCCTTTCACAGACCAAAACTGGACACATTACAACAACGAAACCACCTCACACTCCCGGGAACCTACGTACACAGACAACGCCACGTACATGTTCCTGTACACGAAAGAAGACCCCACCGACACAGACCCTACACAAACACTCGAACTGCTCGAAGAATTGCGAGGGGACACCCCTACCTCAGACGACGAGACCTCATCCGAAGAAACAACACAGCATGAAGGAACGCTGATTTGGGCATGCCCAGCCTGCAAAGCAACTACCACGGACGCAGGCAACAAGTTCAAAGGCGCCAAAGGCCTCCGTACACACATGCTTCACTGCAAAGAGATGACTCTAGCAACAAGCCCAGTACGAAAGGCGGCACAGAAAGCCCTCGGAAAACGCAAATGCCCATACTGCAACAACGACGGACGGACCGCAGGGAAAGCGCGCTTCAAAAGTCTACGCCACCATATCTCAAAATGCAAGAGAAACCCAGCGGTATCGCACACGCTCAAGGCTACGAAAAAGAATAAGCAAAGTAAGCGAGGAACTTAATTTCATCATCCACGGCTGCCTCGTGCAGCTAGAGAACCCCGACTGTGGAGGACAACAAACAGTCAAATGAGGTTTTTTTAAAATAAATTTTTTTATCACATCTTACGACTGTAAGAATAACATCGAACAATAACCAACGCTACTTCCACTTCTTCGAGCCAACGAGCCTTCATGCGAACAGCGCAAGCGTAACCTCTGTCACTCAAACCCTCCAACCACCCCCCCCCGTACCCCGAGGACAACCCTCAAAACCCCAACTTCCCCTCTCCCCCTCTCCCCCCCTTCTTTTTCTCCCCCATTTCTTTTTCCTTTTTTCATCCCCTAATCCGTGCCTCGTAACACACAGCCGCCGATCAACACGAAACCACCCAGAAGAAAAGCCAGGCACCGGGATCTTCCTGACGAGCACGCAACCCGGTGAACTTAATCAAGAGTCGAAGATTAGCGTCGAAACTTCCTGGCTTTTCACGCCGCAGCAGAACGACCACACCCTACCCAAACCCAAGCACCCTCTAAACGCGTTAGGGGACTTCACAAGGTTTCACAACGGAGTGACACAACACCCGAAACGAGTCGCACTCTTTTACTTTTCTCAACCCCCCGCCATACCCAAGCCTCTACGGTCAACCGGAGACTTTAAAATACCGACCTTCTAATCCACAAATAACGCTAAAAAAAAAAAAAATACTCGACGTAGCTGCTTCGACTCCGAATGAAAGGGGGGAAATATAGAGGTAAGGGGCAAATACAATACAAACACAATCTGATTTGTTCTTCGCGTACACCAAAAAAAAAAGGCCGAATGCCACCTCGCCCGTCCCTATGATCGACGGAAACAACCAAAGAAAAGCAGCCACCCACTACGGCATCGTACTGAGGAGACTCTACCGCATGTGTGGTATGTGGAATGACCGCACCCACCAAGCACCAGCGACCCTAAACCGCTGAACAGTTCCGGAACAAGCGGCTACACATGCACGATGCAGAAACGAAATCGAGTGCATGCGCGCGCAGATATCCTGTGCTGCGGAGAAAGATGATTATTATCGCATTTTTTACCATCAATGACCAATTGATGCCGGTTGTCCCTTCGACCAACAACAATAGTATGCACCGTTACACTTACCTCGTGGAACGCCACCCTTACGCACACGCAGCGCATAAAGGATATCATCTTCCCGTTTTGCCAAACGGCACCCGGAGTTTCAAGCAAAAACTTTCACTCTAAAAAGAAGCGCCCCGCAGAACCAACACTCTCTACGCAGGCAAACCCCCTCGAAAAGAGAGGAAAACCATCCTCCAACACAAAACTAAAATGGCTACAGCACACAGGCACCCGTCGCACAGTTCGTCTTCTCTCTGGGTTGTGATGACAACTCCCTCCCAAGCCCCCGACCCCCTCTTCCCCTTTTCTGCCCCTCTTTTTTTGTGTTAACTAGACGCTAGTCTCAACAAAATTGATATCAAAACAGACTGTACTAGCGGTGCAAAAAATATTTACGACCCAACCAAGTGAGTGTCAGTAAGTACGGAGGTGGCCCGAAACTACCGGCTGCCTTTCCTTATCCCTCACGACCAGCGCCAATAACAACGACCCCCTCAGTGGTTCACAGTTCACATAACCCGGGTATCGGGCCCCTGGTTTTCAGCCTCGGTTTTCCCCCTGTACAAGTTCAGTGTGAAAAATATCTCATCAAGGGGTTGGCATTTTTTTAGCATTTTTGGCAGGGGCCGCACTTTGGATCTGGGTCCGAATCAATCCGATCTTTCCAAATACGCGGTTCTCGGAAAGAATAAAAATGGGGGGTCCCTGCAGTTTGATGTGCACTGTGGGCTCCTGCAAACGGCAAACGTTTGCGACGTTTTTTTTAATCACTGCCCGGTGCACTAAGGACCCCTCAGCATGAGGAGCCTTCCGGCGTTTCTTTTAAAAGAAACGGAAACGGAAACGTTTCCGTTTCCTTTTTTCGAAAAAAAAAAAACTAAAAAGAAACGGCGTTTCCATCCAACTTAGCGGCCCACTTGTGGGAGGCCCCTTTACCTCCACTTAACCCGCCAAAACCCGTTTCGGGCCCGTTTTCGGCCGCACCGAAAGGGTTTCGGGGCCGGTCAACAGTATGGGATGACGTCAAAAAATGTTTTTGCAAAGGGGAGGGGGGGTTTATTGGCATCTTATTATGAAACTTACCGGTTTATTGGCATCTTATTATGAAACCTACCGGTTTATTGGCATCTTATTATGAAACTTACCGGTTTATTGGCATCTTATTATGAAACTTACCGGTTTATTGGCATCTTATTATGAAACTTACCAAAGCAGGTCGGTTTCGCTAGTGCGCGCAAACAAAAGGAAGCGCCATACTAATTGTTTGTATACGCACCTGCTTTGTAGGAAATGCTATTGTATTGTTTTCTCCCCCTCTCGCCTCCTTCGAAATGAGCACAAGGCAGTCCCTCGAGTATTGTGGAGAGCTTTTGATGTTTTAACACGTGGGTTCGAGGCGTAGGGTGTCAAAGCCCACGGGCCTGAGCCAAATCGTTGAACCCGCAGCGCAGCCTGATTTTGATTCACCAAAAGGCCCCTCTTCTCGTTTCCGACTGGCTTCCAGCTGTCGAGCTGGAAGCCAGTCTAAGAAGATCCTGTGCCCCCCCCGAAGAGGCCCTGGTGCCAGAAAGCAGTAAAACCTAGAAAGCAAACGCACGACGTGCGAAAGATCGACGCAGACGATCCAGCCGTCTGAGTCCATCGGTTCTCCCCCGCAGGCATCTTGTTAAGAACGAACCATCCATCCATCAGCCGGCTGACCCCCCCCTCCCTCCGAGAATTCTTAAGGGGGGGGTGGGAAGGGGGGGGGTCTCGTTTATCCGGCCATCCGGCCAAAGTGGCTGATCCTTAACAAGAGCGCTGCTCCCCCGCCCTTCGTCCCCTTTTTTACAGTAGCCCCAGCATTGGAATTGACAAAAAATCTGCCCTAACAAAGAACAGAAGGTGTAACTACTGAACCACGTGTTGAACGGACGTGAAGTCATGCGGGTCTTCCCCTACATGACAAGACACACACACACACACACACACCCAAACACACAACAGGTCAAAGGCCTGAGGGAGAAAACAACACACGGTGGTGTAATCGAAGAACAAATCAGATTGTGTTTGCATTGGATTCGCCCCTCCGCCTCTATATTTCCTCCCTTCCATTTTCGGAGTCAAAGCAGCTCCTTCGAGTATTCCATAAGCCCAGCTTTTGAACTTGAGGCGCTCCATTGGACACGCCCCATTCACTCCCTCAGTTTCCCTTTCCCTTCCTTCACACGCGGTACGAGTGCGCCCGCATCTGGGCCCTGTACGAGAGCAAAGCCACCCGCGAGAAGGTCGCCCTCGTCCGCCGCTGGACCTCGTGCAGCAACCCGCACTTCGCCGAAGACCCGCGGGACGTGAATCCACGAAAGGGAGCTCTGAACAACAAAACCCCCTTGTGCCGAGACTCTGCCCTTTCGTAGCAGCAAATCCAACCCTCCCCGCGTGAAAACCTTTGAAGACGAAAAACTGTCTTTTTAAAAGACCCAGCTGGCAACGATCACTTCGCTTCCCATCCTGGGAAAAGGACGAGGCGAGGGAAGTGGTCCAGATGAAAGGGCTGTTCGCGCATGCAACGGAATTCTTTCGCAGACGTGTGAAGGAAGGTGTGGAGGGGGCATATGACGTCGCCGATCACGCTGCCGGAGCCGTTTCACGGCGGGCCGAGGAGCAGCCCGCTGGTCCCGGGCTCAGCGGATGACGTGGTGTGGGTGGGCGAGGGGGAGCCGCGGCAGGACGAGCCGTACCGAGTCGTGTACCGAGCGTACAAGAACGGCGGCCTCGAGGTCGGCGTCGCGGACGACGTGCTGATCCAGGCCAAGTACCTGCTGCCCGCCGCCGGCGACGGCAGCCGCGAAGGCCAGGGAACCCCGCACACGCGGTACGAGTGCGGGCCCTGTAGAAGAGCAAAGCCACCCGCGGAAGGTCTCTGACACACAACTAAGCCCCCTTGTGCCGAGACTCTCTGACCTATCGCAGCAACAGACCCAACCCTCCCCGCATGGAGACGACCCACAGCTGACAGTGAAGAAGGTTGTCTCCTGCACAGCTTCGGGAATAGGAGTTAGCCAGACCCAGCTTTGTGCAGAGGGAGAGAGAGAGAGCTTGCGGCTATACTTACACGCTTACACACACAAACGCACACAAGAGTGGTCGTACTTCCGTGAAGGGAAGCACCACATTAATACTGGTCCTCAGCACGCGCATACACACACACACACACACACACACACACACACACGTCGACCGTCATTACCTGCCCCTACCCCGCCTCAACGGTCAACGAGAGAAAATATTGGCTTTTTAACACGCAGCACTCGAAACAGTCTCAAAATGTACGAAGAAAACGCTTTTCTTGCGACGCAATTCTCTCGCAACGGTCAGGAATGTGTGAAGGAACGTGTGGAGGGGGCATATGACGTCGCCGATCACGCTGCCGGAGCCGTTTCACGGCGGGCCGAGGAGCAGCCCGCTGGTCCCGGGCTCAGCGGATGACGTGGTGTGGGTGGGCGAGGGGGAGCCGCGGCAGGACGAGCCGAACCGAGTCGTGTACCGAGCGTACAAGAACGGCGGCCTCGAGGTCGGCGTCGCGGACGACGTGCTGATCCAGGCCAAGTACCTGCTGCCCGCCGCCGGCGACGGCAGCCGCGAAGGCCAGGGAACCCCGCACACGCGGTACGAGTGCGGGCCCTGTAGAAGAGCAAAGCCACCCGCGGAAGGTCTCTGACACACAACTAAGCCCCCTTGTGCCGAGACTCTCTGACCTATCGCAGCAACAGACCCAACCCTCCCCGCATGAAGACGTCCCACAGCTGACAGTGAAGAAGGTTGTCTCCTGCACAGCTTCGGGAATAGGAGTTAGCCAGACCCAGCTTTGTGCAGAGGGAGAGAGAGAGAGCTTGCGGCTATACTTACACGCTTACACACACAAACGCACACAAGAGTGGTCGTACTTCCGTGAAGGGAAGCACCACATTAATACTGGTCCTTAGCACGCGCACACACACACACACACACACACACACACACACACACACACACACACACACACACACACACACACACACAGGGGCTGGAAGAGAATATCAAAAACATTGAACAATATCAAATGTCTGCACCTCCATGTGGTGGCCCTGGGCAACGCGACTGCCAAAAGGAAGCAGCGCGGCAAACGCAGACCGGAGACGAGGTACCTTGGGTGCCAGCGAAGCAGAAGAGAAGGCCGCAACCGCACCTCCGTGGCGGCGACTGGAGTGTTCCCGTGGTCGACGTGGGGTCGCTTGCGACGGCGGACGGCGTGGCGCTGGCCAGTCTCGAGGAAGCCGAACGCGTCATCGCAGCGAGCGAGGAATGGACAGGCGCAAAGGCGGTAGTCGTCGACATTGTGCAAGAAACCATTGGCGGGAAAAAGGGGCACGTCACCACGGTCGTGACCACCAGAGGAGGGAGGACGGAGGCAGTGAAGGCCACAATCATCCAACTGGGTGATGACTTGGTCAACACCACGCTGGTGAAGCGCACAGCCGCCATGCCAGCCGACATGCCAGCCGCCGTATCCGGCCGAGACGCTGATGACAAGACGAAGCTCTCGGTTCGCATCCCCCGGCGATACACAACGGCGGAACAGTGGCAGGCGGCTGCCGGAAATCTGAAGGCGTACATACGGAAGTACGCAAGCGACGCGGGGGTGGCAGTCGACCTGGTCATCACCGGGGAAGAGACGTGCGGGAAACCGGAAGACGAGCGGCGGTACTTCGGTGCGCTGGTGAGGGCACCGGAAGGAGCAGTGAGTGCACTCGAGGCCGCCTCTGGGAAGCTGGGGGTGTTTGTCGCGCGGAAGGCAGACCGCGGTCCCGTCATCTGGTTGAAGCCGGGGACACCCCTCGAAGAGGCGATGCAACTGGCGCCGGGAGACGTGATCCGAGTGTGCGCGAACCGACGCGGACTTGGACTGCGGGTTGAAGCCGCCGGCGAAGAAAAGGTGAGGCGAGAAGTCGGCGAAAGAGCTGGCCCCGTGCTGAGGGGCAGAGTGTGGGATGTGAACGGATTCCATCCACGCACAACGGCGGCGCAAGCGGAGACATTTCTGCGGAATGCGGGATGGGCTGATGTCACAGCCATTAGAACTCTCCCGAAGCGCGGTAAGGTATTGGCGGTAGTCAGAGGGGGCGAGCCGCCCGCGTGGGTCTTCGAGATAGAGGGAACAGGCACGCAGGTCCTGGTCTCGATGGCAAGACACGTGGGAGAGACGGAGCAGCGGTGGGTACAAGCAGCGCCGCAGGTGAGAAGAAAAGACCCGAGCGAGCGCGGAACAGAAAGGGAGCAGCACACGTACACCAGGCCGGAGTTTGTACGGTGCTACGGACCAAAGCACGGAGGGAAGCTGTGGAAGGAGGCCGGTACCGAAGGGGCTGACCCTGTTTTGACAACACAAGGAGCCGCAACCGCCGGGGGGGACAATGACATGGGAGTCAAGGTCGACGACCCCGGCGACCAGGCGAAGGCGCGCTCGTACGCTGACGCCGTCAAAGGTTCGAAAGGAAACAAAAAAGGCAAGCAGGGCAAACCGCCAGCCGTCAACCCGCAGGCGCGAGAAGAGGGGGTCGGAACAGAGTGTCAGCGGCTCCGCGGGGACAACGACCGCCTGACTGCAAGACTCGTCGAGCGGGAGAAGAAGTTGGAAGAGGGCAGGGAATCGCAGAGGGTGGTGGAAGAACTGCGCGGGGACAAAAGCTGCCTGACTGCAAGACTCGCCGAGCGGGAGAAGGAATTGGAAGAGAGCAGGAAATCGCAGAGGGTGGTGGAAGAACTGCGCGGGGACAATAACCGCCTGACTGCAAGACTCGTCGAGCGGGAGAAAGAGTTGGAAGAGAGCAGGAAATCGCAGAGGGTGGTAGAAGAACTGCAGGCAGAGAACACGAGGCTAGCGAGGAAGGTGGAAGAACTCACCACCCTGTTACAAAGCTTGAGGGAACAGGTAGAGAACGCCAGACCCGGGACGAGCGAGAGCCGGTCAGCGTCGCCGCCGTGTGCACCAACGGCATCATTCGCCGGCAAACGGAGAAGGGGTACCACCCAGTCCCTGTCGAAATCACGAGAATCTACGCAGCAGAGCAAGAGGCAGGCCGGGGCAACTAAGATCACGGATTACATGAAACCTCGTAATAAGTGACTGCCATCCGGGGCAGCAAACCTGGTCGGAGGGGGAAGAGAGGAGGAAGAAGCGAGGGATTTTACCCAGAATTTCCGGTGGATTGAGCAGACCACGCGCAGTATGTGCGGGAGACTAGTGCAGGTGCCAGGCGATGGTAACTGCCAGTTTTCGGCTATAGCGACAGGGTTCGGAGGAATTGACGCGGCAACCCTGAGAGATAGGGTGGTAGCGAGCATAGAGGCAAGCACCTCTCGATACTGGGACGCCATGGCCGGCGAGGAGCTGGGAACGTACCTGGCGAGAATGAGGCGACACGGGACATACGGAGATGAGGTGACGCTGTGCGCGGCAGCAGAGGTGTTAAAAGCCAACATATGGATTCTGAACGCGAGCCGGCGCGACGTCGTACGACGATACAGCAGCGAAGGAGCGGACAGAACGGTCGTTGTAACGTACTTGCCACAGCACTACGACAGTCTGCTGCTCCCGCTGGCATCCATGCGGAAACTAGAGGAGGCGACACAGGATTCGGTGCCAATCGCGGAACTATGCATCCGTCAAGAGGCGGCACGACGGATTGAAAGAGCGCCGATGCCTCGCGGAGCCCAAGAAAGCAGGCGCGAACAGGTGCGACCCCGGCCGCAACAACGGACAGTGCACAGAAAGCCCGCGCAAGCGGACAGAGTTTCTACGGGACTGCCTGGCAGAACAAGTGGGATACCACACCAACAAAACGACGAAGTTGTAGTAGTCACCATCAACGTCACGTCTTTGGACACTGAAAAGTTGCTGGTGGTGGCGCTACTAGAAGCCGATGTCGTCGTACTGCAGGAGACACGCGTGACGAAGGTAGAGAAGGCGTACATGAGCTCACTCCTCATGGCGTATGGATGGAATGTGCACTGGGGTGAAGACGTGGCGATGGTGGAAGGAAAAGACGGGAGAATGCAGAGGAAGCCCGGTGGGGTGGCAGTTATGACCAGACCACACCTTGTAGCACAGCGCATACCGCCGGTGGAACAATCGGTGGTTGATTCAACCCGTCTCGTACATGTAGCCATAGCCCTGCGTGACGGAAAGACGGCCTTGCATGTGTTTTCACTGTACGGGCAAAGCGGAAGTAGTATGCAGGTGCAACGGGAAAGAGAGGTGCTGCTATCAGAGGTGCTGGGCATAGCGGCGGGGCTCGGACAAGTACCAACGCTGGTAATTGGTGACTATAACTGCAACACAGAGACAAGTCCCGTGCTAGCCGCGGCGTGTCGATCTGGGAGATGGGCAGATGCGGCAGCCGCTTATGCGGTAGGCCGAGGTGAAGAACCGCCGTGCACTTGCTGGGCGCCGAACGCGACGCGCGGTAGTAGAATTGATCTGTGCCTCGCGAACGTCTGTGCGGCACCAGCCATTTGCAAAGTTTTCACGGTAGCAAAAGAAGACAGCCAGTTCTACACACATGCACCGATGTATGTGACACTGCGACAGCAAGCGTTCCGAGAGCGCCACAAGCGCGCTATCCTCCCGGCCGCGTTCCCCCGGGAATGCCCCAAGCTCAGCTTGGAGAAGAAGAGCGAGTTGGAAAAATTCGCCACGGATGCGCGAGAGGCCCGTAGAGGAGGGGCAAGCTTAAGACAGCTGTCGCAGCAAGCAGAGGAATACCTCATGATGGTGCACAGAGACGGGTTAGCTTTCCCAACTAAATCATACACGGGACGCGGAGACGAAGTTGGCAGCTACTCGCGGTTGACGACTAGATATCAACACATGTCAACGAGGGGCGCGTCCACCAGGCAAACGCGAGCACGGGACGAGCTGTTGGGGCATCTGCGGATGCTGGTACAAGCGGGACAAGAGCGTTTAAGTGCAGAAGTGCCGTATCCCCTAACAAGACAGGAGGAGAGGGCGAGAGAAGCCGCACGAAGGAGAGTCAAGAAGGGCCACATCCCGGCAGCAGTTGTCGACATCGTTATGTCGGATGATCTAGCCGAGTTGCAGGCGCTCCAGAGTGCCTTGTCGTACTTGGAGGGGTCCCAGAAAGCTGCATTCGCCGCTATTAGACGGCACAGAAAGGCGCAGTGGGCCCACAAAATGCAGGAAGCTTGGGCGCATGGAAAGGGCCTGGTCTTTGACTACATCGCGGACAGGTATTCGTCGCCGCTGACCTTCATGCGGCGGGACGACAAATCCCTGACGGCGAACGCGACGGAAATAGACGAGATCCTGCGGAGCGAGGAGGCTTGGGGGGGTATTTTCCACCGGTACGCAACGCAAGAGGAGCCGTGTTGGGACCGATTTTTACGAATGTACGATCCGATCCTCCCGGAAAGGGCTGTGATGGAGTGCGCCCCGATTACCGCAGGTGACATGAGGGCGGTACTGGCGAAGATGAAGAAGTCGGCATCGGCTGGAATGCACGGGTGGAGAATCCACGAGTTACAACAACTGCCGGACCCAATACTAGAGGGTTTTGCGCAGGTGCTCAACAGAGTGGAGGAGGAGGGCGAATGGCCGGAGGAGCTGATGCACGCCCTCGTGTCGTTAATCCCCAAACCTAAAAGCACTGGGGACCCACTATCCCAGCGACCGATTTCGGTGACACCGGTCTTGTACAGGATATGGGCAGCAATCAGAGCCAAGGAGGCGCAACGCTGGATGGACGAGCTGGCGCCAGAGGGGCTCCATGGATGCCGACCTGGACACAGTACTGAGGACTTGTTCTGGCACCTGGCCGCCGAGATCGAGGAGGCCCAGCTCACCGGGAACCCTCTACATGGGATAGCATTCGATTTCAAAAAATGCTTCGACTCCGTCCCTATTAACATAACGTTGAGACTGGCGAAAAAGTTAGGATTTAACCGAAAGGTACTTCGGGCGTTGAAGGCCGCCTACCGACACATGAAGCGCCACTTCAAAGTGAATGGGACGGTCGGGGTGGGTTTCATACCCACAAACGGCATAATGCAGGGATGTGCAATCAGCGTGGTTCTAATCGGACTGCTGATAAGCGTGTGGATGAGGCACGTGAGCCAGGAAGGCCGTCCTCGGTCGTACGTAGACGATATCACGGCCACAGCCGGAGAAGCGAGCCAGTTGCAGACCATCGCGAACAAAACTGTGGTTTTTGCGGCACTGACAGGCTTATGGATTTGTCTCGTAAAGTCGCACTCGTTTGGAACGACGCGGAGCCAGCCGGCAGTCGAGATCATGACTTGGCAGGAGGGCGCAGATGCTTTCATACCCCACAACCCTCCACGGTTTTATGAACGGACCGACAGTTTTGATTGTCTTGGAGTGATGTTGCACGCGTTAGGACCCGGGCGCCAGCTGTCGAGCAGGATTCAGAAGCGCAGGGAAGGGGCGATCCTGAACCTGCAACGAGTAAAAAGGATCCCAGTGCCTGCTTCGGCGCGAGAGGAGCTGACATCGATGACGGCGTGCGCGAAGACGTTCTATGGGGTGTCAGTCATGCCGTTAAGCAACCGAACGTCCAACACATTGCGCCAGTCAATCATGACGGCGCTGTGGACCGGGCCAAGCCGACGGGCAGTTGAGATAGTGATGCAAGTGCTACACCACGGGCATCGGGTGGATCCCAGCACAGCGCCGGCTTACCTGCGAGTCAAAGCCTGGGTCAGGCAGATGCAGAAGTGGCGGTGGGTCAGGACGCTGGCAGAGACGGCCTGGGTGCAAAGAGAGTCCTTGCCAGCTGGGTCTCCGCACGGTCTAATGCAGGGCGCCCTGGAGCAAGCCGACTGGTTGTGGACGAGTTCGTCGACAATCGGGTACACAAACGAGATCGGGCAGCAGGTCGCTTACCGAGTAAGCGAAGCGACGGAAAAGCAGACGGAGATAATGTTGCATGACCTGCGCCAGGCATTGCGACGCCAGCAGATGGCAAAGATGTGTATCCGAAGAGAAGATCTGAGGGGATGTGCACACGGGGTGGATGGAAGCGTCACTCGCCATCTCCTGGAAGAACCGGACAACAACCTCACAGGGTACCAGCGGGGCATCTTGCGGTCAATAATCGCAGGGGCAGTAGCAACGACAGGTCGGACGGGGCGTACTGGGTCATGTCCATACTGTAACAAGGAAGAGAGAGAGACGGTCATGCATTTGTGGTGGGAGTGCGAAGCTTGGAAGGATATCCGGAAAGAGCACAGTATGGATAGCGTCAATCGGACAGCATGGCCAAACTGTCTGAGCCTGTGCGGTGTTGCGCCTCTGTACAAACACGGCACAGATCCGGCACAGCAGCCAGTACCGCTGGACTATCAACAAGCTTGTCTGTTCGTAGGTAAACTGCAGCGATTCTTCCTGGCAGTGTTGCGCGAAAGGCAGATAAGGGATGACAGAGAGCAAGAGACATCACGCCATCATCGCCTGTCCTTGTACCCATGGGGATGGAAGACGTCGAAACCGAGGAGAGTCAGCATCCCAGCAATTGACGCAAAAATGGTTGGGAAGCAGTGGAAGCACGGCGAAGAATTGTGGAAGGCCGTGCACTGGTGGATGAGTAGGCTGCAGTGGGCGCACATCGGGTCAGAGCACACCGTGACGTTCATGGAATTAGCCGTCGATTTTGAACTCACAACAGGTGTTCGTCTGCCCGATGTACAAAGCCGACGCATTCAACCTCCAAAAACCACAACCAGCAAAACAACCGCTGCCCGGGCTGTTCTCCCTCCCCAGCATGAAGCTTCCGCAGGCCTGTGGGTATACTTCGACGGCGGCTCGAGGCAGAACGGAACCGCGTTGGCGGTAGCGGGAGCCGGAGCCGTCGTGTATCGAGATGGTGTGAAGGTAGCGGAGGCCGTCATCCCCTTGGGACGTACCACCAACAATGTGGCCGAATACAACGGCCTAATTGCTGGACTACGATTACTCAGGGAGCAGCCGCAGGATGTGGAAGGGCCGGCAAAAGTCAGGGGCGACTCAAAAATTGTAATCGGTGCAGTGAACGGGACAGCAGTTTGCAAACCCCACCTGCGGCCGTATTATTTGCAAGCGACAGCGGGCATCGGTGGATTGACACCGCGGTTCGACCTAGATATTGAGCACGTACCGAGGAAAAGGAATGTCGACGCCGACGCGTTAAGCAACGCGGCAATGGACATGGTCCAGGCAGAGATGGGCGTACAAGAGCAGACGGTAAGGGCGCAATATGAGGAGTATAAACTCAGCGCTCTGGCAAAGAGCCAATCCCTCCGAGAAGTCACCAGTGCAGTAGCGCGGATTTGTGGCGTGAAATGGCATCACGGGCGCGTCGCAAATGTCACTAGCGTCACAGCACTGGGCGGAGGGGTCATGCAGGGCATCACGTGCCGAGCCGAGCTCGCCCCGCGAACGGAAGTGGTGTTGCGGGCGATGAGCCAACGGAGCCCCGACTCGAACGCCACAGCCTCGAACCCGTTTGTTAAGGCGCATGAGCAGTGGGCGGGATGCGTACAGCCGGAGAGATACTACGAGGCGGCCTGGAAGGAGGCAGCAGAGTGGAGGGGAAGGGGGCAGAAAACGGCTGGCGCACGGCCAACAGTGAAGCGAACATCAAATATGATAGCGAAGTGTTCCAAACACGACGCGGCTCGCTGCTCCGTGTGCACAAGAAGGCGCCTCCCCCCGGATACATGTTGCAGCCAGCAGCACACGGGACACGAAGCGGGTAGCCATTGTCAAACAAAGCTACAGTTCCGGACAGCGCGTGGTCATCACGAGCAGCAAGAAGGAGCGTCAGCTGTGACGTGAGGAAGCCAAAGGCCTGGGCCATACTCCGCAACAGGGGTTACCCATACATGAATTCCACACACACACACACACACACACACACACACACACACACACACACACACACACACACACACACACACACACACACACACACACACACACACACACACACACACACACGTCGACCGTCATTACCTGCCCCTACCCCGCCTCAACGGTCAACGAGAGACTCAAAAATATTGGCTTTTTAACACGCAGCACTCGAAACAGTCTCGAAATGTACGAAGAAAACGCTTTTCTTGCGACGCAATTCTCTCGCAACGGTCAGGAATGTGTGAAGGAACGTGTGGAGGGGGCATATGACGTCGCCGATCACGCTGCCGGAGCCGTTTCACGGCGGGCCGAGGAGCAGCCCGCTGGTCCCGGGCTCAGCGGATGACGTTGTGTGGGTGGGCGAGGGGGAGCCGCGGCAGGACGAGCCGTACCGAGTCGTGTACCGAGCGTACAAGAACGGCGGCCTCGAGGTCGGCGTCGCGGACGACGTGCTGATCCAGGCCAAGTACCTGCTGCCCGCCGCCGGCGACGGCAGCCGCGAAGGCCAGGGAACCCCGCACATGCGGTACGAGTGCGGGCCCTGTACGAGAGCAAGCCACCCGCGAGAAGGTCGCCCTCGTCTGCCGCTGGACCTCGTGCAGCAACCCGCACTTCGCCGAAAACCAGCCGGGCGTGAATCCACGAAAGGGAGAACTGAACAACAAAACCCCCTTGTGCCGAGACTCTGCCCTATCGTAGCAACAGATCCAACCCTCCCCGCATGAAAACTTTTGAAGGCGAAAAAACTGTCTTTTTAAAAGACCCAGCTGGCAACGATCACTTCGACCGCTTTTTACCGGCCTATGGATACCCCCCGCCTCAACGGTGGCTCAAAAAAATGCAGCTTCACTCGGAGACTACCGCATCGCCTCCAGCCTCAGGTACTGTAGCTTCGAGGCAAGCGGGTTGTTACTCTCTTCAGCAGCTTCTGTAATGAAGGACCACGTGGCCAAGATGTCGTTCTTGATGTCTTCGTGCTTCAGACTGTCCGCTGGCTTGTGCAGGAGTCAAGCATCAGATACTACTATCTTCATGTTGGCTTTTTAACACGCTCTCACTAGAAACAGTCTCAAAATGTACGAAAAAACGCTTTTTGCGACGCAATTCTCTCGCAACGGTCAGGAATGTGTGAAGGAACGTGTGGAGGGGGCATATGACGTCGCCGATCACGCTGCCGGAGCCGTTTCACGGCGGGCCGAGGAGCAGCCCGCTGGTCCCGGGCTCAGCGGATGACGTGGTGTGGGTGGGCGAGGGGGAGCCGCGGCAGGACGAGCCGAACCGAGTCGTGTACCGAGCGTACAAGAACGGCGGCCTCGAGGTCGGCGTCGCGGACGACGTGCTGATCCAGGCCAAGTACCTGCTGCCCGCCGCCGGCGACGGCAGCCGCGAAGGCCAGGGAACCCCGCACACGCGGTACGAGTGCGCCCGCATCTGGGCCCTGTACGAGAGCAAAGCCACCCGCGAGAAGGTCGCCCTCGTCCGCCGCTGGACCTCGTGCAGCGACCCGCACTTCGCCGAAAACCCGCAAGACGTGATCCACGAGAAGGAGCTGCTGTTCGACCTCAACGCCGAGGGTGCCGAGATCGAGGTGCCGCTGACAAGTATCGCCCAAAAGGCCACCGTCCGGGCGCTGGCCACGGGGCAGCTCTCGTACGACACGGGCATCTACCCGGAGCCGGCGCCGGTCCACGAAATAGTGAACGCGTCCGTCGGGATTTCAGGTGCCGTGTTCTTTTCTACGCTGCGAGGGTCCCAACAAAATATCAACTTCCCAATTCCTTCCAACCTTCTCCTTTACCTTGCATCAAAGAGGTGTCACGGCAAGTTTTGGCATCACAAGTGCATGCTACGACGACGTCAGAAGGTAACCTTAAGCGGCGACACAGTGCATGTTAATCCGTGTGGTTCATGTACTTAAAAGAACTCAATGCTTAGCAACCAACGATTTAAAAGCTACAGTTTCTGTACTTTATTGGCTGCTCACGCGGCCGGTAAAGTGCGCCCGGACAACATCCAGGACGAACACCCCCCTTAACACACCAGCGGTACCCACCCGCTTAAAGAACACGAGCTGCCCGCTGCTCACCCAAACGGAAGCGATGGACAGGATCAACGTCCTGATCCAGGAGGCGCGGGGGATGGCTGAGCTCGCCGCCCTCGACGAGCTGGATGCCGTTTACGGCATCATCGACGTGGCAACGACGCTGCTCAGGCGTAGGATCGAAGCGCGGAGCGGCAAGCCGGCGCAGCAACCACCAAGGCAGCAGCAGCAGCAACTGAAGCAGCAACAGCAGCGACCGCAGCAGCAGCAGCAGCAGCAGCAGCCGAAACAGCAACAGCAGCAGCAGCAACCGAAGCAGCAACAGCAGCGACCGCAGCAGCAGCAGCAGCAGCAGCAGCAGCAACGGCAACCGCAACAGCAACAGCAACACCAACAGCAACAGCAGCAACACCAACAGCAGCCGCAGCAGCAGCAACCACAACGCCCCCGGCAAGGGAACGCGCCCACCTGGGCGGACGTGACCAGGCGGCCCCCGCCGCCCTGCGAGATCGACGCCGCCGACTGGGACGCGCCGGTCCTCCCAGAACCCAACTTCGAGGCGGTCGGGGCTGGGCTCTGGGTCGCCCCCAGCGCCGCCGCAGCAGAGGAAGCGAAGGGACCCGCTGCGGATGCGGTGGACGTCGCGGAGCGCGACGGGAAGCGGGTGCGCCTTGGCGTGCTGTGCCGTGAGACCTTCAGCGACGCGCGACGGGGCCCCGTGCTGATGGTGGGCGGAAGGGTACAAGAGATGTACCTGTGGACGGGCGGAGAACCGGTGCGCCAGCGGGGGCAGGTGACAGTGCAGAGAGTGCCCGTCGGCGCGGTGAAGCCGACCGCTGCCACGACGGTGCTGGCCTTCGTCGTGGCCCGCAAACACGCGTCGGAGGAGACGTGGTCTTGCGTGGAGAAGGACCCCCGCACGGCGCTGACACGCCTATGCCGAAGGGCCGTCAGGGCGGCCCTAAAGATGGACATACGTGTCCGCGACGACACCATGTGGGGCGTGTCGTCGCAGCAGGGGCGGCGCGAGCTGGTCGTGCGGGTGCCCCGCGCCCATGCCGACGAGATCCTGGCCAGCTCCGGTCGGGATGGCTGCTTCTGGCGGTCGACGGAGAAGGCGTGCCGGGACAGCATGCCGGTGGTCGCCCTGCAGAAGGGGGCCACGAGGGCGGTCGCCCTGGAAGTGGCGAAGCGGGCAGGCGGGGCGGCCGCCGGTCTCGTGCTCGCCGGCAAACGCCTCCTCGTACGCGCACGCAGCGACGCCGCGCTGGAAGAGGTGCGTGCGGCGGCCGGCGAACACGCCGCTGCCCCCCTCGAATCGAAGCCGCGTTTCCTGCTCATGGGCGCGGCGCCACGCGAGCACGAGGCGGACGTGGAGCACGTCCTGCGGCAGGCCGGCTGGCAGGCAGACGTCGTCACGTCGTTCCTGCGAGGTGGGGTGCGGGTCTGCGTCGTGACGTCGGCCACCGACCCCCCGTTCCGCGTGCTGCAGCGGGATGAGGCACCCGACCTCCGGGTGAATCCCTTCGACGGAGGGGAGATGCCGAGGGAGCGGCGCAGGCGGCTCGCTGCCAGCCCCAGCGGGAAGCGGCGGATGCGGCTGCCGGCGCCGGAGGAAGACGAGCCGCAGCCAGCAGCCCCGCCGGCGGCCCCGCCAGC
The DNA here is from genome assembly GCA_030068145.1 of Diplonema papillatum. Taxonomy (NCBI): domain Eukaryota; phylum Euglenozoa; class Diplonemea; order Diplonemida; family Diplonemidae; genus Diplonema; species Diplonema papillatum. Next base: position 23,222 of record JAPJBO010000264.1, read on the forward strand.
AGCGCCAGCAGCCCCGCCAGCAGCCCCGCCAGCAGCCCCACCAGCGGCCCCACCAGCGGCCCCGCCAGCGGCCCCACCAGCGGCTCCACCAGCGGCCCCGCCAGCGGCCCCGCCAGCGGCCCCGCCAGCGGCCCCGCCAGCGGCCCCGCCAGCGGCCCCGCCGGCGGCCCCGCCAGCGGACGCGGCAGCGCAGAAGAAGAGGAAGACGCCGGAGCCGGCAGGGGACGGGCCGGCTCCCGCGGGAAGCGACGCCCGGATGGACGGTGCAGAGCACGTCCACGCCTTCGGGACCCCCACGAAGGCCGCAGCTGGCTACACCTGCGGCGTGTGTAGGAAGAAGAAGGCGAAGGGTCAGCTTCGCTTGGAATGCGAGGGCTGCGACGTCAGCGCGTGCAAGACTTGCACGAGCTGACTACCTCCACAGCCCGCACCCGGCGCCAGTGGCCCCGCCAGCCCATTACGGGTTGCCCTGCGCGCGAGGCCCTCGTTCGGGCTGCCGAGTCCTAGCACCCCTGCTAGGCAGTTCGATCACGCAGAGACGGAAAAAGAGAATTCCTGCTCCTCCTCTTTTCCCCTCCCTCTCTCTCACGGCGCGCCTGGCCTCAATCGCCCGGGAGTGATACCCCGAGGGCCCGGTTTTGCGCACAAACAATCCCCCTACAATAGCCAGTGTGCCCGGCCAACTTGCAACGAGGGCCCCCCCGCCAGGGTGGAGGGACCCATCCCGGGGCTTAGTTTCCAGGCGATCCCTCGGGATCTTCTGGATAGACTGAGCCGAGCACCCGAGCTCAACCCGGAAGCCCCATGGGGAAGGCTGGGGGGTGGACACAGCAGGGAAACCCAGCAGTGGGGGCACGCCTATCGACTAGGTGAACCCCCGATCAGACTGGAACGGGGTATCCCCGAGGGGCCCCTGAAAGAAGCGGCGGATCTCATACGTGACCGCCTTGGGTGGGAACCGGACCAGTTGCTGGCCAACTGGTACCGGAGGGGAGTGGGGATCAACCCCCACAGAGACCAGAGAGAACTGGGTCCGAGGGTAGCGACCATATCGCTCTTGAGCGACACGGTCATGGAATGGGAGAGGGGGAGCCGGAGACTGAGAACCCCTCTGCCGGTCGGCACACTGTGCCACATGGAAGGCGAGGCCAGGAACCTGTGGACGCACGGGATTCGTCCCGATGATGTCGCACGCGACCGGGTCTCGCTGACCTACAGGGCCGTGCGCGAGGCCGCCTCCCAAAGTTTGCAAGGCCGGGACACCCCGCAAGAAGCTCCCATACCCCCCCCGCCCAGCCCTCAGGCATCCACTGCACCCCCCCAACATCAGTCCAGCCCCGCGCCACGGACACTTTTGCTTCATCACCAAAGAACTCTACAATCAATCAAAGAATCAGCAAGACAGCGGCTGATAACCGCGGGGGACGTCGAACAAAACCCTGGTCCCGGCCGCGCGGAGATGAGGTTCGCGACGTTAAACGTAACCAACCTACTACAGTATCTCCCAGCGGCCGACGCGGTGGAAGCGGATCTTCTCTGCTGCCAGGAGGTGACACTCCTTCCGTGCAAACGGGTGCAGGCGGAGGAATACCTGCGGAAATGGTGCTGCCACTGGGGTCTGCCACCACCCGGAAGACTCTGTAGGAACTCCGGTAGTCGCTCGACGATGAACGCCGCGAACGGAGGGCTCTCCACTCTAGTACTGAGACCGATACCGGCGTACGATACGATGACGGCGCTCGCGCACGCAGCAGTACGGTCCCCGGACCGAGTGAGCCATACGGTAGTAGCAACAGGGGCCGGCAACACGTTCGTGCACGTGTTCAATGTCTACTGCCCTTCCGGAAACGGGAGGGCGGAGAGCGAGGAGCGTGAGGACATGCTGGAGAAGATCCTCTTCGCAGCGGCGGATAGCCTCGGTGACGTCCCCATAATGGTGATGGGTGACCTGAACACAGAAGAAGACCGGTCCCCTGTACTGCGGAAGGCACTAAGGAATGGATGGTCCGACGCAGCGGAACTGCACCATGCGCGTACCGGTGACACACCACCACCACCGACCTTTACCAGCGCCCGGACATCGGGCACGAGGATCGACCGCATACTCCTCAACCGAATAACGACGGGAGCTTTCCGCCAATGCGTCACCACCGCGGTGAACGTGCCGGGACACCGGCTCGTGACAATGACCCTGGACATTGCGGCGCTGCGCCAAATCGTGTGGCGATTTAAAGTACCGCGGGAAATCTCTACGGAGGGGGGACCCAAGTGGGGCCTCTCGGACACAGAAGCTTACAGGGAAGCCGTACAGAGACTGGCCAACTCCGATTTCGCAGAACGGCTGGCAGCACAGCGAGTGGAAGAGGCCTGGCTCGAGTGGTCACGAGTCAGTGAGCAGTACTTGCAGGATGCCTTCGGAATCCCTGCGGAAGAAAGGGGAAGAAGTACCGGCCGGGGGATAAAGACGTCACCTAAAAGAGTCTGCATCACGGCAAGCACTGCGAGCGACGGGTCGGGGGCGGCGAACAGCAGACAGCTACGGCTCCGGAAGGCCATCCACAGGATGGAACGCATCTGCAGCTACCTTGCGCAACGGCGCGGGCCGGAGGCAGTTCCGCATGAGGTATCCCGTTGCTGGCAGAACAGCAGGCGGCTGGCACAGGCGTGCATGAAAGATGGCCAAGGGACAGAAGGATTCCCGGATCATGAGGAGGCGAAGCAGCTTCTCACGGCATTGCGGGAAGAGACGAGCAGGCTCGGAAAGGAAGGATCGGCGGCCAGGTTTACGAAATACCGAGACAAGCTGAACGAGAGGGCCGATGCGAGCAGACGATGTCTGACAACCATCTGCGCCGGACGCGCTGAGCCGTCGGGGGTGTTGCGAAAGGGGGCGGGAGTGACTGCAAATGTTGACGAGATGGACGAGGTGCTGAACACTGCGTGGGACCCTATCCTGCGTAAGTACAAGGACGGGCCAGAGCCGGAGTACGAGCCGTTTCGGGATCGGTTCCGGGATCACATCGGCCCACATATGATGGAAGCCGGAACAATCACGGGGGAGGAGCTGCGAATTCTGCTGAGGAAGAAGCCGAAGAAAAGCGCGTCAGGGGTGGATGGCTGGCGTATGGCTGAACTGCGGGAGTTGCCGCTCCCCCTGCTGAATGCACTTGCAGACGTCATGAACCTGGTCGAAACAACTGGAGACTGGCCGGCAAGCATGACAACTGCGCTGGTGTCGATGGTGCCGAAGGATGAGAGTCAAGACCCGCTGCACACAAGACCGATAACCGTCACATCCGCCGTGTACCGCTTATGGGCCTGCCGCAGGCTGGCGGACATAGTTCTGTGGCAAGAGGAATGGATCGAAGAAGGACAGAAAGGCTTTCGACCGGGTCACCGGATCGAGGACGTCTTGATGGAAATTGGGCTCGAGATGGAGGACGCCTTGTTAGACGGGGAGCCGCTCTACGGTGTGGCGCTGGACTTCCGGAAATGCTTCGACATGGTCCCGCGAGAGATAGTACTGCGCTTAGCCGAGGACTTAGGATTGCACAATCGGGTTCTCAAGCCGCTGAGGGCTATCTACAGACTGCTCGCGAGACGCTTCAAGCTACCATTAGGGGTGGGCAGGGAGTTCAGTGTGACCAACGGTATCCTTCAAGGGTGCCCTGTATCCGTCATACTCATCAATGCCCTGCTGTCGGTAGTGATGAAAGCGGTCAAGAAAGAAGCGGAGGGTGTGAGTCCAAAGTCATACGCGGACGACGCCACACTGCTGTCCAGGCTGTCGGAGGCCGCCCTGCAAAAGGGAGTGGACGTAGTAGACGAGTTCTGCACACTCACCGGGATGGAGCTAAACCTCCAGAAGACGGTCGCGTTCTCGACGAGACGTAGGCATCAGTCGACTCTCAAACTCCGCAGCGTGGATGCGCTGCTGCGGTTTAGCAAATCCGTCAAGTGCCTCGGGGTCCTAGTCTCGACGGCGAAGAATAGGACGGAAAGGTCCGACTCGGAGAGGGTGGAGAAGGCGGCTGCCCTGGCGGAAGGCCTCCGCCATGCGCCGTTCCGGTACGAAAAGCGGGTCCGGATTGTGCAGTCGAATGTGCTACCGGCGGCGCTGTCAGGCTGCTCTTTCGCGCCGGTATCGAAGGTGGCGATGAAACGGCTGACGACGTCGGTGATGGGACTGATCTGGGGTGGATCCAACCCGAAGCGCGCGAGGGAGATGGTCCTAAACTTTCAGGAGAAGGGCCACCTGACGGATCCCGGTACATGCCTAGCATATAGGGTGACGACAGCGTTTTACGCGGCGTGCGAGAGGTTGCCACGACTGCTGCCTCTGATGGAGAGCATCCGGGGAAGATACGCCGAGGGGGACCTACCCCTGGGGCCAGTTGGACTGGCGATGAGGAGCATGGAGGAGTGTGGACACGTATGGGGACCCGGGCCCCTGTCTCGCACGCTGAGGAATGGTGCAACATATGACCCGTTAACCTCGGCACCTTCGAAGAGGGGACATGAAGTTAGGGCGGACTTGAGGGCGAAGACGTGGTCCCGACTGGTGGCGAGGCGGCCGGGATTTGAGGGCATACAGAGAGCCGACCTGGAGCGGACGAACTCCTTCTGGAGGATGCGTGAATGTCCCGCGCACACCGCGAGGCTTATACGTGTAGCGTTGGCGGGGGGGGTGAACACGGCTGAGTACACGTCGCGGATGAGGCAGGCCGGAGCTGAGCCGCAGGCGCCCAGCTGCAAGCACTGTGGAAGCGGCGACACCGAGGACGAGAAACACGTATTCTGGGACTGCGGAGCGTACTCGCACATACGGCGACGAGAGGCACATGCCGAGCTGATGGCAGCCAACCGGGCCGACTGGCCCAGATGCACGCTGGAACACGGTGTGGTAGTACCCGAGAATGCCCAATTCTCGAGGCGGCTCCAGGAGATGATGGCTGAAATCCTTGCGGAACGGGCTGGGCTCGAAGCACGTGGCTGGGTGGCCAGGAACCCCACGACCCCCTGGTCGAGAGCGAATGCGATGCCTGCCGAGAAATTTGACCACCCCTTCGCGCGGATTGCCCCGGCATGGACGTGGGAGCGGAACAAGACCTGGGGACTACCGACGTTTTATGCGTTGGTAGCGTGGCTGTCGGACATGCAATGGACCGAGAACGGGCAGGCGTCAATGCTGGAGCTTGCGATCGACTTTGAGCTCTTCTCGGGCCTCAGCATGCCGCTGCACGGGAATGCGCCGAAGGGGGTGAGAGAACGGGGAAACGTCCTGCGCTGCATGATGAGCGCGTTGGACAAGCTGGCGGCACAGCAAGGGCTGGGAAGCTGCATGAGAGGAGAGAGGGTGTGCCCGACGACGTCGCTGTCGTTCATGGGCATCACGGGGATATCGGGTATACGGCCCAGGCCACGCTTTCGCGAGGCACACACGGGGACGATACTTGAGGAACAAGTGAAAGGAAGCGATGTAGGGACGCAGTGCCCGACGTACCCTGACTGGACGATCGGGAGAGCGGCGAGGTGGGCCCTGCCTGCCCCACCACAACTGCACCCAGACCCCGTGCATATGCCGGGTGTCGGTATAGAGAAGGCACTCGTCACGTGCGCGACCCATCACAAAGGGAAGTGTGAGGCGTGCAGAGCACTCGTCCGAAGGGACGTTCCCACGGTAGAGATGTGCTGCCGGCACCATCACCACGCGAACGATGGGCAGCCGATCGCGGTGTGCACAGAGCACAGCACGACGAAGTGCGGCGAGTGCAAGACGGCGGCGGCGTGTTGCCGCAGCGGGCATCATGCCTGCCGCACGCATGGCAGAGGGACCTGCCAAGAGTGCAAAAGGCTCCCTACGCTGACGCAGAGGCGACCGGCGGCATGTTGCAGCCGCGGCCACCACCAGTCCAACAAGCCGAACGTCCAGTCAACCCCCGGACGCAACAAGAAGAAGAGGCCCTCCTCACCCACCCAGGTGGGTGTACAGCGGGAAACGCCAGTAGGAAAGCGAGCGGCGCGAGCGGCGCGAGCGCCGCTCGCGGCAACTAAAAAGGAGACGGCGACGACCGGACGGGCGACCAAGAGGCCGCCACCAACGCCAGGAACCAGCGAACGACCAGCGCTGAAGAAGAGGGTGCTCGGCACCCCGAAGGAAGGCCTGATCGCCGGCCGCAAGCGGAAGAAGACGAAGGCGACCACCCCCGACTCAGGGGTGCAACGAAGGAAGAAGAAGGTACCGAGGGCAAGCAGCTCTCAGAAACGACCGGGGACCACGGGCACACCAATGCCCTCGAAAGTGAAAAACGGACACACGTGCCCGCCCTCGTACTCGCCGACTCAGTCTCTGGAATCGCAAGAAAGCCAAACCCCGCTAGCTCCACAAATGCTCGACCTTGACGACGCAATGGCAGGTGACGACGTCATCCGATAACCTGACTTTCAAGGCAGTGCATGCTAATCCATGTGGTTCATGTACTTAAAAGAACTCAATGCTTAGCAAAATTTGACGTGGGCGGCTTTAGATTTACATCTGAATGACACCTCAACCTCAATATGTTGTCGACAAAGAACAAGTATAATAGTTAAACAAAACTACGTATTTCTTTTCGGTACTAACAATCTTGCGGGGGTGCCCTTCAATGTACTGTGACAGGCTAAAAAAGACGTAGCCAGCGTGTTTAGGTGGTTGATCAGAGTTCCTTACTTGCGCCGCAAAGAGTCTGGGTACGAGGGTGCCCCGGAATTGGAGCTGGCGTCTTCTGGCCTCACGCACTGCTGGCTCCTTGGGCTTTTGTTGGCCCCTTCCTCCGGTACGGCTCGTGCATCTCCATCTCAAACAAAGGTGAAACCAAAGCGGATACCTACCGACAAACCTAACCCAAAAATACTCGAGGGACTGCCTTGTGCTCATTTCGAAGGAGGTTAGAGGGGGAGAAAACAATACAACTACAAGGTGGGTCTTTTTTGTTGAACGTTTACGCCCGCCACTGAACCCAGATTTACCTGTGTTTCGTGTGGGCTACAGCACATTTACCTCCTTTGATCCATCGCAACTGGCAGTCTCCTCAAGCATTTCCTACAAAGCAGGTGCTTAGACAAAAATAATCGGGAAGGTGTGACTGGCATTCTTCGATCCTGTTGGCTCGGGCTAGTTGAGGAGTGTTACCTTTTACCGGAATATGCTAGTCGTAGAAGCCAGCTCCAACCCGAATATTCCTGGTGTCGATTCGAGGTTGTCGTGCTCATCTAGCCATGCGGTCTTGCTCCTATTCCCTCAGTAAACTGCAAGACTTTTCGGCGGGGCGAAGGTATGTGTTGGGGTGTTCACCTATATTGTTGGGAGAACAAGACCACGCAAAAAAAAAGACTCACGGTCAAAGTACGCAGCTGCACGTCCTCTTCGTAACAAAAAGATATACCCACGAAACCCATGCTAAGCTCTACGAGGGTGAAAGAGACGTTTGGGTTGTTCGGAGTTGTTTGCTGGGACACCCACGTACCCGTCAAAACCCTCCCCCCCGGTGCATGTCAAGGCTGGATTTGCAGCTGGTCGTGCTACCTGTCGGATCCCAACAACTACCTGACGTTCCGAGAATGAGATGAAGGGCGGCCCGGCGAGATGATCGACGACGCGATGGACGTGCCGAGGCGGGCGAAGTTCGAGCTCGGCTGCGAGAACTCCGGGCTGCGCGCGGGGCAGACGGGGTTCGCCAGTATATCCCGCGAGGAGCCGGAGCCGGACGCCGCGTCGGCCGACAAACCGGCCGCGGCAGCTGCGGCTGCGCCGGGCGGCGACGCGGAGGATTCGACGACTGTTCGGGATGCCGCGGACAACGTGTCGGAAGTAATCAGCGTGCTGAAAGGACGACGGCAACGAAAAAATCAGCTGCCCCGTGGTGTTGTCCGCAGGAAAAAAGTGGGGGGCACCTCAAGACGAAAATTTCATAGCGACTTTGTTCTTGGTGTCGGTCTCCTTAGCCACAAACTTGGCTAGCCATAGTTAAAGTGTGCAAATAATATTATGTCCACATTCCTTTCACTACCCGACTCCCAGCCTCAACGGTCAACCGGAGACCCTAAAACACCGAACCTTTAAACCACAGTAACATATTGAATAAACGTATACCTACCGTTAGTGTCGCCTTTTTGCCTGAAAACGCGAGGCGACCTAACACGGGAAGACGGTTCTCAATAGGGTTCCCTTTATTTGCATGAAGAATGTCTCATCCTCACCAACGGCTTCCCGTGTTAGTGTCGCCTTTTAGGAAAAGGTGCCGTGAGGTAGGCGACACTAACACGGAGGGGGGGGTAGGTAAAAAGAGAACCCATTCATGAACGGTCACACGGAGACCCTAAACCCCCGGAATTTCAAGCGAACTTTAACTCTAAAAATCTTCACCAGGTGGGTCGAAAGGCGACAAAGGCTGGATTTGCTGCTGGTCGTGCTACCTGTCGGATCCCAACAACTACCTGACGTTCCGAGAATGGGATGAAGGGCGGCCCGGCGAGATGATCGACGACGCGATGGACGTGCCGAGGCGGGCGAAGTTCGAGCTCGGCTGCGAGAACTCCGGGCTGCGCGCGGGGCAGACGGGGTTCGCCAGTATATCCCGCGAGGAGCCGGAGCCGGACGCCGCGTCGGCCGACAAACCTGCCGCGGCAGCTGCGGCTGCGCCGGGCGGCGACGCGGAGGATTCGACGACTGTTCGGGATGCCGCGGACAACGTGTCGGAAGTGATCGGCGTGCTGGAAGACGACGGCAACGAAAATCAGCTGCCGGCAGCCCACGGAGACCGAGACGAAGCCGAAGAAACCGAAACACTCGAGCCCCCGGAGCAACCGGAGGACGAAGACACAACCACGCTCGCCCAGACCAGCCAAGACCGGCCGCCCCACCTGCCTCTCCCCAGTGAAGCCCTGGTCGAACTGTCGCAGGCGGCGGCGGGCAACCTGCCCGCGCACGACGCCGCCCAGCAGCAGGCGGCGCTGCTCCTCCTCTCCGCGATCCTCAACATCCCGCCGCCGCCGCCGCCGCCGCCGGCGCCGGCGGCGGAGCCGCCGCCCGAGCACACGCCGTCGGTCACACCCCCGCCTCCGGGCCGCGGGAAGCTGTCGTTCCCCCAAGGCCAGTGTGACACCCTCTCCCCGCCGCCAGCCGACGACGACGCCGCGACGGCGCGCGCGGTCGCCCGGTTCGTCGCCGCCGGCGGTTTGAAGCAAGCCCCGGCGCAAGCGGGACGGCAGCAGCAGCAGCAGCATCAGCAGAAGCAGGAGAAGCTGCTGCGGGACGTCGTCGCCTTCAACGCGATTTTCCGGAAAAAGCGGCTGCGCAGCGCTTCGCAGCATCAGATGCTGACGTGCCGGGTCCCGGACAAGAAAAGCCGACGGTGTTGAAACCAACGCCGTACTGTACTGCGTAGCAGGCCAGACGAATTGTCCAATGCGGAACATTCTACACAGACACGATCGATCCTGTGTTTGCTGCTGGTGGATGTGATGTGCCGAACGATTTTTTCGGCCCTCTCTCCACCTGACGCAGCAACCACGAGTTGCCCTGTTTCTAGCCGGTTGTGCCTATAATGTACTATAGGCACGCCCGCCAATTATTCATTAGGCCACCGGCAGTCTGAAGCAACGCGAGCCGCCGCCCGAGCACACGCCGTCGGTCACACCCCCGCCTCCGGGCCGCGGGAAGCTGTCGTTCCCCCAAGGCCAGTGCGACATCCTCTCCCCGCCGCCCGTCGACGACGACGCCGCGACGGCGCGCGCGGTCGCCCGGTTCGTCGCCGCCGGCGGTTTGAAGCAAGCCTCGGTGCAAGCGGGACGGCAGCAGCAGCAGCAGCATCAGGAGAAGCAGGAGAAGCTGCTGCGGGACGTCGTCGCCTTCAACGCGATTTTCCGGAAAAAGCGGCTGCGCAGCGCTTCGCAGCATCAGACGCTGACGTGCCGGGTCCCGGACAAGAAAAGCCGGCGGTGTTGAAACCAGTACTGTAAGCAGGCCAGATGAATTGTCCAATGCGGAACACATGCTGCACAGACACGATCCACGATCGATCCTGTGTTTGCTGCTGGTGGAAGTGGTGTGCCGAACGATCTTTTCGGCCCTCTCTCCACCTGACGCAGCAACCACGAGTAGCCCAGTTTCTAGCCGGTTGTGCCTATAATGTACTATAGCCACGCCCGCCAATTATTCATTAGGCCACCGCCAGTCTGAAGCAACCCGCGCCGGCGGCGGAGCCGCCGCCCGAGCACAAAACGCCGCCGGTCACGCCGCCGCCTCCGGGCCGCGGGAAGCTGTCGTTCCCCCAAGGCCAGTGTGACACCCTCTCCCCGCCGCCCGTCGACGACGACGCCGCGACGGCGCGCGCGGTCGCCCGGTTCGTCGCCGCCGGCGGTTTGAAGCAAGCCCCGGCGCAAGCGGGGCGGCAGCAGCAGCAGCATCAGGAGAAGCAGGAGAAGCTGCTGCGGGACGTCGTCGCCTTCAACGCAATTTTCCGGAAAAAGCGGCTGCGCAGCGCTTCGCAGCATCAGACGCTGACGTGCCGGGTCCCGGACAAGAAAAGCCGGCGGTGTTGAAACCAACGCCGTACTGTACTGTAAGCAGGCCAGACGAATTGTCCACTGCGGAACATTCTACACGGACGCGATCGATCCTGTGTTCGCTGGTGGTGGATGTGATGTGCCGAAACGATTTTTTCGGCCCTCTCTCCACCTGACGCAGCAACCACGAGTTGTGCCTATAATGTACTATAGGCACGCCCGGCAATTATTCATTAGGCCACCGACAGTCTGAAGCAACGCGAGCGGCCGCCCGAGCACACGCCGTCGGTCACACCCCCGGCTCCGGGCCGCGGGAAGCTGTCGTTCCCCCAAGGCCAGGGTGACACCCTCTCCCCGCCGCCCGTCGACGACGCCGCGACGGCGCGCGCGGTCGCCCGGTTCGTCGCCGCCGGCGGTTTGAAGCAAGGCGGGGCGGCAGCAGCAGCAGCATCAGGAGAAGCTGCTGCGGGACGTCGTCGCCTTCAACGCGATTTTCCGGAAAAAGCGGCTGCGCAGCGCTTCGCAGCATCAGACGCTGACGTGCCGGGTCCCGGACAAGAAAAGTCGCCGGTGTTGAAACCAGTACTGTAAGCAGGCCAGATGAATTGTCCAATGCGGAACACATGCTGTACAGACACGATCCACGATCGATCCTGTGTTTGCTGCTGGTGGAAGTGGTGTGCCGAACGATCTTTTCGGCCCTCTCTCCACCTGACGCAGCAACCACGAGTAGCCCAGTTTCTAGCCGGTTGTGCCTATAATGTACTATAGCCACGCCCGCCAATTATTCATTAGGCCACCGCCAGTCTGAAGCAACCCGCGCCGGCGGCGGAGCCGCCGCCCGAGCACAAAACGCCGCCGGTCACGCCGCCGCCTCCGGGCCGCGGGAAGCTGTCGTTCCCCCAAGGCCAGTGCGACACCCTCTCCCCGCCGCCCGTCGACGACGGCGCGCGCGGTCGCCCGGTTCGTCGCCGCCGGCGGTTTGCAGCAAGCCCCGGCGCAAGCGGGACGGCAGCAGCAGCTTCTCCTGATGCGGGACGCCGTCGCCTTCAGCGCAATTTTTCGGAAGTGCGGCTGCGCAGCGCTTCGCAGCATCAGATGCTGACGTGCCCGGTCCCGGACAAGAAAAGTCGCCGGTGTTGACAAGCAGCTCTACCCACACTCCTGAGCCGGTCGAAACTGCATCGAAGTGCCTGCCGCTGTTAATCACAGTGAATCACGGTCCACCACGGTCTACCAGGTCCAGAGCTGCATCCAATAGCTATTGCTGTATTCTTCGGTCTATCACGGTCTATCAAGAGCGGATGGACCGGCATAACTCCGCAGTAGGCCTGGGAAGTTGTCCAGTACGAACACAGCTGTAGTGCACTCTGCCCAGGCACGGTCCTGCGTTCCTGTGTTTTGTTGGCGATTGACGTGCCAAAAGACCTGAAGGTTGGCTGGTATCATCGTCCAGGAGATCCCGGACGTGGTTTCAAGCGGCAATTATTCATGATCAGAGTCCTACTTGACGACAACGAGACTGGCCCATTCATGCGCTGATTAGAAGATGATGCTTTTTTGTTGTTGAGATCGCAGATCTTAGAAGATTAGCACATCCGGACACCTAACACTTGCTGTGCTCTGCACAGTGTTGACACTCACGTCGCTATCCCGAAAACATCGTACCTTTCACCCCTCGCTGGCCCACCCACCCTTGCCCCTTTCCCGAGAGAGGCGTCACGACGATCGTGACACACATCCACACGCACCAGAATCACCACCTGACCTTTCTACCTTCGCTTTATCGCACGACGGGGCAGCTGGGTATGGCCGAGGCCACTTCAGGGTGGTTCTGGCAGGTGAGCAGCGACACCTCCCCTTAATGCGAGCACGGGTGTGCCGGGGAAAACCTGCTGCACAGGAGCCAAGTTTCACGTGTTCGCAGAGCCACGGGCCTACGGTCAAGCGGCTACCGATTTTCCAACTAAAGCACTAAGACACACAAACACAACAGGTCAAAGTCCTGAGTGAGAAAACAACACACGGCGGTGTCAGCGAAGAACAAATCAGAATGTGCTTGTATTGTATTTGCCCCTCTACCTCTATATTTCCTCCCTTCCATTCGGAGTCAATGCAGCTACGTCGAGTTTTTTGAGCAGGTAGGTGCCGAGTGTCTTTTGTCGTCATGTCCTTTCTCGCCTGATAGGCTGTGACAAAATTTGCATGGCACACCGCCGATAGCGCGACCCTATGTGCCCGTAATTATTTTGCACTAACAATCTTGCGAGTTGCCCTTATTATATTGTGCAGGCTAAAAACCCCTGCTCAACTTGTAGAACGTGGAGGGTTGCTTCGGCAGGACAGCCGGCGCGAAAGCGCAACAAACGAAAAATGGAGCTGGTTATCACTAGCCTATTATCACCGTCCTCGTCCGCTTTGAGATCGTCCTCGGACGACGTATTCAAATAACCCTAGCCTATGACAAATGCAAGCTTACCCCTGTGGTACCTGCATTTCAAGTTCACACTGCTCAACAAGGGGAAGTGTGAGGTCTGCCGCCGCCTCGGAGACAAACAGGGGCCCACCGTGCAGGCGTGCTGTCGGCACCACCACGCCGCCGACGACGGGCTACCCATCGCGATCTGCGACCGACACCGAATGTCCAGGTGCGCGGTCTGCAACACGCCGAAGACGTGCTGTGCCGCAGGGCACCACGGGTGCCGCGAACACAACCGTGGCCCGTGCGAAGGGTGCCGCCAGCTGCCGACGCTCGCAGAGCGACGACCCGCCGCGTGCTGCGGCAAAGGGCAACACAGTGCCGACGAACCGAAGGCTACGAAGCCCGCCGCACCACCCAACACGAACACGCCGGCGCCCGCGGCCACGCCGCGCTCGCCTGCGGCTGAGCAACTGTCCGAGTCGCCCAGGAAGGGGCGGAAGCGTATCCTGCAGGAGACCCCGCGACCGACCACCCACCGGGGGCCGAAGCGCCCGGCCAAGAAAGCAGCGACGCGGCAACGCACGCGAACGGCGCGGTGCCTCACCAGCTCACCAACCTCCCCGCCTTCATCACCGTCATCATCACCGTCGCCCAAGACGTCATCAACGGGGAACATCATCCCCATACAAACAACCCTTCCGCGCACGCCAACCGGCGAGCCCAAAGACGCGCCTCCCAGAAGGAGGCGGAAGCGACCCCTGCAGGAGTCCTCGAAGCTCGCATCCCCGACAGGGAAGCCACGAAGATCGAAGCGATCGCGGCAGGCCGTGAACAACTCTACGCTCGATCACGAAATGGAATGCCTGACTTCTTCCCCATCGTCGACCCGGAAACAGCCAAACCGGCCCGGAAAGTCCGCACCGCGAAAGCGAGCGGGAATTGAACTTGACTTGGAAATGGCTAGTTTGACCACATCCTCATCATCGTTGACTCTCCCGACGGACGACGTCATAAAGTAACGCTAGCCCGTGAACAGTGCTCGCCTGCCTTGATGGCACTTGCACCTTAAAGAACTCAATGCTCAACTTGTAGAACGTGGGGGGCCCAAGACTACACTCTACGAAGGAATGTACTTGGTCGGTCACAAACAGTCCCGGACATGGCTAGCCATAACCCATAACGAAAGCGTGCACCAAATATACAACCCGTAACCATATAGCCTTTTCTTGCTCTAAGAGAACCCATTCATGAACGGTCACACGGAGACCCTGAACCCCTGGAATTTCAAGCGAACTCTAACTCTAAAAAGACATAGGCAGCGTGTTTTGGTGGTTGATCAGAGTTTTTTACCTGGAAATGACACGGGGAAGGGAAACCAATCAACCGGCACGCACAAACAAAACAAAGCGCTGTCTTTTTCGTAGGGCAGGCCGTCTAAATTGGTCGTACATTATACACAAAAAGGGGTTCGGGCTCAAGTCACCCGAAAACCGCAAATTTTCGGAAGAAAATAACACTGGTCGTCCGTCGGGATCGACGGCAGCACAATAATTTGTCCCTTTAATTTTCCAGGGGATTTTCACCATTTCGCCTTCTCGTCTGCACTCGCTCAGCGCCTGAGGCAATTTGGGGTCTGCATTGGAAAAATAATTGATCGAGGGCTGAATTGAGCAGGCGGCGTTTCTAGTGGTCTCTCCCCCCTGCAGAATAAAGGGAAGCGTTCTTGGATGAACAGGGGCAGTTGGCACTTCAGTCAACAAACCTCAAACACCCCCGGTCCCGCCCCAGGCAGTAGAAGAAATACCTTGGTCCTTTACGACCAGATATTCGGAAAGCCCTGTCTCAATGGATCAAATCGTGTCCTCAAAATCTCGAAACCGAACATTTTCGGACCTGCAGATGGATTTCGGCAGCAGTCCCTCGAGTATTTCTGAATTTATTTCGCTTATACCGTCTTCGGAAAAATATTGGATAGGAAAAATATCCAAATTTTTCTGGGATGGCCATTTTATCCAAAATATTTTTTCCGGTCCGATCAAAGTTCAAGGCGATTTTCCGGTTGTTAAGTTTAGAACGTATTCCCCCGCCCTCTAACTCTGGTTTCCCCCCCGCGCCTCATGCCACGAAATCCTAGGCTGAGTGCGCTTTGGACGCTCCGACCCAGCGGGTCTGGGTCGGTTCGCGGCCGGTCCGGAAGCAACGGGGACGCTGATGGTTCGATTCGCAGAAGGAAAAAGCGCTTACTGATGGAACCGTTTCTTGCGCCCTCACCATCTTTCGCCCACCAGTCGATGTAATGCTTTGTTGTCGCGGTGTTGGCCGGGTCTAGGTCAAGTGGAACCCCTTCGTGTCTGCGACCTGGGGAATGATCCGGCTCGTTTTCCCCGCCAAGATCACTTGGTAGGGGATGGGTATCCCATCCGCAGCCCCACCCGTCACAACAGTAACGCTTCGCTTGTCGCCCATAGTCAATGCGCACATCACGAGTACCTTTCGGGGCGAGTGCAGTCGGGCTGAGCGCCGCAGCATGGTCGCAGTTCAAGACGCAGCTTTGTGGGATATCGTTACTCCATTAAAGCATGAACAGCTGGCCGCATCTCTTCTTTCTTTTGTTTCGTCTGGGTTTCATCCAGTACTCTGCTTGTCTTAGTCGTCTGTACGTAGTTGTGCTTCCGACACCACTTCCGAGCCCATTCTGTGCTAAGTTCTGATTAGATGACTGGCAACCCAGTAGTTCGGGCGCAAGCACGCTCACGAGCGAGTAAGTGACAGCGGCCCCGTTCGTTCGTTTTCGCTCGATCAGTTCTAAAGGGATCACGGTCTCCTTTTTTCGTAATGACAATGGACGGCCTCTCTTGGCCTTTTGTTCGTCAACGTCGATCGGTTCACTCCGACTTCCGCCTAAAGCGTGTGCAATGGAGTTGTTTTTCCCGTACAAGCACGGGTGGCCGTTGCATGCGAAACCTTCTTTTTGCCTGGCATGCTGTTCACTTCTGCATCCCTCCTGTAGTCCTAGACGGCAACAAGCTCACCTATTCCACCTATTTCAAGGTTTCTTTCCTCCCACGAGCTGTACTCCCGCGCTTTTCTGCGGAGCGTTCTGCGGTGTTCCTCGTGCGGTATAACTGATTGATATCCCTGGTTCGTTTTCTTTTATTTGATCATTTCTTACACCCCGGACTTCAGCAGCCATATACTAAGTCAATGCAGGAGTGAAAACGTGCGGGAGGCCACTCCCGCGTTGAGGGAGTGAGGCCGACCGCACAAATGACCGCAAACCCACTCCTGCAATCCGGAGTGGGAGTCCGGGGTGTACATCAAGAGAAAAATCCCGTCCGGGTAAAGCAGCTACTGCAATCAGAGAAGACATAAATTCAAAAACAAAATTTCCGGAAAAAATATCAATGTTCCGCGGAAGGCCGTTTTATCCAAAATATTTCCTATCCAATATTTTTCTGAAGACGGTATGCGCCTGTATGCTATTATTTTCTTGCCTATATGCGCCAGTGCTCCCGCTAACGGAAAAGTGCGAGGAATTCCTCAAAAACAGGCTAAAAAAGAGGGTGAGGAATGCCTCACCTTTTCCCCGTTGGTACCGTTCGCCGGGGGGCTTCGCCCCCCCGGACCCCCCCCCATTCGGGTGCCCCCCTGGGGGCATGCATAAAAATAAGAATCGGCCTTCTGGGGGGGCGTTACCCGTTACCCGTTACCCGTCCTTATTTTTATCCGACTGTGGCTGAGGTGGGCTGCTCCTGAGGCCCAGCATGGTGGGTGCGTTGCTGCGGCCCAGCGCGCCGAGTGGACTGCGCGTGGACTGCGCCGGGGCCCGGCGTGCGTGAGGCCCAGTACGTCGGGTGGACTGTGCCTGAGGCCCGGCATACTGGGTGGGCTATTGCTGAGGTGGACTGCCGAAGCCCAGCACGCTGGGTGGACTGTGGCTGAAGTGGACTGGGCTTGAGGCCAGCGCGCCTGAGGCCCAAACGCTAAAACAAGAAGAACGCTGAGACCAAAAAGAATGCTCAAGACTCACGAAAGATGACACTAGGTGGAATGCCGAAGCCCAGCACGCTGGGTGGACTGTGGCTGAAGTGGACTGGGCTTGAGGCCAGCGCGCCTGAGGTGCAGCATGCTGGTGGACTGCGGCTGAGGCCCAAACTGGACCAAAAAGAATGCTCAAGACTCACGAAAGACATACAAAACAAAATGAGTACTGCAAAAACGCAGCCAGCAAAGTACTCGGAGTTCTGATCGGACTCGATACGAAAGGGAGGGGCGAAAGAGACGGGGGGGGGAGGGGCTGAAGTTGGCAATAAAGCACAAGCGACGGCACCAAAGAATCAGCAACACGTGCCGAAGATGGTTGAACTCTCAAAGAGCCGGATGGAGGAGGTGCTTTCAAAACCTCGGGACTGTACAAAGGGCGAAGGGGCACGGAAATGGTGCTGCTCGTAGCGAACCCCGAGGGCTGGTACTCAAAAAAACACTGGTAAGAGCTCGGTGTCAGCCTCAAGAAAAAAACGAGATGACCCTGAAGAACGATGAGGATCCTATTTTCGGCGCGCTCTTTTTCTGACATTCTTTGGGCTGTCTTCTGTTTCCTCGCTTTCTTCATCTTCTTCAAGGTCCTCGTTTTCAGACTCCTCTTCATCTTCTTCGCACTCTTCATCTTCTTCATCTTCCTCGCACTCCTCATCTTCCTCGCTGTCTTCTTCGTCCTCGTATTCGCGCAGGAGGCACTGACTTCGAAGGCCCTCTTCAATTACCTGTAACCGAGTGGGCTTTGGTCCTAGCCTCTTGCGGCCACCTCCTGGGGCTCTCCTCTTTCGATCACCAAAGAAAGAGCGCACTCCAGTCTGAACAAACTCGCGGCATGTAGCGGGGCTTGGTCCTAGTTCATGCACAAACAGCTCAGCCTCAAGAAGTGTGATACGAAGCTTTGTGCGAGACAGTCCAAGCCGCTGCCGTACCGCTGCAAAGTGAGATTCAATAGAACAGCACGACACACTGCCAAGTAGAGCTATTCCCTCAAGCACATCAGCAAGAAAAACGTTGTGCTCTATGTCCGTCTCGCGAAGACTGCATGTCACGCAGCGCAAGCTGGAGCCACTGCTCATCCCTGCCGCAAGGGCCTTGGCACTGCACCAGGCCTGTTTGAGGTCGATCCCTTCAGCACCCAGTCGTGAAAGGATTGGCCCCTGCAGTTCCTGAAGCTCATTGTTGCCGTACGCAGCAATCTCGGCAGTGCTCATGTTGCTTAGATCGAAGTAGAAAAACTTCAAGATCTTCAGAATAGCCCGTTGGTCATCGTTGAACTGCAACATGGTGTCAAAAGCTTCCTGCACAAGCTTATGGAGAGACTGCAAACCCGATGGTGCCTCGATTTGCAGGAGCACCTCTGTTGCAGAGCGTAGCTCGGCTTCAATGTGGACGACAGAAGTGCTTGTCGACTGCGCTGTGCGGCTCACCGGCGAGATCGCGGTAAACAGCTGGTCAAAGTACAGCAGCTGCTTCTGTACGAGCGGTTGCTTGAACTTGTGCACAAGTTTAGACGGGCCGCCCCTTGTCGGTCGCTTTGCCTGGCTGAGTTTTCTCTTGTACGCCCGTTTTTGCTGTTTGTCACCACCCTTTGAGGTCTTGAAGGCACGGCGATCACTTTCCAAATGTGCGATCCACAGCTTGTTCATACGCTGCACTCGAGAAAAGGTATTTTTCCACTTTGGAAGCCACCGGATGACGTGCCCCTGCTTTGGGCGAAGAACAGAAGCAGTGCGAGGCTGACCAGGGACAGCAGCGCTTATCGACGGGTTTTCTGCAGCAAACTCCTCTATGTCCCGGCATAGCAGTGATGAAGCTGCGTAAAACGAATCGATCGCTGCCACCATCGCAGCAATGGACTTGAACACCTTGGCTTCAGTGATAACCTTCAAGCACGTTTGGAGGTAATGCGCAAAATCCCACGTCTTGAACAGCCGGGCCCCTTTGTGCGCATCAGCAACAAGTCTCCCAAACAACCCGTTGTTTGCTCCTGTTAGGGCGCTTGCCCCGTCAGTCACTATACCGAGCAGTTGGTTCTGTGCAACCCCAACTTTGCGCAGAGCCGCGCACACCAGGCGATGGATGCATTCACCGTCCTCACGATCGCCACGCGGAATGGCAACCAACCCTACGAACACCTCAGTGTACTTCGAAAGCTCGTAGAATCGAATACGTACTTCGATCACTTGTTTTTTTGTAAGGGAAAGCGTAGCACCTTTGCAGCCATGATTGAAGCTCCTTCAAAGTAGGCAGGCTCTGTACACTGTGTCCCCGAGCCAGCTGCCCGGCAACAAAGAGAGCGACGCTCCCACACTCAGCCCCCTTCTGCGCCTTCGCCTCGACCCTGTCGCCCTCCTTGCACCCTGCATCGATGAGCTGCTTGAAGAGGCGACTCTTCGTCTTTGCAGAATGGCTGCTCAGACTGTCGAATACATCAAACACCAGCATCAGAACTGAACGTCTTTGTCTTCACCACCACCCCCCCACCCCCGGATGTTTTTGGAGGGCCCCCCCTGGATGTTTCGAGGAGTCAGCCCAAGGGCAGGTAAGGGACAGCGGGAAATCTGTCAGCAGGTTATGGATGGATGGACGGGGAAGACGGAGGGGCAGCAAAGAAAGCCGTGTGGACAAGGAGCGGGTCACGATCACACAGGGGAGCCTAGACCCTGCCGCCTGCAGATTCCAAGGATAGCGTGAGCAGGTGACGTACCCTAACACCGAGCACGCTGGCTGGCACGCTGGCTGACTGCCGCCGACCACCCGTGGGGTGCGGGCCTGGCCTGGAGCATGTCGATATTTGGGTAGACTATGGCCGGCTGGCCCGCCATATTCGCCCTTGAAAGGAGGATCTGGGGTTTCTGTCAGCTCCTGAGCACATCCGGTCCATATGCCGGGGGTTAGGCATGTACATAATGTGACATCGCGTGTTCATAGTGTGGGTGACCCGGGATCCGGAGATACCCCCGTTACCCGTTACCCGTTACCCGTGGCCTTATTTTTATGCATGCCTGGGGGGGGGGGAAAAAAGCCTCGCCCAGGTTTTTGGGTTTCCTCACTAAAAGTGGGGTTAGCGGGACCATTCATATGCGCCTATAAAAAATGTATAGGCGTACATGTATGATATACCATCCAAAACACGACGCCAGTACCTGTTGGGCGGGCAGGAGGGTGAACCACCCCCAATCCCCCTTCAACGGTTGAAAGGAACCAGAGCAGCAGGCAACCCTACACATCAAAAAGTAAAAAAGCCCGTGCTTTCAAAGCAGCAGTAGTCTTGCGAATTCAGCGGCATTACCTGTGTCGGAGCCAGGCGTATACCGCCAGGCGGTTCTCAACCGTTGTTCGGCACCCAAGGTTAAGACGGGGGCGCGCCTCTCTTCGTCAACCGCCGTCTTGAACCAAAGGTGAGAGACGCCACTGCTGCCCCCGCCCCTCTCCGCAAATATTCAACGAAGGCAGCGACAGCGCAGGAGAAGATGGCTCGAGCCGTCAAGCTGACAGGCTTCTCCGTGTGCTTTCTGCTTCTGTGCCCGTTTGCGTCGGCTGGCACCAGTCCGTTTTATTCGTCGACGGGTTGTCAAAAAACGAGGGACCAGAAAATCCACTACTTGGACCGTCAAAAAATTGACTGCACTAGTACCAATTACGCTCTGAACGGGTTTCGCATGGTTGACGGCTGCAGTGGGGACGGCATGCAGTTCCAGACGTGGTGCTCGTACGGGTATTCGCTCTCCTCGTGTTCGACAAAATACACGAGTTGTCAAACGGGAGTTGGCAAAAATAATCTTTACCTTGCCCGGCATGCACCTGCATGCGGAACGTCGCAGGTCATGAAGTACTGGCGACTCCTGACTTCAGGGTGCAGTGATCAAGTTAGGATCGAATACCAGTGCTGTAACGCTCCCAGACATTGGACCAAGAAGTCGTATGTCAGCTCTTGCGAAGACGGGGCCGACGCGACCTTGCAATACCTCGACAGAATTGAGACAAAGTGCCCAACAAACCACTACCTGCAGTCGTGGAAACTGGTGACAGGCTGTGCGTCGAATTTTCATCGCTACAACTATGTGTGCGTATCCTACACTCCAGAGACCGAGGCGCCTCCTACCCCGGCTCCCCCTACCAGGCCTCCTCCTACCAGACCACCCCCTACCCCGGCCCCCCCTACTAAGGCACCACCTACTAAGGCACCACCTACTAAGGCACCACCTACTGCAGCCCCGCCTACTGCAGCCCCGCCTACTGTAGCGCCACCCACTGCAGCGCCACCTACTGTAGCGCCGCCCACTGCAGCCCCGCCTACTTTGGCGCCGCCTACTGCAGCGCCACCTACTGCAGCACCGCCTACTGCAGCGCCACCTACTGCAGCGCCACCTACTGCAGCGCCACCTACTGCAGCCCCACCTACTGCAGCGCCACCTACTGCAGCACCGCCTACTGCAGCGCCACCTACTGCAGCCCCACCTACTGCAGCGCCACCTACTGCAGCACCGCCTACTGCAGCGCCACCTACTGCAGCACCGCCCACTGCAGCGCCACCCACTGCAGCGCCACCTACTGCAGCACCACCCACTGCAGCGCCACCTACTGCAGCGCCACCTACTGCAGCCCCACCTACTGCAGCACCACCTACTGCAGCACCACCTACTGCAGCACCACCTACTGCAGCGCCACCTACTGCAGCACCACCCACTGCAGCCCCACCTACTGCAGCACCACCCACTGAAGCGCCACCTACTGCAGCGCCACCCACTGCAGCCCCACCTACTGCAGCACCACCTACTGCAGCACCACCTACTGCAGCGCCACCTACTGCAGCGCCACCTACTGCAGCCCCACCTACTGCAGCACCACCTACTGCAGCACCACCTACTGCAGCACCACCCACTGCAGCCCCACCTACTGCAGCACCACCCACTGCAGCCCCACCTACTGCAGCACCACCTACTGCGGCACCGCCGACTGCAGCACCACCCACTGCAGCCCCACCTACTGCAGCACCACCCACTGCAGCCCCACCTACTGCAGCACCACCTACTGCAGCACCACCTACTGCAGCCCCACCCACTGCAGCCCCACCTACTGCAGCACCACCTACTGCAGCACCGCCTACTGCAGCACCACCCACTGCAGCCCCACCTACTGCAGCACCACCCACTGCAGCACCACCTACTGCAGCACCACCTACTGCAGCACCGCCGACTGCAGCACCACCCACTGCAGCACCACCCACTGCAGCCCCACCTACTGCAGCACCGCCGACTGCAGCACCACCCACTGCAGCACCACCTACTGCAGCCCCACTCACTGCAGCACCACCTACTGCAGCACCGCCTACTGCAGCCCCACCCACTGTAGCACCACCTACTGTATCACCACCTACCGTAGCACCACTCACTGCAGCACCACTTACTGTTGCACCGCCTACCGTAGCACCCCCGACAGAAGCACCATTTACTGCAGCACCACCTACTGCCCATCCGTCCACTGCTGCACCACCAACAGTAGCACCACCTACTGCATCACCGCCTACTGCGGCACCACCTACTGCAGTACCTACAGCAGCACCCCCAACTGCTCATCCATCTACCGAAGTACCTTCTGATGCACCAGTCACAGCTCATCCGTCTACTGAGGTGCCTTCTGATGCACCAGCTACAGCTCATCCGTCTACCGAGGTACCTTCTGATGCACCAGCTACAGCTCATCCGTCTACCGAGGTACCTTCTGATGCACCAGCTACCGCTCATCCGTCTACTGAGGTACCTTCTGATGCACCAGCTACCGCTCATCCGTCTACTGAGGTGCCTTCTGATGCACCAGCTACTGCTCATCCGGCTACTGAGGTGCCTTCTGATGCACCAGCTACAGCTCATCCGTCTACCGAGGTACCTTCTGATGCACCAGCTACCGCTCATCCGTCTACCGAGGTACCTTCTGATGCACCAGCTACCGCTCATCCGTCTACTGAGGTGCCTTCTGATGCACCAGCTACCGCTCATCCGTCTACCGAGGTACCTTCTGATGCACCAGCTACCGCTCATCCGTCTACTGAGGTGCCTTCTGATGCACCAGCTACCGCTCATCCGTCTACCGAGGTGCCTTCTGATGCACCAGCTACAGCTCATCCGTCTACCGAGGTACCTTCTGATGCACCAGCTACCGCTCATCCGGCTACTGAGGTGCCTTCTGATGCACCAGCTACAGCTCATCCGTCTACCGAGGTACCTTCTGATGCACCAGCTACCGCTCATCCGTCTACTGAGGTGCCTTCTGATGCACCAGCTACCGCTCATCCGTCTACCGAGGTGCCTTCTGATGCACCAGCTACAGCTCATCCGTCTACCGAGGTACCTTCTGATGCACCAGCTACCGCTCATCCGGCTACTGAGGTGCCTTCTGATGCACCAGCTACAGCTCATCCGTCTACCGAGGTACCTTCTGATGCACCAGCTACCGCTCATCCGGCTACTGACGCACCAGCTACCGACGCAC
This sequence comes from Diplonema papillatum, assembly GCA_030068145.1. NCBI lineage: Eukaryota > Euglenozoa > Diplonemea > Diplonemida > Diplonemidae > Diplonema > Diplonema papillatum. Next base: position 46,719 of record JAPJBO010000264.1, read on the forward strand.
CCCGAGCACCTCCTGGTCTTACATTTGTTCCAGTGATGTCAACAGGTGCACCACCAACATCAGTACCGACAATTTCATCCACCTTGGCTCCGTCGACGGCGGCCCCGTTAACTGGTATTCCGTTGACAGTGGCTCCATTGACTATGGCTCCATCGACTGAGGCTCCTGTGACCGTAGCCTCGTCCACCTTGGCTCCATCTACAATGGCCCCATTGACTGTGCCTCCAGGTGTACCTCAGCAAACGGCTGCGCCTTTGACATTCGTTCCGGCTACCTTAACAGGTTCACCACTGACATCAATCCCGACAGTTCCTTTGACTTTGGCTCCATCAACAATGGCACCATCGACTAGGACTCCACTGACGACAGCGCCTGCCACATTAGTTCCAGTATCGTCAACCATTGCGCCACCGACATCCTTCCCGGCAAGTGCGGCCCCTATAACTGTGGCTCCGTTGACAGCAACTCCATTTTCGTTGGCTCCATTGACAGCAGCTCCGGCGACTGTGCATCCGTCAACTACGCCTCCGCAAACGGATGCGTCTGCTACGTTTGTTCCAGTTGCGTTGACAGGTTCACCACCAACATCAACTCCTATATCGAGTTTGACTCCATCGACGCCGGCTCCATCGACTACAACTCCACTGACGGCAGCGCCTCCTACATTTGCTCCAGTTGCACCAACAGGTTCACCAGTGACAACAACCCCAATATTTTTAGCGACTTTGATTCCTTCAACTGTGGCTCCATCAACCGAGGCTCCAACAACTGTGGCTCCATTGTCGGTATCTCCAGCGACGACCGCACCTCCAACATTTATGCCAGCTACATCAACTGGTTCACCGCCGACAACAACCCCGATCGCTTCACCAACCTTGGTTCCTTCAACTGTGGCTCCATCAACGGTGGCTCCATTGCCTGTATCTCCAGCGACGACCGCACCTCCAACATTTAAACCAGCTACATCAACTGGTTCACCGCCGACATCAACCCCGATCGCTTCACCAACCTTGGTTCCTTCAACTGTGGCTCCATCCACGGTGGCTCCATTGCCTGTATCTCCAGCGACGACCGCACCTCCAACATTTATACCAGCTACATCAACTGGTTCACCGCCGACATCAACCCCGATCGTTTCACCAACCTTGGTTCCTTCAACTGTGGCTCCATCCACGGTGGCTCCATTGCCTGTATCTCCAGCGACGACCGCACCTCCTACACTTATGCCAGTCGCATCAACTGGTTCACCACCGACATCAGTCCCGACATCTTCATCGACTTTGTCTCCACCAACTGCAGCACCGTCGACTGCGTTTCCATCGTCGGCAGCGCCTCCTACATTTTCCCCCGTCGCCTCAAGCAGTGCGCCACCAACGTCATCACCGATGGTGTCAGCGTCGACTGTGGCCCCTCAAACCGCGTCTCCATCAACGGCTGTTCCAGTGACTACGGCTCCAGGAACAGCCGCGCCTACCACGGGCTTTACCTTCGCGCCAGCAGTTCCGCCCACGGGCGCGCCGCCCGCGGTCTTCACATTCGCGCCCCCCTCGGCCGTGACCATGGCGCCGCCGGTCCTGCCCACGCTCGCACCCTCTCCGATCGTGACCTTCGCGCCTGCAGTTCCGCCCACCGGAGCCCCGCCTGCGGTCTTCACATTCGCGCCTCCCTCGGTCATGACCTTCGCGCCAGCAGTACCGCCCACGGGCGCACCGCCTGCGGTCTTCACCTTCGCGCCTCCTTCGGTCATGACCTTCGCGCCAGCAGTTCCGTCCACGGGCGCACCGCCCGCGGGCTTCACCTTCGCGCCTCCCTCGGTCGTGACCCCCGTGCCGCCATCCCCGCCGACGTTCGCGCCCGGCGCCCCGCCGACGCTCTCCCCGGAAGGACCGACGGACGGCCGCGAGCTGGGCGCGGCCGAAACGGACTTCGAAGCGTCGGAGGGGTGGCGGCGGAGCCCGGCCGAGGAGATCGTCGCCGCCGGGGCGCTGGTGTCGCTCGGTTCGAGCGTCGCCGGCAACGCGCTGGCCGCCGGCCGCCTCACGCTGCTCATGCGCCCGTGCTCGGAGCAGGACGCCGTGCCCTTCTTATACTCCCCCACCCGCATGGACACCGGCGGCGCGGGCGGCGCGTACACGGGCTGCGTAGTGGGAAACACACTGCTCGTGTTCGGGGTGTCTGTCGTCCACGCCGCCCTGTCCGGCGCCGTCGCGGCGTCGGCGCCTCTCCGGCGCCTCCTCGGCGGGAACGGGTCAGGGGCCAACCTCCTCGGGGCGTTCGGGCTGCTGCGGTTTCCCGCGTGGTCGCTCGTCGTCTTCCTGGTTCTCTATCCCGGGTTCGCGGCCTGCGGCGTCCGCTCGATGTTTTACCCGGCCGTCCCGCTGCAGTTCGTCGTCGGGGTCTGTGCCACCGGGGTTTCGATTGTGTTCCCGCTGGTTGTCCTATACGTCGTGCGAAAGGTCGTTTCCAAGGGCCTCGCCGTGTTCGTCACGGACCCGTCCACCACCCGTTGTACCGCGTGGCTCGTCGGCTCCGGCGAATGGCTGTCGAAGGACGGATCGCAGGTGGTCAACCGCATGGGGGTCGTCTTCATGCGGTACCACGCTGCACGGGCGTACTTCGTGGTCGCCGAGTGCTGCTTGGCGCTTGCCCTCGCGTTCATTGACGCGGTGCGACCGCAGTCGTGGACGCAGTGCGGGCACAAGCGCCTGGCGATGCTTGCCGCGTATTTGGTGTACACTTCGATCGTCGCGCGGCTCCTCCCACACCGGATCCCGCTCGACAACGCGCTCGAGATCGGCGCCTCGGCGCTCGCCTGCGTCTCGCTGTTTCTCCTCGCGCTGTCTTACTACAGCGAGGACCCGACGGCGCACTGGGGCTACGACTTCAGCTTCGTCGCCTTCCAATCGGCGGCGGGCGTCGCGCTCGTGAAGGCGGTGTTCGACGCGAGCGGGGTGGTGTTCGTGGTGCTCGACGGGCGGCGGGCGCGGCTGGCGAAAAAGGTCGCGTCCGAGTGCGAGGAAGACCTGCTCGCCGACGGCAGCGACGACGACCCGAAGTACTCGTCGGAGATGACGCCGTCGGTCGTCTCGAAGGGCAGGGGCGCCGGGTTGGCGCTGTGCTCGCCGGGGGACGACGGCTGCGTGTCGTCTGCCGCCGGCAAAGGCGTGGCGCTGCCGCCCGACTCGAGCGCCCCGGCGGACGTCCGCGGCAAGGAGACCTCGCCTGTATCGAACTGGTCACACATCTCCCTCGTCGCGTCGGAAGCTGCCTCGGAGCCTGTACGCGACGTGACTCCCACCCCGCGGGCCGCCGCCGCCGCCGCGTCGCCCGCCGCCGCCCACGCGCTGCCGCCGTCGAAGGCGCGCGCCGGGCTGCTTTCGCTGTTTTCGCCCGGGGACAGCGCGACGAAGGCCGGGAAAAATCAGTGTGCTGCGTTTTTTTCTCGTAGTAACACTTAATTGTAAACACGAAAGAGAACGCTTGCAGCGTGTTTGGGAGAAGATTAGCCTACCGATCATATTCACTCACTATCACTCACTAACAGGCGAATCTTCCTACGCGCTATACCTGCAAACTTGAAACTTGACCTGGACTTGAAAAACTTGCAGGAGCGTTGGGGCATTCACCTCGGCCTATTTTGGTTCTCGAGGAGCCCACACCTCTCTCCTCCTGGTTTACTGCTGTTGTCCTGCTGTGGGTTTGATGTCCGATTCCCACAGTATTTAGTAAGGGATTGCAATAGTACTATCGTCCCTCGGGTCTACTCACAGGCCTTCAACTACCCTGAGCAAGCGCCCTGTGCACGTGTTGCCATTAGCCGTGCTTGCACACGTGGACGGGGGACCACCGCGAGGAGGTTGGCAACTCCGTTTTGGATCCCGCACAGTATAACTGAGAAACTTTGAAATACCGAACTTCGTTCGAACCTAAACCTTAAACAAACAAAGCAGAGCCGAAGAAGCGGTGCTCAGCCCTTCTGTGCGAACCCCCGCGAGCAAGACGTCTCAAGTGAGCTCGAATTGGTCGCACGTCTCTCTTGCCGACTCGGAGATCTTCACGGAGGTCGTGGGCGACCCCACCGCGGCCAAACGGTCGCTGACGCCGCCCGCGTCCGCCCCGTCCAGATCGAAAGCGAAGGCGAGCTTGCTGAAGCTGTTCCGACCCTCTGCGAAAAAGGTACTTTTTCTTCTTTCCTGTCCTACGAAGGAACGAACCTGTAAGAGTGCCAACGCTACTCTTTCTATAACGTAGTCTATTCATGATAACCAACTACATATATTATATTATAGTGCTCGCCTGCCTTCATGGCACTTGGCACTTGCACTTTACAGAACTGAATGCCTACCAATACGTGAAATACGTGAAGCGATCGAGGAGGTCCACCGTACCGAAGCGAGCAGACTTGACACTAAACTAAACTCAGGGATGCCCAGCCTGACTCCTTCTTCCCCATCGCCCCAGCAACAGCCAAACGGCCCAAAAAAAGTCCGCGCCGCGAAAGCGAGCGGAAACTAAACTTGACCTGGAAATGACCAGTTCGACCTCATCCTCATCATCGTTGACTCTCCCGACGGACGACATCATACAGTAACACTAGCCCTTAACAAAATTTGACGTGGGCGGCTTTAGTGAATACAAAGACACCTCCATACAAAAAGAGTTGTCGACAACTAACAAGTAAAGTACGTGCGCTCGGCTAAAGACCGGCGCGGGGCGAGACTGGAGGCAGCAGTTAAAGTTCGGGCGAAGCTAAGTTCGGGCGAACCAAAGTTCGGGCGAAGCTAAGTTCTGGTGAAGCAAAGTTCGGGCGAAGCTAAGTTCTGGTGAAGCTAAGTTCTGGTGAACCAAAGTTCGGGCGAAGCTAAGTTCTGGTGAAGCAAAGTTCGGGCGAAGCTAAGTTCTGGTGAAGCTAAGTTCTGGTGAAGCAAAGTTCGGGCGAAGCTAAGTTCTGGTGAAGCAAATTTCGGGCGCGGTTGAGTTCGGGCGAAGCAAAGTTCGCACGAAGCTCACTGCTCTGGTGAGATGATGCAAAGTTTGGGCGAAGCTAAGTTCTGGTGAAGCAAAGTTCGGGGTCTGGTGATGCTGAGTTCGGCGTGGTAGCATTGGCCTGTGATGGCAAGTTCGGCGCCTAATACCCGGGGGGGAAGACCCCCCCGGACCCCCCGGGTATCCCGGGGTGACCCAATACCGCGAGATACTGAGAAACCCAACAAATTTCGGATACAAGAAGTGTGATCGGCGGGGTTCGAGCCCGGCCTACCGGCCTGAAGGCCGACGCCCGCTCACTCTGCCACCCCCTTGCCTTTTGGCAAGGAAAAAAAGCTATCTCCGCACTAATAACTAGTCCATTAACAACACACTTTTCGCAACTTAGAAAAGCCGGGTTGGCTCGAATAGAGGCTATTCACATTGCATGTTCATAGGACCTCCAGTCTCGAAATTGTAAAAGAGGATTAAGCTTATCGGAAGCACTTAAGTCGGGAAAATGTATATCGGAACTGCTTCCGCTATATATTCTTCTGCTTCCGATATATATTTTCCAGCTTCCGTTAAAGATTGGAGTGTTTCCATAAGTCACCACCCAGAAATGCAGGCCCAAAGTCACCGTAACTAGATACCGGAGAAAGCCTAACTAGAGAAACAAAAGAGGCACAGCAACAAGATGGAAAGGCAACGAGACGCATCTGGAAACCCCCGGCAGCAAAATCAGCAGCAGCTTCCGCACCAGCTGCAAATTCCGCAGTTTCAGCACCAGCAGCAACTTCCGCACCAGCATCACCAGGCACAGTACTACCGCAGCAGTTTCAGCACCCGCAGCAGTTTCAGCACCCGCAGCAGTTTCAGCACCCGCAGCAGTTTCAGCACCCGCAGCACCACCAGCAACAGTACCACCCGCACCAGCAGCAGCAGCAGCAGCAGCAGCTTCAGCACCAGCAGCATTTTCAGCCCCACCGTGCAGTACCAGCACAGTCTGTACTCCTACCCGGCGGGTTATCTGGGTTACTACAACCCAGTGCCCTACTACGGTCCGGGTGCCCATGTGGACGCACCATACAACCCGCATCCAGACGCACCACGAGGCGCAGCCTCTGGGCACGTGCGAGCAGCACAGCATCTGGCCGCACCACGGCAGAAAGCGCAGCCCCACCAGCTGCCGGGCTGCAAGCACAGCATCGGGACACACCGCAAGCAGAAGGAGCAGCCCTGCCGGGCTGCAAGCACAGCATCGGGACGCACCGCAAGCAGAAGGAGCAGCCCCACCAGCTGCCGGGCTGCAAGCACAGCATCGGGACACACCGCAAGCAGAAGGAGCAGCCCTGCCGGGCTGCAAGCTCAGCATCGGGACGCACCGCAAGCAGAAGGAGCAGCCCCCCAGATGCAAAGCAGCAGGTTGCAGCCGCGGAAGCAGAAGACGTGACGATGGGCGGGGTGAAAAGTGGGGATTGCTTCGCGAAAGTGGGAAGACTGCAGGGGGGCTCTCCTCAGCCACGCGAGCAAAACAGGGAGATTCTTTAAGAAGGTCTTCTCGAGCGAAGCTCGGGGTCAGTGGAAGGTGAGGTGTTGTGATGCGGCGTGCAGCTACAGATATGGCGAAGAAAGAGTCCGTGCAAGCACTTATGTGCTGCGGTATCTCCCTCCGCAAAGGTTACTGTGAAGGATCTTGTCCCCCGAAGTGATGACCTTGAAGAATTTGCGGGAGATGTATCGCGTGCGGCCGCGGCCACAGATTGTGCCAGTGATACTCGACTTGCCCAAGGAACAACTACTGCCGCCAGAGTGCGACACGCGACCGGTTGGCCGGCCTAAGAAGGAAGAAAAGAAGCGGAAGAAGGGGGCAGACGAGGGCACGCAGCAGTGCCTGCGGTGCGGAAGGGTGGGGACACCGTGCTTTCTTTAAGGGGAAACGTTTGTGCAAGCACCCGATCGCAGAACAAGTGAGGAACAGCAAAGCGGCATTCTCGACCCTGAAAACGACCGAGGAAGCGACTTCTCCGACGACACGGACAGAGACTACCGCGACCGCGACCACGCCTCGGAAATACAACCCACGGAGGGGGACTCGGAAATACAACCCGACCACAGCGATACCGACCACAGCAGCACAGACCACAGCGATACCGACCACAGCGATACCGACCACAGCGATACCGACCACAGCGATACCGACCACAGCGATACCGACCACAGCGATACCGACCACAGCGATACCGACCACAGCGATACCGACCACAGCGATACCGACCACAGCGATACCGACCACAGCGATACCGACCACAGCGATACCGACCACAGCGATACCGACCACAGCGATACCGACCACAGCGATACCGACCACAGCGATACCGACCACAGCGATACCGACCACAGCGATACCGACCACAGCGATACCGACCACAGCGATACCGACCACAGCGATACCGACCACAGCGATACCGACCACAGCGATACCGACCACAGCGATACCGACCACAGCGATACCGACCACAGCGATACCGACCACAGCGATACCGACCACAGCGATACCGACCACAGCGATACCGACCACAGCGATACCGACCACAGCGATACCGACCACAGCGATACCGACCACAGCGATACCGACCACAGCGATACCGACCACAGCGATACCGACCACAGCGATACCGACCACAGCGATACCGACCACAGCGATACCGACCACAGCGATACCGACCACAGCGATACCGACCACAGCGATACCGACCACAGCGATACCGACCACAGCGATACCGACCACAGCGATACCGACCACAGCGATACCGACCACAGCGATACCGACCACAGCGATACCGACCACAGCGATACCGACCACAGCGATACCGACCACAGCGATACCGACCACAGCGATACCGACCACAGCGATACCGACCACAGCGATACCGACCACAGCGATACCGACCACAGCGATACCGACCACAGCGATACCGACCACAGCGATACCGACCACAGCGATACCGACCACAGCGATACCGACCACAGCGATACCGACCACAGCGATACCGACCACAGCGATACCGACCACAGCGATACCGACCACAGCGATACCGACCACAGCGATACCGACCACAGCGATACCGACCACAGCGATACCGACCACAGCGATACCGACCACAGCGATACCGACCACAGCGATACCGACCACAGCGATACCGACCACAGCGATACCGACCACAGCGATACCGACCACAGCGATACCGACCACAGCGATACCGACCACAGCGATACCGACCACAGCGATACCGACCACAGCGATACCGACCACAGCGATACCGACCACAGCGATACCGACCACAGCGATACCGACCACAGCGATACCGACCACAGCGATACCGACCACAGCGATACCGACCACAGCGATACCGACCACAGCGATACCGACCACAGCGATACCGACCACAGCGATACCGACCACAGCGATACCGACCACAGCGATACCGACCACAGCGATACCGACCACAGCGATACCGACCACAGCGATACCGACCACAGCGATACCGACCACAGCGATACCGACCACAGCGATACCGACCACAGCGATACCGACCACAGCGATACCGACCACAGCGATACCGACCACAGCGATACCGACCACAGCGATACCGACCACAGCGATACCGACCACAGCGATACCGACCACAGCGATACCGACCACAGCAGCACCGACCACAGCGATACCGACCACAGCGATACCGACCACAGCAGCACAGACCACAGCGATACCGACCACAGCAGCACAGACCACAGCGACACAGACCACAGCGACAGTGACTGCGATAGCGACAGCAAAAAGCGCGCCAAGGGAAATGCAAAGAAGCGCTCGAGACAGTCGGCATCGTCAAACTCGACGTTGTCATCAATCCCGAAGAAGAAGAAAGCAAAGCCCGCTCCCAAGCAGGCAAACGCAAAGGCCGCTGCCAAGAAAGCAAACGCAAAGCCCTCTAAGCAGCTCGGAAGCGCTAGAAATACAACCTCGAAAGCAACTTCAGCATCAGGGCGGAAATGTGCAACATTTTCCTTTAGAGTGAGTTACCCACGCAGGATTTCCCAGGTTTCATCGAACAAGGTAGCCAGTACTTCCTCACGGGCACTGATGCCATCCTCCTCCAACCAGACCTTCTGTCTTTTTCGTATCAAACGTCGTGTTGCTGCGCACGGATGGGAAGTGTGCTCTGCCACCCGAGCCGCCGTCAGCGAAAATCGGAAGAGGCCTCGCGTTTACCGTCTCAGGACTGTGTCGTGACCTGGCGCATAGCACGCTAACTTCGAGATACCTGAAGAGCGCGAGGAGTCAGCGGGAGCTTCGCGACCCCCTGGGGAAGGAATCGTTCGCTTGGGTGAAGAAAGACGCGCCATCGGGGTTATCGTTTGTAACTGGGGCCGATGGGCGGCTCACTGCGAACTTGGCAGAAGTTGACGCGTTGGTGAGGAGGAGTTGGGATCCAGTGCTCCGCATGTACGCCGAGAAGAGGGAACCCGAGTTTGCCCCTTTCTTCCAGGAGTACAAAGACTTTATCACGCAACACCCATGCAATCTAAATCCGATCACGGCCGAGCGGCTTCGTCAGGTGGCGAAAAAGAAGAGCGTACAGACGTCTTGCGGTGTCGACGGCTGGCGCATGCGTGAAATCGCCGTTCTGCCGAATGCAATCCTGGAAAGCTTTGTCGCGGTGCTCAACGAGGTAGAGGAAACCGGCTTCTGGCCCGACGGAGTCCTGGACGCAATGGTCACCTTAATTCCTAAAGGAGAAGGGAGTGATCCACTGAAGCTGCGTCCGATTACTGTCTCGAGCGTGGTATACCGACTCTGGGCTAGCGTGCGCCTACAGGATGTCATGCTCTGGCAAGAGCTATGGATTCACGGGTCGCAACATGGTTTCCGGCACGGCCACTCCTGCGACGACGTGGTCATGGATATCGCCCTATCGATAGAGGAATCACTGACAAACGGTACACCCCTGTGCGGGGTCGCACTCGACTTTGCCAAGTGCTTTGACCGCGTCCCTCAGGCCCTGGTGCTCGACTTGATGGAGGCGCTTGGGCTTCACGAGCGTGTGCTGGCACCCTTACGCCACATATACAAGCACCTGCGGCGTCGCTTCCGGTACCCCTTGGGAGTCGGCGAGATGTTCACTGTCACCAACGGAATTCTCCAGGGCTGCCCGATATCAGTGGTCCTGATCAACGCGCTCCTCTCTGTTCTCTCGAAGGCCTTGGTCAGCCGAGCTCGGGTGAGTCCGAAGTCGTTCGCCGACGATCTGTACCTGCTGTCGCAACTTGCGAGGCTACTCCAAGAGGGAATTCGAACCACAGAGGTGTTCGACAGCCTGACAGGCTTTGCCCTCAACGAGGACAAGTCGGTCTCCTTCTCGACGTCCCCAGAGCCTCCTCGCCTCGTGATCGGTCGCAAAATAATTCGATCGAGCAAAATAGTGAAGGTTTTGGGTGTCCCCCTGGGCACAGAGGGACCCGTTGACAACCGCAGGGCCAACGCCACGGTCGAGGCCGCGGCCAGACTTGAGGCGGCGCCGCTCATGCATCGCACGAAGTTCCGCATAATGCAGACGATCGCAGCCTCCGCGTATTACGGGGCGGCCTACTGCACGAATACAACAGGTGGCTTCGTCAACAGCTCAACGCTCCGAACGGCACTCTCCGCTTGCGTGATCCCTCGATCTAACCGGGCGAAGAGCCCTCTTGCGGTTCTCTCCCTGGTTGCTAAAGCACACCTGTGTGATCCGGCATGCGCCTCAGGTTTCAGCTTATTCCGCACGTTCGTGAAACAATACGGGAAAGAGAGGTTTCGGGTGAGGATGGACGCTCTCCTTCGCGTGGGAGCCGACTCGTCTATCAAGGGTCCCGTAGGTCTTATGGCTAATCTTCTGCGGGAGATAAGATTCCTACGGGCCACGCAGCACAGCTTCCAGTCCCTGTCTTTCGACGGGACTCCCGTGTCGCTACTCGGTAAAGAAGCCCCACACCTCTTTCGTGAGGGCCTGCGTCTGCGCGCGTGGCGTTACTTGACCACACAGAGACAAGGATTTGACGGAATCGAAGGAGGGGTGGACGTACGTGCCATGAATCGGCTTTGGCTGAACCGCGCGACGGACCACAAATTGAGTTCCGCGATCAGTCGATGTATTGGGGGAGCGGTGTACTCACGGGAATGGTGCCGCAGGAAGTGGGGTTCGGGGAGCGGCGACTGCGAGTTCTGCGACAGCGGTGCGACGGGGACCCTGTGGCATTACTACTGGCAATGTCCGGGCCCAGGTTGTAGATGGAACGAGCTGCGATCCCGGTTTTGCATTGCTGAGGCGATGGTCCGGGACATGCCCCAGTGCTTGTGCATTAGAGGGATACCCCCCTACGGGACCCCTCCTGACCTCCTGGAGAAGATCCAGAGGCTGATCGGTACGATCTCAATCGAGATGGCGCAGGCGCAGCGGAGCCTTGCGGCAACACGCCCTTGGGAACTCGCCTCAGGTGCGTCGACGAAATACGACGTACACTTAGCAACGGACAGTCGTAAGTTGCTAACGACCAACATCGGAACCCGCTTCGCAGCGACGTTGGTCTTCTGGCTGCGGAGTCTATCATGGGTCAGCTCCAACCCTCTCCCGACGACAGGCGTGGAACTCGCGCTTGATTTTGAGGCATTTACGCGTTCGAAGCTCCCAGGGAGAACCTTCGCCGAGAAGGGGCTGCAAATTGGGTACCTTATGCGAGCTATCAACGACCTGTGCTGCGCCGACTCAGGAGTCGCCTCCTTCCCTGGGAAGTGGCGGCAGGGGGTCTGTTCCCTCCGCTGTTTTGGTGCGCCGGCTATGCCGGGTTGTACCCACCGCCCACGCTTTGCGGCTGGACGGAAGACCGAGTGGATGTTGGGCAAGCTGGAAACAATTTGCGCCCGTAACAGCTGGAACGATGCCGTGCCTGAATATCCGCACGACGTACCCTATGTTCAGTGGGAGTTGAGATTCTCTGTCAAGATGCTAGCCGCCGCCATAGGGCGGGCTATTGCCAAAAGGAGGAGAGCCCGCGAAACAACGTGCCAACACACGCCTGCCAGGCGGTCTCGTCCGCCAGTCAGAACGCCCCCGGCTGCGCCACCATCGGTGCAACAATCATCTTTGACAGGGCCACGGCTCGCTCCGCGCCCACGGCGCAACGACTTGCGCCCGCCGTAGTAGTACGGGATAGTAGTGGGGCGACCGGATACTCCTCGGAGAGATGGTCCCTGCACTCTAACTCGTCTCTCTCTCTCTCTCTCTCTCAAACGTCGTTTGAGCACCTTCGGTGCGTCGTAGGGAGTCGCTGCTACCCCCTGTGTTTTTTGTCCATGGTCTGAACGAGACCCCTCTCTTTCTTCTCCGCATGTGGTACGAAGAAGCGAGGTTTGTTGCGGCAGCTTACCCCCAGGAAACTCCAACGAGGCAAGAAAACGAACACTTGGTGCATAGCGGCGGCTTCATTACTCATAGTTGGCAAGCAAAGCAAATTTAAGCAAAGTTGTTGACCCCCCCAAAAAAGCAAAGTCGTTCTTATTTGCTTCAGATTCACTTAAATTCGCTTAATTTTATTCAAGCAAAATTGAAGCAAATTTAAGCAAAGTTCGGCAGGAATGGTGAATCCAGTGTTGCATGCGGGCACTGTTCTTCATAGCGAATGGGACATTCTGCAGGGAAGTACCCCTTTCGTCTAATGTTCAGCGCGTGGCCGAAATAGTGGACCACCCTTTGTACCTTGAGTCCCTTCAGTAGAGTCATGTTGTCACGCAAACCACGAAAAAACGCCAATGCGTCATCTATGCTGTTTCGTCCCCAGCGTCGTTTTTCGAACCGTTTGCCTTACCTCCCCGCAGTCTCTGGTTGCTCGCTCTGCTCTTTCCAACGCTATTCGTGGATTGGAAGGTCGGCATTTAATTTCCCTTCGTCTCTTTGTGATCCCATCTCACCTTCAAGACACGGCTGTGTCACGCATGCTCTTGAGACGCTAGCGTCCGGCATTGTGCATGTGTGTTTCAGTCGTTGTAGCAAGGGGGTTCATCTCTACTGTCCCCTGTTCTTTGAACATGACCCACCGGACAGTAGAGGAACGAGTGCCCATGTCTAACGCCCCCTGCCCTCATAGACCCAAGGTCTGCGAGAGTCAGAACCTTGATCACATCGAGTCGTTCTTCAGCTTTTCTGGTGTCATGTGTTGGGGGTTTCGATCGTCCTTCTCATTGAGAGGCATTTCTTCAACTCATTCATAGACCCAAGGTCTGCGAGAGTCAGACCCTTGACCACATCGAGTCGTTCCACAGCTTTTCTGGTGTCATGTGTTGGGGGTTTCGATCGTCCTTCTCATTGAGAGGCATTTCTTCAACTCATTCATAGACCCAAGGTCTGCGAGAGTCAGACCCTTGACCACATCGAGTCGTTCCTCAGCTTTTCTGGTGTCATGTGTTGGGGGTTTCGATCGTCCTTCTCATTGAGAGGCATTTCTTCAACTCATTCATAGACCCAAGGTCTGCGAGAGTCAGACCCTTGACCACATCGAGTCGTTCCTCAGCTTTTCTGGTGTCATGTGTTGGGGGTTTCGATCGTCCTTCTCATTGAGAGGCATTTCTTCAACTCATTCATAGACCCAAGGTCTGCGAGAGTCAGACCCTTGACCACATCGAGTCGTTCCTCAGCTTTTCTGGTGTCATGTGTTGGGGGTTTCGATCGTCCTTCTCATTGAGAGGCATTTCTTCAACTCATTCATAGACCCAAGGTCTGCGAGAGTCAGACCCTTGACCACATCGAGTCGTTCCTCAGCTTTTCTGGTGTCATGTGTTGGGGGTTTCGATCGTCCTTCTCATTGAGAGGCATTTCTTCAACTCATTCATAGACCCAAGGTCTGCGAGAGTCAGACCCTTGACCACATCGAGTCGTTCCTCAGCTTTTCTGGTGTCATGTGTTGGGGGTTTCGATCGTCCTTCTCATTGAGAGGCATTTCTTCAACTCATTCATAGACCCAAGGTCTGCGAGAGTCAGACCCTTGACCACATCGAGTCGTTCCTCAGCTTTTCTGGTGTCATGTTGGGGGTTTCGATCGTCCTTCTCATTGAGAGGCATTTCCTCAACGGCACCATTCTTGTCGCCCTGCACGGCTATCGTGCAACGCAGTCCCGGCTCCGTTTCCGCAGGATCGCCTTTTCCTGCCTTCGTTGCATGTTTCCTCAGTTGTCAAAATCCCTAGTGCATGATGCCTACTTTGCTTTAAGTTTGCTTTTATTTTACATAAGCGCCAGCTTGAAAGGAAATGCTCGACGATGCTGCCCGACAAAGAACAGAAGGGATCCCAAGTGCTGTAACTACCGAACCACGTGTTGAACGGACGTGAGGTCATGCGGGTCTACCCCTACACGACAAATCACACAAACACAACAGGTCAAAAAGTCCTGAGTGAGAAAACAACACACGGTGGTGTAAGCGAAGAACAAATCAGATTGTGTTTGTATTGTCTTTGCCCCTTACCTCTATATTTCCCCCCTTCCATTCGGAGTCGAAGCAGCTACGTCGAGTATTTTGCTCGTAATCTGAAGCAAATCTCCTCCTAAGCAAATTTAAGCAAAGTCGTCTTTGCTTGCCAACTATGAGTACTACGGCTATTTCTACAAAAATGACGGCACCGCTACGAATCTTGCGCAACTTTCTCGCTCTCCCGCTTCACAAGAAACATTCTTCACGACACAAACACATTTGATCCCAAATAAACACGCAAAACAACACGCACACAGCAACAGCAGACTCCGAAGGGTCCTACGCCGCCCCTGCGGCTGGAGCCCGACACCGCCGCCGCAGCGCCGCACTCGTTTGGGAGGGGTCGCGGCGCCGACCTTTCGGCGTCGTGGTCCCACGTCTCGCTCGAGGGCCAAACCGTCGTCGCCGAAGCCCTGTCGACCCTGTCTTCCCAGCGCACCGCCGGGCTCGACCTAGCGGCCAGCGGGTCTGATTTGTTCCTGCGGCAGGCGGGCGACCCCCTCGCCGCGTCGGTCGCGTCCAACTACAGCGGGCTCTCGCTCCAGCACGCAACGCCGAGCGCCCCGGACGCCGCCGGTTCCAGCTCGCCGATGTACATGCCCAGGGGATCGTCGCTGGCGAGATCCGCCAGCGCGGTCTCGTCGGGTGGCTCCGCGGGGGCGGCGGCGCCCAGGCGGCACCACGTGCAGTATGCGGCGAAGGGCGGGCTGTCTCCGAGCCTCCAGTTGGACAGTGCGAGCTTCACCGTGGGGCCGCCGAACAGCCTCGTTGGCGGGGAGAGTCTTCGGTCGGGAAGTGCGAGCAACCTCAACTGGTCCAGTAGGGGGTCTCCGGCGGCGAACGCCAGCAGCCCGTCGTCGGCAAGGGCGGCGAACAGGAACAGGCGGCGGGCGGCGAGCGGAGCGGAGCGGCAGATGCCTAGCCTGCTGTCGTCGCCGACGGAGTCGGGCTGCTTCAGCTCCGCGAGCTTCAACCGGCAGTCGACGGCCTCTTCGGGAGGGAGCGCGCCGGCGGTGAAAAACCCGGTCGCGAGCCTCGGCGCCGTCTCCTCCCCAGCCAGTCCGACGAACCCCCTCCGGGCGACCCCTCAACAGCATCAGCAGCAGCAGCAGCACCACCGGATGCCGATGAGCATCCGGCAGCTCTCGCTGGCAGCGCCGCAGCAGCAGCAGCAGCAGCAGCAGCAGCGGCAGGGGTTCATGCCGTCGACGCCGGGGACTCCGGGCTTCGGCGGGTCGGCAGGCCTGGCGCGGACGCAGAGCTCGCAGCAGCCGCTGCCCGCGCTTTACGGGGCGGGTCTGCAGACCGGCGCACGGTCCGCCCGCGGGCCGCAGTACGGCAACGCGGCGGGGCGGCGGTTCCGGCCGTCGCTGCATCCGTCGGCCCCGAAGACGCCGACGGGGTTCACGTCGCTCTCCCGCACAGCGAGTGCGAGCACCCCCCAGAGCCTCGCGCTGCGGCCGCGCGCAGGCGCCGCCGCCGCCGCCGCCCCGCAGAGCTCCTCCCGCACCGCCAGCGCGTCGCAAGCTTCCGGGGAAAGCTACCTGCCCATCTGAAGAAATTCCGATTTCCGGGATTTACTCGCTGGGAACAGGCGGCGGGTACATAATAAGGAGAAGCACATGAGACCATGCCAAAAGCCCCCACAACCAGTATCATTCTCACCGTGTCGCCGGAAATGTATTGGCAGGAAGAATGTTTGGATCGGGAGCTTCAGCTCCGCGAGCTTCAACCGGCAGTCGACGGCCTCTTGTCTTCGGGAGGGAGCGCGCCGGCGGTGAAAAACCCGGTCGCGAGCCTCGGCGCCGTCTCCTCCCCAGCCAGTTCGACGAACCCCCTCCGGGCGACCCCTCAACAGCATCAGCAGCAGCAGCAGCACCACCGGATGCCGATGAGCATCCGGCAGCTCTCGCTGGCAGCGCCGCAGCAGCAGCAGCGGCAGGGGTTCATGCCGTCGACGCCGGGGACTCCGGGCTTCGGCGGGTCGGCAGGCCTGGCGCGGACGCAGAGCTCGCAGCAGCCGCTGCCCGCGTTTTACGGAGCGGGGGTCTGCAGACCGGCGCACGGTCCGCCCGCGGGCCGCAGTACGGCAACGCGGCGGGGCGGCGGTTCCGGCCGCCGCTGCATCCGTCGGCCCCGAAGACGCCGACGGGGTTCACGTCGCTCTCCCGCACAGCGAGTGCGAGCACCCCCCAGAGCTTCGCGGCGCTCTCCCGCACAGCGAGTGCGAGCACCCCCCCAGAGCCTCGCGCTGCCGCCGCGCGCAGGCGCCGCCGGCGCCCCGCAGAGCTTCGCGGCGCTCTCCCGCACGGCCAGCGCGTCGTCGCAAGCTTCCGGAGAAAGGCACCTGCCCGTCTGATTCCGATTTCCGGGATTTTTACTCGCTGGGAACAGGCGGCGTCAGCTTCATTTCGCTTTCTTTTTCCGGGCTCGTCGGTATCAGCAGCTGGATGCCGATGAGCATCCGGCAGCTCTCGCGCGCCGCGCCGGAAAGCAGCGCGGCGTGGCGGCGGCAGGGGTTCCTGCTGTCGACGCCGGGACGCCGGGCTTCGTGGAGACGCGGGCCCTCGGCGGGTCGGTGAGTCTGGCGCGAATGCAGAGCTCGCAGCCGCCGCCCGCGCTTTGGCCCAACCGGATAACCGGGGGGTAGGTACCCCTGGTTAATAACCGCTTCTCCGAAAAAGAAGAATAAATCCTCCGATTTAGGGTCGTCGGCGGCCAGGCTTGCTCAGGGGACAATTATGGCTCGCTTGTCCAGGGCCAGCAGGTTTCGCCAGGTCGACGGATGTCTCGCATTTTCAAGCACTGGCAAGCAACCTGACATGAAAACCGACGTGGGATCTTTGTCCAAACAGAATGTCTGAACAACATCTACTTCTTTGGCACCCAACAAGGGAAGCTCTTAAGGCCGTCTAAAATCCTGATTCTGAAATGTGAAAAAAGGCGCTAAAACCCAAACAACTTCCGCCGGTAGAATAAACCTGCTGCAGAAATCAGCTGCCTTCGGGTAGGCTAGACTGACACTTGCGTGTCGTCGGGGGAAGAAAAACAAAAAGAAACAAAACAGACTACTGAAACAATCAGAGAAAAAGAAGAAAAGCCACAATCATCATCATCAATCAAAAGAAATGTCCACCCGGACAACCGACAGGCGTTCATCGCCGACAACCCAAATCAATCATCAAATCAAATCAAAAAGAGAAAGGAAAAAAAAAGAAGCGAAGAGAGGAATAGGAAATTATGTGTCGAACTCTCGAACAGCAACGTTTTCTCTTTGGTTGAGAAAAGTAAGAAAAATAAATTAGTCGGAAGCACTCACACACACGTACACACACGCACACAATCAAAAACTTGGTGTCGGTCACAAACAGTCCCGGACATGGCTAGCCATAACCATAACGAACCCGTGCACCAAATATACATCCATTTCAAGCGAACTTTAAAAAAATCTAAAAAAAGGAGTCAACCACCCCGGGCGAGCTAAAAACTTACCGCCATCGGGAGAGGGAGAGCCAGGGGGGTTATCAAAGCAAGCAACTTGCGTCGGGCGGAAAACATGCCCAAAGGAACCAACTGCTGGAAGCCTGACGCCTTGCTGTCGCTGCGGTAACTGTATAGAGTTAACAGTCATGGGACTCAGCCGCAATGTGCGAGAATACTGAACCGTCCGAGTAGGACCCTCTGATGGTGATCACTTTGCCAATTTTCCGCCTGAAACCACGTCCAGTATTGGGTAGCCGAATGCCTCGTTTTCTAATTGAAGACGCGCATGAATGGACCAATGAGATCTCTTCCGTCCCTACCCACCATCTGGCGAAACGGCAGTCAAGGGAACGGACTTCAAACGGGTTCAGGGTGCGGTCAGCGAAACCCCCCAGTTTTCCAGTTTCCCATCGCATTATTCTGGCTCTGTACGGGGATTCCTTGCGAAGTTGGCGCGTTTTCGTCGAGTTCTGGGTTCTCTCGCGCGCAGGGGCGGTTAAACAGCGAGTCGCACTCACTTCGGTGGTCGCTCCACCGGTCTTCGGTCCGACGTCGCTTGGCGACACGCTCCGGCTTTCGTGCTTCTTGTCTTGTGTTTGGAGGAGCCCCGTCAGGGTTCTCTATTTTCTACTACTCGTCTTGAAACACGGACCAAGGAGTCTGACACGTGTGCGAGGCTTAGGATGTCAAACCCACAAGCCGCACTGAAAGGGAGATGTGCCAATCCTTGAGGACGCAGCACAGCCCGATCCTGATTTACTGGAAAGGAATTTAAGTACACTTGTTGGGACCCGAAAGATGGTGAACTATGCCTGGATAGGACGAAGCCGGGGAAATCTGGTGGAGGTCCATTGCGGTGTTGACGTGCAAATCGCTCGTCGTAGCTGGGTACAGGGGCGAAAGACGGGGGTCTTCACCGAGTACGCAGCATTCCGTGGAACTTCTTCCGTCCCACACAATTTCGGGCACCGGCGGCAACTCGCCAGCCCTCTGAGCGAGGCTCCATTCTCCGCAACAGCGGAGAGGTCGGGGCGGGTGTCAATCAAACTCGAATTAGTACGGTCTCCGGGGGGTTTTTGCGCCACTGACCCGCAGGTCAGAAGAAGAGGAAAGAAGAGAAAAAGACCTCTCCTGGTCCAGGAACGTGACGGTCAATCACAGCTTGCAAAGCTTGAGGCGGAGGCAGCACAGTGCTACAACCCCGTCCGCTCTGCCCTGCGGCTGACCGTCTCGATGAGCTTATGTAGGTTCAGCGCGAGCGCCAAGCCCCAAGGTGCGCCACGCCTTGATGCTTTAGCTTGGGAAATCGGTAGCCACTTGACCCGTAGGCCCGTGGCTCTGCAGTACCGCCGAACACGTGAAGCTTGGCTCCCGTGTAGCAGGCTTCCCCTGGTACCTGGTGCC
Source organism: Diplonema papillatum (assembly GCA_030068145.1). Classification (NCBI taxonomy): domain Eukaryota; phylum Euglenozoa; class Diplonemea; order Diplonemida; family Diplonemidae; genus Diplonema; species Diplonema papillatum. The sequence continues at coordinate 66,131 of JAPJBO010000264.1, forward strand.
GCAGGTCAGAAAAAAAATTAAAAGTTCGAAGAACAGTATCTTCTTCTTCCTCTCGAACGTCTTCCGCCAAGGTCTCATTGTACCAGGCCGGCGCAAAAACGAAAGGGATGGGAAATCACTCACCTCGACGCCAGTTGTGTCCCGAAGCAGCTTGCGCCACATTCCGGATATCTGTAGAACACCAATTCAGGCTTGGGCTCTGCCCTGTTCCGCCCACCGAGTGAAGACACGTCAAAAACGATCCCAGGAGTGGTGAAGCACTCGCAACCTTGCTATCCCGATCCTTTGTTTGTTCTCAACTTCTTATCTCCCCAAACAGTGCTGTCGGAAGGGGCACCGGGCGGCCGTGGCGAGAGAAGAAGCAACGACGAAGAAGAGGAAGGCGGAGCTGGAGGGCCCCGCGTCACCGAGACGATGCGAGACAACGTGTATTCCTGCTACCTGAAGCAGCAGAAGACAAGCAACATCAGAGACCCGCAACATCAACATTAATGCCAGCGGCGAGGGTCTTTACAAAGAACCCACCTCACGCTTTTCGAGTCAACCGGAGACTCAAACGCACCGGCTTCGTTGTACAAGAAGCAGTCTGCAAACGAAGCGAGCGTTCGCTCTCAAAACCAACGACTAGTAGCTCTAGAAGAAAGAAGAAAAGAAAAAGGCCGCTCCTGGTCCAGGAACGTGACGGTCAACCACAGCTTGCAAAGCTGGAGTCGGAGGCAGCACAGTGCCACAACCCCGTCCGCTCTGCCCTGCGGCTGACCGTCTCGACGAGCTTGTGTTCAGCGCGAGCGCCAAGCCCCATGGTGCGCCAAGCCTCGATGCTTTAGTTTGGGAAATCGGTAGCCACTTGACCCGTACCGGGCCCGCGGCTCTGCAGTACCGCCGAACACGTGAAGCTTGGCTCCCGTGTAGCAGGCTTTCCCTGGTACCGTGGAGTAGCTCTAGAAAAAAAAAAAAAGAAGACCATCTTTCACAAACGAACGAAACGACAGGCACTCTCTGCTCGTCTCAACACACCCCCCGTCGTTGCGAGTAAGAATAATTAGCGATTTATAAATAAGTTCCTTCCAATTAGTCACAAACCAGGCTACCCGCACTCGTGTGCTTGCCAACAAGAAAGATAAACGGCAAACCAAGCTAGACCACTACTTGTGCCACGAAAGATACAAATCCCGATATCATGCCGCATAAAGAACATGAATCTGCAAAATAAAACCGCCCGAACAGTAACGTGACGGTCAACCACAGCTTGCAAAGCTTGAGTCGGAGGCAGCACAGTGCCACAACCCCGTCCGCTCTGCCCTGCGGCTGACCGTCTCGACGAGCTTGTGTTCAGCGCGAGCGCCAAGCCCCAAGGTGCGCCAAGCCTTGATGCTTTAGTTTGAGAAATCGGTAGCCACTTGACCCGTAGGCCCGTGGCTCTGCAGTACCGCCGAACGCGTGAAGCTTGGCTCCCGTGCAGCAGGCTTTCCCTGGTACCTAGAAAAAAGAAAGAAAAAAAAAAAAAAAACGACAGCACCAAAAAATATGGCTAACCCAAACAACTTCCGCCGGTAGAGTAAACCTGCCAAAAGAACAGTTTTTCAGGGGAGTTGCTGTGTGCTCCTGCGGTCTTTGTGTTTTTCGTACTTGACCAACAGGTTCACCCCCCCGCATGCCAAGTCCGCCCTTCGGTATAAGTTAGTCCAGAACTTCACTCACTTCGTTCACGAAGTTCTTGATCTCTCTCTCTCTCGGAAAAGGTCGCGTTGGCAGAAACGGTGAAGATGATAATTGTCACAGGGTTGGTGAATGAAAGCGAGAATGTGGGGTAAGCCCTGGTTATTAGATTCACGGCTAAACGAAGCTAGCGCACAAGGTTTGCCTGATCTCGCACCTACTTTCCGATACCAAATAGATGCTCTATTCAAACTCTCTCTTGCGGGTTGCCTTCCTACGTTGTACGGTGAAAGCTGAAAAGAGGTAGCACACAGCGTGGAAACTAGAGTACAAAACAAGTGGGAAGTCGATCAGCCGGCACGCACAACCAAAGGGCGAAGCGCCTGTCTTTTTTTCAAGCACTTCCGATCTTGCGGGCTGTCCTACCATGCATCGTGGAGGTTAAAAAAGTAGGCAGCGTAACGATTCCGTAAAACCTGAACAAGACTACGGGGCGCGTCGAGTCGGTGGTCAATCGGCACGCACAAACAAACAAAAACTCTAAGAGAACCCCAGGGCATTAGCTTTCCATTCCAAATTCCGTCAGCTGACGGAATTTGGAAATCCGGGCGGCTCAAAAAATAAAAATAAAAAACGTGCAAAAAACGACCTTCGATGAAAAAAGTCGTAGGGGTCCGGTGGAGGCGTGGGTTAGGCCGCTGTGCCACGAAGTTGGCTGGCGATCAAGGGCTGGGCTGGCGGTCAGGGGCTGGGCATCGGTGGGTGCCGCTGGGCATGGTGGGCTGGCTGGCAGAAGTGGGGCTGCCGCGGGAGCTGAGCCGAGTGAGAGAGTCGAGGCTCAGAAGTAGCCCGGAGTTCGTGACAGCTTCTTTCCGAGTTGACACAAGTGCCTTGTTCCGTGTGATATCCGGTCTGCATCTACTCATGCCAATGCTTTACCAGCACACAGTGGGCTGTTGTTCATTCTTCAGGAATGTGCACCGGGGGAGCGGGCGAGGGTCACACAGGTGGCAAACAGTGCCACCAGTACGTTGGTCGTATGTTTAACGCGACAAACGGACTGAGAAGTACAAACTCTTTCTCCACCTGAATGTACCGTACCGTTTGCCGGGGGCCCCGGACCCCCCCTTTTGGAAGGTTCGGGTGGCCCAAACAAAGGCTTTTCAGTTTCAGAGCGGGAAAAGCAAATTGGCTATTGAGACGGAATTTGGAAAACTGAGGCAAAATGAAGCTAATAGCCTGAGCGAACTTAACTCTAAAAAAAAGAAGATCCCGTTTTTGGCAAAAAAGGTCACCCGGAGACTTCAAAAATTCCGGCCAAAGAAAACGAAGCGCCTGTCTTCCCCTAGTATACTATAGCACGGGTGGTGGTCCTGGCTGTGACGAGCCACGAACAGCCGCCTGAAAAACCAGACTCACACCGCTGTCCTGTCTGCAGACACTCAGGTTCCGCGCTGATGATGGTCCGCCTTATGTGTCCGTGGCTTAAAGGACCGAAACACGGCGCGGGACCAGTGCGGTGTTGAGCACATACCCATTCCAAGCACGTCAGGAGCAACCATTTCGAATTTGCCTCACGAGCACCACGACAACACAATTTGCAACCGACCTTTGCAAGTTCTCGTAGGATGCCGGAACATTTCCGGAGTTTACGGTCTTGCACTGGGCAGAAGGTAGAACCGTTGCAGCACTTGCTTTTCAAGTGAAAGAATAAAACAAAACTACGCATTTCTTTCTGAATGACCACCTGCCAGGACCATTGCCATTGCGTCTCGAAAAAAAAAAAAACGCGTTCGGGGGACGCCGTATCCGGAATCACGACGTTTTGCGCGCAAAAGGACTCACTAACGCAACAAAGAGCGATCATTCGGTGTCCCGCGTCAATACCACACGATGGCCGCGCGGCATGTGTTGCAGATTGCCGGGTATCAAGCGTTGTGAAAACGGCGTCAGCGAAGAGTTAGTGTCGGCGTCCTAGGACTCCCGCTGGCCTGACGTCGTTAAATGCTCGCAGGCTCATGTCAGACACAGCGATCTTCTACTACCCGTCTCGAAACACGGACCAAGGAGTCTAACACGTGTGCGAGGCTTAGGGTGTCAAACCCACAATGAGCCGGTCCATCCCCTCTTGATAGGCCGTGATAGACCGAAGAATACACCACCGGGCGATTGGATGCAGCTCTAGGGACTAGGGATGGACCGTGGTGGACCTTGTTTCACTGTGATAAACAGCGGCAGGCACTTCGATGCAGTTTCAAGAGATAGGGACAGACCGGCTCACACAAGCCGCACTGAAAGGGAGATGTGCCGTGCAAGCCGCAGCCGTGTGTGAATGGTGCGACGTACGGCATCGGCTCACAACGTCAAACAACCCCGCAAACGCAACGATCCCAGTTCTAGCAGCATGTCAGCGTACAGAAACGAACATCAGTTGTGTTAGGAACACGTTCGTCTTTCGCGCGTGGCTTATGCTGATGGAAGAAGCAGAAAAGAAATGCTTATTTCTACTTTCAACGAAACAAAACACGAGTTATTTCGAAGAACAGCATCGAACCTGGCATCTTCGACTCCCGCAATCGTGGTTCGGACAAAACTCGTGACATCGCACATGTTAGCGTACCTCTTATAGAAATTTACCCCCCCCGGAATTTCAAGCGAACTTTAACTCTAGAAAAGAACAGCAGTTGTGTTAGGAACACCCCCCTGTTCACGTTCGTCTTTCGCGCGTGTTTTGTGGAGGATGCTGAAGGAAGAAGCAGATCAGAAATGCTTATTTTCCTACTTTCAACGAAACAAAACACGAGCTATTTCGAAGAACAGCATCGAACCTGGCATCTTCGACTCCCGCAATCGTGGTTCGGACAACACTCGAGAGGTCCAGCACATAGCACATGCTAGCGTACCTCTTACAGAAAGAACAACAGTTGTGTTAGGAACACCCCCCCGGGGCACCTGTTCACGTTCGTCTTTCGCGCGTGTTTTGTGGATGATGCTGATTGAAGAAGCAGAAAAGAAGTGCCTATTTTCTACTTTGGAAACAAAACACGAGTAATTTCGAAGAACATCAATTACAAGTTACAGCATCGAACCTGGCATCTTCGCATCCCGCAATCGTGGTCCGGGCAAGATTCGTGACATAGCACATGTTAGCGTACCTCTTATAGAAAATTTCCCCCCGGAATTTCAAGCGAACTTTAACTCTAGAAAAGAACAGCAGTTGTGTTAGGAACACCCCCCCTGTTCACGTTCATCTTTCGCGCGTGTTTTGTGACTTATGCTGATGGAACAAGCAGAAAAGAAATGCTTACCTTTCTACTTTAAACGAAACAAAACACGAGTTATTTCGAAGAACAGCATCGAACCTGGCTCTTCGACTCCCGCAATCGTGGTTCGGACAAAACTCGTGAGGTCCAGCACATAGCACATGTTAGCGTACCTCTTATAGAAATTTCCCCCCCGGAATTTCAAGCGAACTTTAACTCTAGAAAAGAACAGCAGTTGTGCAAGGAACAGCCCCCCTGTTCACGTTCGTCTTTCGCGCGTGTTTTGTGGATGATGCTGATGGAAGAAGCAGAAAAGAAGAAACAAAGGAGGTCTTCATTTTCCCACACTAACTGTTACAGCAAGTGAAAAGAAAATGAAGATTCTTTTATTATCGATTAGTCAACCTCGACGACCGCTCAGGAACACCCAGGCCTTACGTTCAGCATGCTGAACGTATTGATTTCAGCACGTTAGTTTTCTTAGTTTCTTTTTGTACACATGCTGAATCAGTACGTGTACACGTGCTGAAATCAGTACGTTATCAGCACGTACTACCTTTTCTGCAGATTCATCTGGGGAATCAACCGCAGCACCGGGGATTCCGGTCGGCAGATCCTGCTGTTGCTTACCACCGCGACACTGGAGGGTTGAGGCCGGAGAGGAGGCAGAGGCAAAGACATGCATGAGCCCCCTATGCTCTATTTCTTTTTTGCCTGACCCTACGTACCGATTTTCAGTAGCAAGGCAAAAGAGCTGCGTAAGCCCTGGGAACACCTTCGCAAAGAAGACTTGTACTCACGTAATAGTGCGTTGCTCAGGGTAGTCGAAGGCCTGACAATCACACTAATGCAACAATTTTACTACTCACGTACAAAGAGACCATCGCAGATGAGCGGTCCAGACCAGCTCACGCGCCAAGGTGTGGAGTTGACCCCGATTATAAAACACGAGTTACTTCGAAGAACAGCATCGAACCCGCACACGAAGTGGCATCCCCGACTCCCGCAGTCGCGGTTCGGACAGAACACGAGAGGCCTAGCACATAGCACATGTTAGCGTACCTCTCAAAGAAAAGAAGAGCAATTGCGTTAGGAACACCCCTCCCGGGGCACCTGTTCACGTTCGTCTTTCGCGCGTGTTTGATGGATGATGCCTGGAAGAAGCAGAAAAGAAATGTTTCACAACGGAGTGACACAACCCGAAACGAGCTGCACCCTCTCACTTTTCTCAACCCCCATACTCAAGCCTCTACGGTCAACCGGAGACTTTAAAATACCGACCTTCTAATCCACAAATAACGCTAGAAACTTCCGAAAAATAACCGAACCCGAAGTGCGAAGAAGCCTCCTGAAGAGAACAATTCTACCGAAAGCTGCTTGTTTCGACGTACACCTGTGGGTACGGTACGTGAGGCAAAGGACGCTGGTGGAGCCATCGGAACACTTACGATACATGTAACCCCCGACAAAATTGCCCGGGGGAAATCGGGGGAAATCTGGGGGAATCGGGGGCTAAAACCCCCCCGATTTTTAAAATCGGGGGAAATCGGGGGGGTTTTACTGTAGTGCACCGGCTGGGAAAAAGTTTTTTTCGGCCCATTGGCATGGCTCCAATTGAAAGGCTGAGAAAGAAAATAGAGTTGTTGAGAACTGGCGAACAAACGGAAAAAAGAGGTGTTAGCCGAGGCACGTCTTGTGCGACCCGGTCAGCTTTTGCGGCTGCTTTGCGAGTATTTCGATCAACGCCCGCGCTTCCTTGACAACTGCCGGGGTTGGCATTCGGACTGCTTTTAGTTGCGCGGGCTTTCGGTTCGACGCTGCGCTGCTTCCTTGTCGTGTCTTCGATAGGCACCAGCTTCTTCTTTTTAGCACTCTTATTTTCTGCGGGGCCGTCCTGCTGCCTTCACTCTACCTGTCTGCAAGGCAAAGAGATGGGAAAACAAGTGCATACATCGCATTAAATGCCGATTTCGACGTGTTTCGAAACTGGGATACTCTCAGAATAACTTTTCTCCGGCTATTTCTCACGGGTCATGACACCTACTCACCAAGTCCGACTCCTCTGAAGATACTCAACCATCTTCGCGAATCCCACCTGCGACATTGCATCAGTGCCGCGCAATGCGATGATCACCGGCTTCAACCGGCGGCGTCTTTTATTCTCTCCGAGTATGTTCAGTGTACTGAAGGCCGAATCCACGTGTGCGTCAGTCGGTGAAAGCTTGAGACACATTTTAGCGAAGCACTGCAGTGCCGGATGCTCCCCCATGTAGGATGCCCAATAGTCGTGGGCTGTACTGCGGGTGCTTGTCAGCGTAGCACTGACCGGCGAAGCTCGCGGTAAACAGAGCACACATTGCCTCGATAGAGGCACCGTCTGGTTCACAGGAGGACCATTGCTGGGTGGAGGAACCGAAGACTGATGAAGATGCCGTAATTCGGGTGCTCTGTATAGGCCCTCTTCAGGGTTCTTCTGGGTATGCATGGCTGACCAGTGCGCCGAAGTCGAACTTTGATCGGACAGCTGTGCACTAACTGTCGAAGATGCCAACATCTTCATCGTAGCCGCCGCCTGTTTAGCCCGTCCCGGATTTCCTTGTTCTTCAGCAGAAAGCCGTTGGCTGAACAAAATTCCGCATGCTGCTTCACCGCCTCGGAGTCCAACTATAAATGCCCCCGATTTTCCCCGATTTCCCCCGATTTCCCCCCAATTTTCCACCCCATTTCCCCCGATTTCCTTACCGAGTTTCCCCCGATTCCTCCGATTTCCCCCCGATTTCTGCTGACCCATCAGACCCCCGATTTTCCCCGATTTCCCCCGACAAATTTGTCGGGGGTTACATGCATGACTTACAGGGCGCATACCTCTTTGCATCCGTCTTCGCGTGTGTTTTGCGTGAGGCAAAGGACGCTGGTGGAGCCATCGGAACACTACAGGGCGCATACCTCTTTGCATCCGTCTTCGCGTGTGTTTTGCGTGAGGCAAAGGACGCTGGTGGAACCATCGGAACACTTACAGGGCGCATACCTTTGCATCCGTCTTCGTGTGTGTTTTGCGTGAGGCAAAGGACGCTGGTGGAGCCATCGGAACACTTACAGGGCGCATACCTCTTTGCATCCGTCTTCGCGTGTGTTTTACCGACGGAAGAAGAAGAAAGAAGAAAAACGGTCACAAACAGTCCCGGACATGGCTAGCCATAACCCATAACGAAAGCGTGCACTAAATATACCACCCGTAACCATATAGCCTTTTCTTGCTCTAAGAGAACCCATTCATGAACGGTCACACGGAGACCCTAAAACCCCGGAATTTCAAGCGAACTTTAACTCTAAAAAGGCCGCTCCGGATCCAGGAACGTGACGGTCAACCACAGCTTGCAAAGCTTGAGTCGAAGGTAGCACAGTGCCTACTAAACCCCGTCCACTCTGCCCTGTGGCTGACCGTCTCGACGATCTTGTGTTTCTTCGAGCGTGTTTTACGGGTAGAAAACCCCAGCAGGATCAAAGAATGTCAGTCTCACCTTCCTCATTCTTTTTTGGGAATTTAATGCCAGCTAATTTCGTGCAAAGCGCCGGCAGAGAACGAAATCCACCGAACAGGACACGATTTCTTTTTGTATAAGCACCTGCTTTGTAGGAAATACTTGAGGAGGCTGCCAGCTGCAAAAGATCAAAGGAGGTTAATGTGCTGTAGCCCACACGAACCATAGGTGAATCTGGGTTCAGTGGTCTCTTAGTAACGCTGGAGTGACTGTCTCCTTGCAACCCCGCCTCATCCTAAACTCTTCTGGTGTTGGTTCGGGAAGGCGCCCATCCTGCTATGCGCGTTGCTCCAATTCCCACAGTAAACCGTAGTAAGCCGACCTAGTTTTTCCTTTGTGGTTCTTGTACTCAAAAATAACTCAAATAATGTACGAGGATAATGGCCGAAACCACCCAACTTGCACTCTAAAAAGGTACCCACCAATACTTTCACTCCCACCACCTTCAAATACGTGCCTGCGTGTAAAGTATTCCTGTTGCCGAAAGTCAGCCGGAGGCTCTCAAAAGCGAGTTTTTCACTCCAAGAAAACACGAAAAAGTCCAGATAACTTCAAACCGCAATGAACGCTGAAACTGGAGTTTCAAGACAAAAAGCCAAAATTCACGGTCTTTGAACAATAAATATGCTGTCCAATCCCAAGCACCCCTCGAGCAAATACGCCCCCTCCTTTTCACAGCAAAAGAGTGCCTGCTGTGGCGAGTAACGAACAGTTTTACCTGCAAATATACCCCCCCCCCCCCCCCCCAAAAAAAAAAAAAAAAAGAAAAACTTTCATTGGGCGGAAACGACCCGCACCACGTGAAGTGCCGCAAGTGTCGCGAAACCCAAGCACTACTCTACGAGAAAACAGTCGAGAAAATACATAAACGCGGACAACAGACCGGTACGGGCTACAAGGCAACCCCGCTCAACTTGTAGAACGTGGGGGCCCAAGACTACACTCCACGAAGGAATGTACTTGGTATCGGTCACAAACAGTCCCGGACATGGCTAGCCATAACCCATAACGAACGCGTGCACAAAAATATACAACCAGTAACCATATAGCCCTTTCTTGCTCTAAGAGAACCCATTCATGAACGGTCACACGGAGACCTAACACCCCGGAATTTCAAGCGAACTTTAACTCTAAAACAACCTACGCTGGTGTTACTCAAACCGCAAGTAAGGAACTTCTGTGGAAGTTGGGTAGGGTCACAACCTTTAGTACCTCTGTAGAAGTTGGAGAGGCGGCGCCATTCTTAGTACTAACACTCCTGTAGGTTGCCCTACGATTTATTGTGAAGACTAACATGACAGCGTGTTTTTGTGGTTGATCAGAATTCCAACCTGAAGAATGAAACAGGGTACAAACAAGTGGGAAAGCCATCAACCGGCACGCACACGACAAAACGAAGCGTCCGTCTCGTGTTGACAATGCATTGATACTAAAGCAGGGGTTGGCAGCGAACTTGTCAAACAGATGAGTTCTTCTAGAGCACGAACAAAGTCTCCTCATCCCAACGGGTAGGTAACCAAAAGGGCTCCATACTGAGGAGGGCCTACCGTAAGTAGGTATGTGGACAATGGCCGAACCACCCATGACCAACGAACCGAGGTACCCACCGATCCTCTTACCTCGTGTAACCACCACTCTTACGAACACTCAGAGCACAAAGAATATCTTCCTTAACGACGAAGGTCACCCGGGGACTTTAAAACCCGGAGTTTTCAAGCGAACTTTCACTCTAAAAATAACCACCAATGACCAACAACCAAGGATCCTCTTACCTCGTGTAACCACCACTCTTACGACACTCAGAGCACAAAGGATGTCTTCCCATAACGACGAAGGGCACCCGATACTTTAAACCCCGGAGTTTCAAGCGAACTTTCACTCTAAAAAGGTTTCGGCACAGGGCTTACGCAGCTCTTTGTCTTGGAGCTAAAATACCTACTGAAAGTCAGTACGTTAGGGTCAGGCATTTTTTTTTTTTTTGAGCAGGCCGACTCCAGGCCCTCTCTTCAGGTTGTTCTTCTTTTTCACCTGGTATGTCTTGAGGTAGGGATCTCCATGTGAAGCACGGACATGTAAACTGTGACAGTGACATGATCTTCAGTTTGGTGTCGGTTCGCTCATTGCTCAGGCTTACATTTTTGGAACGCATCGCACATATCCCTAACCATCGTTGCATCGTTGCAGGAAATCATGGGATTTCTTTCTTTTTTTGCATCGTTGCATGATCGTTGCTCACTATGGTAGGCATAGGGCAACCATGCAAACGATGCAGTGCAACGATGTAGGAACGATGAAGGCGACGATGTAGTGCAGTGATGTAGTGAACGATGTAAGTGCAACGATGTAGTGCAACGATGTAGTGAACGATGAAGGCGACGATGTAGTGCAACGCATACAAAGCCAGAATCGTTGCTGACCAGGCATCTGCACCAACCGCAAAGACAGGAAAAGTGCGAAAGGCCGCTGCTGCTGGTCTCTTGAGCTTTGGCTTCACGGTAGGTGACTATCCGCCAAGAAGACGTGTACTAGTAATTATTCGTCTTGGCAGTATGCAGATATTTTTCGAGACTGTGAGGTCCTATGAACATGCAATGTGAATAGCCTCTATTCGAGCCAACCCCACTTTTCTCTACACTAAAAAAGTGTATTGTTTTGAACTGGATAATAGCGCGGAGCTGGCTTTTTCTCCCCCTGGGAAAATGTATATGGGTGGCAGAGTGAGCGGGTGTCGCCTTCAGGCCGGTGTGTCCGGGTTCAAACCCCGCCCATGACACTTTTCCGGTCGAAGATTATTTCGAGGTTTGCTGTCGTTTCGGGGCCTGATGTGCCCGAAATTTGCGTTTTTTGCGGAGTTTCTCAGCCCCGGAGAAATACCGGAGGGGGGGGCGGCGGGAAAAGGCTGCCCCAGGGCGGCCCCCCCGTGCTGGGCCCCCGGGTACGAGGCCAAACTTAACACCCGAACTTAGCTTTCGCCCCGGACTTTGTTTCGGCCGAACTTAGCTTCACCCGAGCTTTGCTTCGCCCGAACTTTGCTTCACCTAACTTTGCTCACCCGAACTTAGCTTCGCCCGAACTTTGTTTCGCCCGAACTTTGTTTCGCCCGAACTTAGCTTCACCAGAACTTTGCTTCACCCGAACTTAGCTTCGCCCGAACTTTGCTTCACCAGAACTTAGTTCGCCCGAACTTTGCTTCACCCGAATTAGCTTCGCCGAATTTGTTCGCCGATCTTAGCTTCACCAGAACGTCCGAACTTTGCTTCACCAGAACTTAGCTTCGCCCGGACTTTGTTTCGCCCGAACTTAGCTTCACCTTCGCCCGAACTTTGCTTCACCAGAACTTTGCTCACCCGAACTTAGCTTCGCCCGAACTTTGCTTCGCCGAACTTTGTTTCGCCCGAACTTAGCTTCACCCGAACTTTGCTTCACCAGAACTTAGCATTGCCCGAACTTAGCTTCGCCCGAACTTTGCTGTTCCCCGAACTTTAACTGCTGCCTCCAGTCTCGCCACGCGCCGGCCTTAGCCGAGCGCACTTAATTTTTTTTGCATCGTTGCAAGAGGGTCCCGGCCGCTGAGAGTTAGGGATATGTGCGGGAACACATTGCAATGTCTCGAAAAAATAAATAGAGCACAGGGGGCGCACCTGCCAGTGCTGCATGGCTTTGCCTCTGCCTCCTCTCCGGCCTCAGCCCTCCAGTGTCGCGGTGGTAAGCAACAGCAGGATCTGCCGACCGGAATCCCCGGTACTGCGGTTGATTCCCCAGATGAATCTACAGAAAAGATAGTACGTGCTGATAACGTACTGATTTCAGCACGTGTACACGTACTGATTCAGCATGTGTACAAAAAGAAACTAAGAAAGCTAACGTGCTGAAATCAGTCCGTTCAGCATGCTGAACGTAAGGCCTGGTTTGGCACCAGAATGGAAATACACGACTTCTCCTGCTGTATACGCGCGTGCTTGTCCTTGCCCAGCCCCTCCTTTGCATAGTGGTCAAACGATTCGCATGCGATAATAATCATCGCATTGTCGCACAAAATTATTGCATATAATCGGCGTGCGATAATATGCGATTGTCCATACTACTGTATTTGCCCAGGTTTAAGCGAGCGATACTACGAATGAAAAAAGCGATTCATTGACGCCAAAATCCCAAATGCGATAGTATGCGATAATGCGAATCGTTTGACCACTATGCCTATGCTCTTCAAACCCAAGAAACATTTCCCCCCCAATTTTTAAAATCCACGGACGTGTCACGGCACGTCCAACGGGAAAAAAATAGGCTTGAGACCCCCGTCCCCCCCCCTCACGGACGTTGTCCCTCGAATTCCAACGGATGCCCTCCCACCCTGAAAGAAATGTGAAGTTGTAAAACTAGTAGTAGAGTAGTTCGTTTGCCATCGATGCTTATAACACAACGGGGACTTTAAAATCCCGGGATCTCAAGCGAACTTTTACTCTGCAAAACAGCAAACCCCTTTGCCAGCTCTTTGTCTTCGCGCGTGTTTTACCGAATGGGGGGAGGAAGCCAACAACAAAAGAACATAATCGTTCACTTTCCAAGCTGTCGTCTCGAATCGATTGAACCTGAGACAGGAAACGAGAGAAAGTCGAAAGACAACTGCCAAACACATTGACCCCCCTCGGTTGATTGTCAGCAGCACAAAAACCATAGCGACGAAGGTCACCCGGAGACTTTAAAACCCCGGAGTTTCAAGCGAACGTTCACTCTAAAAAGCACCACCCTGCTCACCTTGTAGAACGTGGGGGGCCCAAGACTACACTCCACGAAGGAATGTACTTGGTGTCGGTCACAAACAGTCCCGGACATGGCTAGCCATAACCCATAACGAAAGCGTACACTAAATACACAACCCGTAACCATATAGCCCTTTCTTGCTCTAAGAGAACCCATTCATGAACGGTCACACGGAGACCCTAAAACCCCGGAATTTCAAGCAAACCTTAACTCTAAAAAGCACCATGCGGGGTCACGGGCTGGAAGCAAGCCGATTGAGTGCCGTGCAAAAGTTCTTGTACGTACAAGCGCGCTGCAACAGAGGGGACGACCTGCTCAAGCATAAGATCTTGTCTTGCCTCGTACAATGAAAGCTGCTCCAATTCCAAAGCCTGTACTGCGCCGCGCTTCATGAAAAATAAACACTCTGGTGCTTACGTAACGTTGGTTGGTTGGTTGATGATACCTGTGAAAGGCTAATTCCCATAAGTTAACGGTCGATAGAAAACCCCCGAATTCACGGCCTTCAGGTGGTTCAGGTAGTCTGGCACTTGCCAAGGATTATGTCAGAGCCAGGGTTTCCGAGTCCCAACGGTACTGGACTGAAGAACTGGGTTTGAAAAAGGAAAGAAGTCCGCTCGTACGCCGATGGTACGGGATCAGGGTTTTATAGGCCATGGTTACGAAAGCTGATTCAACCAGCCCGCCTTGCAGACCACCCGACGGCCTGTGGAACGTCAACAGCTGCGAGTGCAGCGTGACGGAACCCTGCGTGCTCTGCACGGAGGCAGCGTACACATAGGCTCACGTAGAGCTTCGTGGAGCTTCGCCTCGGCTGGAATCCACAGTCCAATGACACGCAGCTTTTTTTACTGCAGTATCCAGCAAATCGCTACGGCTGATTCAAGCCGTCTTCGAGAACATCGGCTCACGTGATGCTTCGCCTTTGTTGGGATCCACATGGTTGTATCGGACACTGCGCGATGCCAGCAACCACGACGAGGTGTGCGGGTCCAGTTGGAGCTGGTCGCCCACGAAAGCTGGCCCACATCCACTCCTCCAAAAAACGAGTCTGATTCCGGGTCGGTTGTCCCTTCGGTGGTCAGGTTTGTTCACGGGACAATCGGGTGCGCCAGACAGCATGGACCTCGTCCAGGGCCAGCAGGCTCGCCTGTTGTTGCCCACCAGGGCTTACGCTCCACGTGTGGAACGTGTGGATTTCCACACGTTAATTCTTGTTTCGGTTTTTTTCCCCACATGTGCTTCACGTGTGGATCCACAGGTACCACATGTGGTTTTTGATTTATTTTTCGCCCCACATGTGCTTGCCACAGGTTGGTCCACATGCATGGGAGTCTAGGCCCACAAGGTCGCCAAGGCCGCACAGCCGGGTGTCGCCAAGTCCAGTAGTGGGGCTATTTTTTTTTAAGCCCGCCGCACATAGGAAGGCTTTTTTTCCCGTCGAACCTTAAGCGCCCACATGTGGACCAACGTATTTTCTGAGGCCGAAAACGGAGCGTAAGCCCTGTTGCCCACGGATGTCGCACATTTTCAAGCACCGGCAAACAAAACTCTAGAACCTGACGTGAACAGGGCTACCGATGTGGGAATTTTGTCCAAAAACAAATACCGAACAGCACAACCACTTCTTTGGCACTCAAAAACAGGAAGTTCTAAAGACCGTATAAAGCCCTGTAAAGGGGGGGTCGAATAATAACACCTGTGTGATTATTCGATTTGTCGAATCCTAAAAAAAGTTCCGGGTAGCCGAACAGTAGCAGGATCAAGTAGTGGTAGCGTTTTTAGGCAACCAGACGTGTGTCAAATAACTGTTGCCATTCGACCCCCCCCCTTCTGGAAGGTTCGGGTGGCCTAAAGAAACAGAGGCTTCTCGATTTCAGAGCGGGAAAAGCAAATTGGCTAGAAATTTGGAAAACTGAGGAAAAATGAAGCTAATAGCCTGTACGGGATCGTCGGAAAGAAAAAGAAAGTACGTCGGACCCACCCACAGCCCGGAACTGGCTTGTACGCCACGCTGCACTACTCTGTATTGACAAAAGAGCTGTGGATCTGACCGCACAACCCGGGAACAGGGCTGCATGAAAATGCAATCGCTGCCCAGAGAAGTAGCTTCATATACCCTATGTATGTTGACCCCATACAACATCCAAAAAAAAAAAAACTGCGCAACATCCCGGTGGTCCAGTGGGCAAGGGGCCACCGCGACAACGCGGATATCAACGCGGCCGACGAAGCAGCGACCAATGCGCACCAAAGTATCCGCTCATTCGACATCGAGTGGTGCTACAGCGCAGCCAAAGTCACAAGGCTGTGTCGACGCCGGCGGCAGCAGCCCGACGACAACGACGAGGCGAATGACCTGGTGCAGCTGGAAGAGAGTGGCCGTTTCCTGCGGAGGAGCCGCAACTGCAGCCGTGACATGGCGGTCCGCGACCGACTGACGAATGAAGTGCCGCCACGGTGCCTCAGCACGCAAACCCTCCGGGCACTGCGGAAGCTACACGGCGCGACGGACTTGCTCCAGGCCCTGGTCCGAAGGACGATCATGCCGTTTAGAACGAGCGAGGCGTGCGCCGTCGTAGGATGCGTTGAACGAGGAAGTGCTAAGCACGTGCTCACGGCCAACGACGAGCTTCACGTGCGGAGTTATGGACCCGAAGCAGACCTGGCGAGAATTTATGGACAATGCAACGTGACGTACTGGCAAATCATGGATGACTTCGCAGCGCGCAACGCCACTGTAATGAAAAGTGTATGCGAGCGGATCAGCTACCAAGAGCCCAGCGGAAAGGCTGCGGAGTGGGCATCCTGGCTCAAGCATGAATTAAAGTCTAGCCCGATACAGTAGAGCTTCCTAACCAACCCCCCCGCCCACCGACCACACGCACCAAGCTGAACCTCACAAACAAACAAAGGTCGAAAGACACCAATCTGTACGTCCCACGGGATCGTCGGAAACACAAAAAAAAACTATAGTTATAGCCAGCGGCCGGGTGTCGTGGGTGGGCAGCGGTAGTGGGTGGTCATGTGGTGGGAGGTTGTGGAGGTTGTGCAGTGGGTGGGTGGTGCGGTGGGCAGTGGTGGGGTATGTAGTGGGCAGTGAGTGGGTGGATGATGCAGTACGGTTACTGCACCTTGGATCATCGTTCTAGCAACGTACACCCTCAATTTTGGAACCTGGCCCATTAGCTTGGCAAAAATTTCCGCGCCTGCGGCGCTGGCATTTTTGGCTTGTGTATTGTTTCATGCCCTGTTGCCAAGACCGCAGTAGTCCGCCCTGCTCTCTGCTGTGGTGGGCAGTAGTGACAACCACAAAGAGGAGCTGAAAGTGCACTTGACTCAACTTTGCCGCAGTCCCTGTGGACTACAACGCGGCTCTAGCGATTCTTGCTGTTTGGATACCTGCAGCGCTGACCCATTAGCTTGAAAAAATTTTCGCGCCTGCGGCGCTGGTATTAGCTCATGTAGTGTTACATGTCGTGTTGCCAAGAAGACCACAGCTGTCTGCCCTGCTGTCGCAGATAACCACCAGGCGACACTTGCCTTCTTCGCATGGCTTTTTTGCTTCCCGAAGGACAGTCTCTGTGGTGGACAGTAGTGACAACTACAAAGTTGCCACAGTCTGTGGACTACAAAGCGGCAAGCGATTCTTGCTGTGTGGCGCTACCTTCGATGAGCAAAACCCACTTGCATGTGCCGCATTTCGTCCGAACACCCCACGCCCTCAACACAGTGTCGGTCTGAGCTCCACACGCACCAAATGCCACGAGGACCCCTGAAAAGTGCTCTGTACAACATTTGGTAGGATTTTACGTGGGGCTCAGAGCTCAAGCTACTTCCCTGTCGCTGCCGTCGGAGAAAAAAAGGATAACATAGAAAATTTCGACTGCCGATAGTCACGCGGAGACTTTAAAGCTCAAGCGGAACTGTCACTCTAAGATTCGATCAGAAATGAGAAGAAAAAGGTGAGATTGACTCGATCGTTGAGCTCAGACAAACACTCCTGCCGGTGGGGGAACCTGCCAAAAGGAATCAACCGCCTCCTTTGCAATCTTGCATGCTCTCCCGTCTGCACTCAACTGCAGTCCCGGCCAAACATTCTATACCTGACCGGATTCAAAAGCGTTCAAAAACGTCCTCGGAATGTATTTTTCGACACAGCCACGAAACCTGAAGGAGGTTTTCAGGTTCTGGCAGGTCTACCTGGCTGCCTAAAGGGTCGCGTTGAAAAAAACTTTTTTTTTGACCGGAATCAGTGCTCCCGCTAACGAAAAAGTGCGAGGAATTCCTCAAAAAAAAAGAGGCTCGAAAAAAGAGGGTGAGGAATTCCTCATGAGAAATTCCTCACCTTTTTCTGTTGGTGGTATCATGTAGCCTAAGCACTGCATCACAGTCTCGTGGGCTGGCGGGCAGAAGTCTGGGGCTGCCATGGGGGCTGGAGCCGAGAAAGAGAGAGTCGAGGATCAGAAGCAGCCCATTTCTTGACATTCTCTCCCAGTCGACACAACTGCCTTGTTCCACGTGATCTCTGGTCTGCGTCTACTCGTGCCAATGATTTACCAGCACGCAGTATCGAGTGGTGATTGAATTTGAAATGGGCTGTTGCCTCCAGGAATGTGCAGTGTTTATTGTGACAAACAGACTGAGAAGTGCAAACTTTCTCCACCTGTACTGTACCGTTCGCCGGGGGGGCAAAGCCCCCCGGACCCCCCTGGAGAAAAGCTTCTCGGTCTCAGAGCGGCAAAAGAAAGTTGGTCGGGAAACCAAGGCAAAAATGAAGCTAATAACCTGCACAACACGGGGTAAAATTTTTGGGGGGCACCAAAAAAAAAAAACAAGGCCCAAACAGGTTTTTGAATTCCTCACCAAAAGTGAGGTTAGCGGGAGCACTGACCGGAATCCCTAAAAACCCGCATTTCGGAAAGTTTTTTGTCCCACATTTTTCCCAGGGCATTTTGACCATTTCACCTTGGAGCCTCCGCGCGCTCAGCCCCCGCCCTTGTCAGTGTCGCCTTTTTGCCTGAAAACGCGAGGCGACACTAACACGGGAAGACGGTTCTCAATAGGGTTCCCTGTATTTGCATGAAGAATGTCTCATCCCACCAACGGCTTCCTGTGTTGGTGTCGCCTTTTAGGAAAAGGTGCCTTTGCCCCGTGAGGCAAGGGCTCAACTTCCTCTGGGTAGGGAAGACCTGCCAACGGGAACTAACCGCCGCCGGGTAGACTAGTTTAACACTTGCTGTCTTTGGGGAAAAGAGGGGGAAAACATAAGAATCGTCACACAGCCTAGTAGTATTATGCGGCGCAAAAATCAGTGGCCGAGCTTATGCATGTAAACTCGGTCAGCTGACCGAGCTTGCACTTTAAACCAGAAAAAACTCGGTCGGGCAAAAAAAAAAAAAAAAAAAACTATGATTTTGAATTTTTGGGAAGGTTTTTTTGGGTGGGAGCTGGAGGGCGACCCTCTCAGCCCTGTTGGGTCTGGCTGACAACTTTGGCTCCTTTTGCATATTCACAAATTTATTTGAATCCTTCATGGCCTTCCACACAACAACTGCTCAACCGTACTTGATGGAGCCTGACAGGGACAGGTGTCCCAGGATTCCCTTTCCTCGATTGCTGACCATTACGGACAGGTGTCCCAGGATTCCCTTTCCTCGATTGCTGACCATTACATGTCAGTCGGACCAGGCATCACAGACAAATATACCTGTCCAGATTTTGAAGCGCCGGCAGTGCATCCGCCAAAGTGGATCCAAGCACACAAAACTGCCATCATATCTGAGTGTGCAAGCGTTTGTGCCGAGATTCGTCAGTTGGGTCTCTCGGATCTCAACACTGTGATTCAGCGCTTCACAACAGGGAACCTGTCCGTGAAGTACCCGGCAACCTGCAAACTTCTCCATCCTTCCTTCCTCTGGGATCCGCATCAGTGGAGCGCTTGTTTTCCAAACTTCGGTTGGTGTCGACAAGGTTGCGCAAGTGGCTGCTGACAATCTGGCAACTGTTCTTTTCGTTGGCGTGGAGTGTAAAATGGGGGCACGAGGCATTGACGAAGAGACACTGGCAAAATACATTGCAAAATTCTGTGCAAACCCAAGGAGGCTGCACTACGCGTCGCTGGAGGAATAATTGGCTTGTCGCAATGCTGTGCAGCACTGTCGACAGCAAGAGCAGCCCCTCAACAAGCCAGCAAGGCAACACAAGTTGATGCAGATTTGGTTCTCAATCTGGTGTTTTAGCAGATTTATGTCACATTTGGTGTCCGTCTTTTGTGACCCAGTATCGGAACCAGTAAAAACAAACTTGCATGTAACTCTAAAATTCGCTTGCTTGACAAAGAAAGCTCGGCCCCTCTTTAAAAGACCCCTGACCGAGATTTTTTTCAACCTCTTTTTCGGATCTGGCCAGCCTAGTTCAACACCGGCAGGCAGAACCGGCGCTCCGAAGCCACACTTCCGCATGAAGCACTGTGGCAGGGCGTCTTGCGGTCTGAGACGGGTTGATGCACACCGTAAACAGAGCAGCGTGTGCAGCTGGGGTTCCCAGGCTACTGCCAGCTGCTGTGGGAAGCGTTGCTGGTAACGTTGCTTGCTAATTTTAGACTACCACTGCTGACCGACTTTGACCGAGTTTGGCCAAAACCTCGCCAGGTCAAGCTCGGCCCCTCTTTAATGCTGGTAACGTTGCTTGCTAATTTTAGACTACCACTGCTGACCGACTTTGACCGAGTTTGGCCAAAACCTCGCCAGGTCAAGCTCGGCCCCTCTTTAATGCTGGTAACGTTGCTTGCTAATTTTAGACTACCACTGCTGACCGACTTTGACCGAGTTTGGCCAAAACCTCGCCAGGTCAAGCTCGGCCCCTCTTTAATGCTGGTAACGTTGCTTGCTAATTTTAGACTACCACTGCTGACCGACTTTGACCGAGTTTGGCCAAAACCTCGCCAGGTCAAGCTCGGCCCCTCTTTAATGCTGGTAACGTTGCTTGCTAATTTTAGACTACCACTGCTGACCGACTTTGACCGAGTTTGGCCAAAACCTCGCCAGGTCAAGCTCGGCCCCTCTTTAATGCTGGTAACGTTGCTTGCTAATTTTAGACTACCACTGCTGACCGACTTTGACCGAGTTTGGCCAAAACCTCGCCAGGTCAAGCTCGGCCCCTCTTTAATGCTGGTAACGTTGCTTGCTAATTTTAGACTACCACTGCTGACCGACTTTGACCGAGTTTGGCCAAAACCTCGCCAGGTCAAGCTCGGCCCCTGGCAAAAATCTCAAAGCAAAAAAAAAAAAAAAAAAACAGTCGTAGGATGCGATGAACGAGGGGCCTCAAAGCACGTGCTCGCGGCCAATGACGAGCTCCACGTGCGGAGTTACGGACCCGAAGCAGACCTGGCGAGAATCTACGGGCGACGCAACGTGACGCTCTGGCAAATTATAGATGACTTCACAGCGCGCAACGCCATCGTTATGAAAAGTGTGTACGAGCGGGTCTGCCACCAAGAGCCCAGCGGAAAGGCAGCAGAGTGCATCCTGGCTCAAGCATGAGTTAAAAGTCTAGCCCGATACAGTAAAGCTTCCAATCCTAGCCCGACCACATGTAGCTGAACCTCACAAAACAAACAAAGGTCGAAAGACACCAATCTGTACGTCCCACGGGATCGTCGGAAACACAAAAAGTAAGACAGGCTCACCACTTCATTCACCAAAGAAAGACTTTCAGTTTGCACTGAACGCACGATACGGCATTGGCAGATATTTAACACAGTCTTCTTTTTTTTTTGGTTTTTAAAGATGCGTTAACCTCGGCAAAATCCCGAACGATTCTGGAGACAGGGCAA
Source organism: Diplonema papillatum (assembly GCA_030068145.1). Taxonomy (NCBI): domain Eukaryota; phylum Euglenozoa; class Diplonemea; order Diplonemida; family Diplonemidae; genus Diplonema; species Diplonema papillatum. The sequence goes on from JAPJBO010000264.1 coordinate 87,196, forward strand.
ACAGGAGGAAAGAAGGGGGAAAAATATACCAAATTGATAAAAGAAAACACTGAACTCTTGGGGCTTCAAGCCGACCACCCAGTCTAAGTAGAAAGGGAAGTGACAGGGTCGAGAACACAAACGCGACCTCTCACTCTAAAAAATGCCTATCCCAATCAACTTGCTTCAAATTAAGTAATCCGTCAGGTGGGCCAGTCCGTCACTCGCTGTCGTTGGGGGGACAAGAAAAAACAAGAAAGGAAAAAAAAAGTGTTCACTCCAGAGAAAGAAAGCTTATCCCAAGCAACATCCAACGGAATCCACCACCTTCGGGTGGGTTATGTTCTGACACTTGCTGTCATTGGGGGGAAAAAGAAAAAAGAACGATCAACAACAAAGGTACCCACTGATACGATTTCCTCGTGCACCCACCCTTTGGAACACGCTGTGTATAAAGAATATTCCTGGTGGAGTTTCAAGCGAACTCTCACTCTAAAAAGAAGAAAACAAAACAGGTGGGCAAATACCCGCGGTGCAAGCGGTTGAAAGGCGCTTGCGAACGAATGCAAGTGCAAGAGACGGACGACAAGACCGCCGAGTGGCCAACAAGCTGGCTGGAGAGTGAACCGCGCACCCTCACGCAAAGAGAGAGCGAGCGAGAGAGAGAGAGAGCCTGAGCGAGGTTTTCTGTTTTGGTACGCAGCAGTTAAAGTTCGGGAAACAGTAAAGTTCGGGCGAAGCTAAGTTCGGGCGAAGCAAAGTTCGGGCGATGCTAAGTTCTGGTGAAGCAAAGTTCGGCGAAGCAAAGTCCTGGTGAAGCAAAGTTCTCGACCCTTAAATAGGTGGGCGTGTCGTTGTAGTCGTTGTCGGATCGTTGTGAGCGCAGTCTGAGAGATTAGATCTCCAAGCGACACTCAGCCATTGGGGGTAGACGACCAAGGTCAAAAAAGTATCCAAGCGAACTTACACTCTAAAACAAGCAGCACCGGGCGGCCCCTTTGAGTACAAACTTTCTACAAAGAACTGAAGCGCACTCCCTTCCACAAAAACAAGACCCTAAACCTCCGGAATTACAAGCGAACTTTAACTCTAAAAAAATGAAAGGCCGTAGGCCACCTCACCCGTCCCTAAGATCGACGGAAACGCGCAAAGAAAAGCAGCCACCCACCACGGCATCGTACTGAGGAAAGTCTACCGCATGTATGGTACGTGGAATGGCCGAAATCACCAAGCACCAGCGACCCTAAACCGCTGAATAATTCCGGAACAAGCGGCTGCACATGCTTCGGCATTTTTTTGTTGAACGCTTACGCCCGCCACAGAACCCAGATTTACCCGTGTTTCGTGTGGGCTACAGCATATTTACCTGTGCTTATACAAAAACTAAAAAAAAAATGGCTACAGCACACCCAACGCACAGTTCGTCTTCTCTCTGGGTTATGACGACAACTCTCTCCCAAGCCCCCGACTCCTTCCCTTTTTCTGCCCTTTTTTTTGTGTGTAAACTAGACGCTCGTCTTAACAAGATTGATATCAAACCAGACTGTAAAGGGGGGGGGTCGAATAAAATCACCTGTGTTATTATTTGATTCGTCGAATACCAAAAGAAGTTCCGGGTAGCCGAACAGTTGCAGGATCAAGTCGTGGTAGTGTTTTTAGGCAACCAGACGTGTGTCAAATATACAACCCGTAACCCTTGCTCTAAGAGAACACATCCATGAACGGTCACACGGAGACCCTAAACCCCCGGAAATTCAAGCGAACGTTAACTCTAAATAACTGTTACTATTCGGCCCCCCCCTTTCCTAGCGGTGCAAAAACTAATTACGCCCCCCCCCCCACTGAGCAAACACGGCGCAGACGGGACCAGTGCGGTGTTGAGCACATACCCATTCCAAGCACGTTCTTGCAATCCCCCCACTGAGAGTGACAAAGTACGGAGGTGGCACAAAACTCCGGACCAGCGGAGACCACCGCAATAAGATTTCTTGCCTTTTCTTATTCCTCACAACCAGCACCAATAATAGGGCAACAACCAGGAACACACTGGAAGGTGAGCAGCGACACCTCCCGAAAGCGAGCCAAGGGGGAAGGACGTATCTGCGGCTGCTGCGGCAGTTGCCCGGTGGCAACCCCACACGCAGAATGCGGGGAAGGGGGAACGTGTTTTCCCAACTACATTGAAGCCCCTTTCCGACCGTAGCATCCGAGGAAGGTGCAAACATGGAGGGTGCTACGGTAGCCATGCACGGGTCTTGGGCGCGTGCCTCGTGCAGGGCGGGTGCTTTGTGATCTGGTGATCCGCCGCGTCGAGTTTCGGCTCACAGCGGCGGCGGCAACCCTAAGGGAGAGAGAGCGCCAGACACAACCCATCTCAAAAAGGACCACACACTCACAACCAGCACCAATAACAACAACCCCCCCCCCCCCCCCCCAAACTAACTAAGATTCCGCCCGGGATTACTTCCTTGCACTCTTTTTCCTTTTGGTACTTCAATCATTGGTGCTGCACGGCAACCCCTGCGCTGCGGAGTTTACTTCGCAGATTGCCACCGTAAAAAGAAGACAAGTCAGTGCTGCCTAGCGAGTCGCAGTCACCATCAGGGCGAGTGCCCTGAGTTTTTTTAGCTGATTGCTCAGACACGGTTGTAGGGACCTTCTCCCCGTGACGGATTCGCCTGTGCTCTAGTAGCACGGGCGGTCCTGGCTGTGATGAGCTACGAACAGCCGCCTGACAAACCAGACTCACACCGCAGTCCTGTCTGCAGACACTCAGGTTCCACGCTGAGGATGGTCCGCCTCATGTGTCCGTGGCTTCAAGGACCGAAACACGGCGCAAATGGGACCAGTGCGGTGTTGAGCACATACCCATTCCAAGCACGTTCTTGCAATCTTCCCCCCCCCCCCCCCAACTAACTATGATTCCGCCCGGCCCTGTCAGACCGGACGTGCGCATAGTAGAGTCCAGCCTCAGAAGCTGGAGGTAAACGGGTGTGCGTCACACCGCGAAAAGCGGGCGTGACGCCGCCTTTGTTGAGCTACAGCTTTACATTCAGCTTCTGAGCGCGCGCCGGTATACCTGCAGGCGTATCCCTCGTCGAATACTTATGAAACAGCAACTTTCTCGTACAACAAACGGGCCGCCCAACACAGCAATATTCGGCGACAGTTAGAGCCACTCGCGTGATCGATAGCCTGTGTCAAGCCTGAGTATCTGGTGTTGCGCTTTCCTCCTAGGCTATGTGACCTGGTCATCGGCCGTGCATTCAACCACCGTTGTGGGACTTCTCTCCCTTTTTCATCATTGCGCTCCTAGCAGAAGCCCCCTGGTCGTCGGCATGCGATGACTCCCCACTATCGCAACAATATTCCAAGCTCGAAGGAGGTAAATGTGCTGCAGCCCACACGAAACCCAGATAAATCTGGGTTTCGTGGCGGGCGTAAGCGTTCAGCAAGTAGGGGCCCACTGGACTGCGCGTGGTCCTGGCTGTTGATGGTTTTCGAGCAGCCGCCTGGCCTTGTCTGCAGACACTCAGGCTCCTCGCTGATGGTGGTCCGTCTACTGTGTCCGCGGCTTGAAGACCGAAGCACAGTGAAGGGTGTGGCGTACGCGCCAGTTCAAGCACGTTTTTTGCAACCCCCCCTCCTCCCGTCCCCTATCATGCATGAGAGGCAGTCTGTCTAAAGATTCAACAAAGCCTTCTCGCTTGTCGCGTCCAGCACGTAATCCCTTTTGTCTTCCTTCTCCTTTTTCTTTGATCCCCCCCCGGGCCCGTTATTGCCAATCGTTGGCTGGATGTTCGGGTTGTGGGTGATTGTTCATTTCTTCAACGAGCCTCGCTTGCTACCCCCTCGGTGTTCCACCAATACCTTACGATACTCCAAGGCAGCGACACGATCCTCAAGGATTAGCAGAGCAAGATTCGGTTCGAGGTTCACGCTGCCCTGGGAGGTTCCCTGGTAGCTCTCGTTGCGTTTGCGGGGTTGTTTGACGTAGTGAACCGATGCAGTACGTCGCACCATTCACACACGGCTGTGACATGCACGGCACATCTCCTGAACGGTAGCATGCCCAGTTTCTCTGGAGTGCCCGCTCCCGGCGAGCTACGAGGGAACGAACCTGTAAGAGTGCCAACGCTACTCTTTCAAGAACGTACATATAAAAGGTGTCGGGATAAGCCGGCAGCCACCCGACGCTAGCGGAACGGCGGCCGTCAGCCTGCTGCAAAAAGGGCCACCACGTGCCAGCGCCCCCGAAGCCAGCCCCCGCTAAGCCGAAGCCAACAACGCCGCGGAAGAAGGGCCGACAGAAGCCGACGACACCACCGCGCATGAAGAGGACGCGTCAAGCGTCCCCAAAGGCGGCCAAGATGGCGAAAAAGCACGCTCCGACCGAGCCGGCCCGAGCGACACCACCAAGAAAGGGGCAGAAAAGAGCCCGACTCCCGACACCACCGAATGACCCGGCGGGAAACCCCGGAAAAAAGCACGCGGCGCGAAAGCGCAACATTTCGAGAATGGAGCTGGATATCACCAGCCCTGCCACCTCGACTTCATCCTCATCCATGTCAGGATCGCCCCCTCGAGCGACTGCTTCGGCAGGACAGCCGGCGCGAAAGCGCAACAAACGAAAAATGGAGCTGGTTATTACCAGCCTATTATCACCGTCCTTGTCCGCTTTGAGATCGTCCTCGGACGACGTATTCAAATAACCCTAGCCTATGACAAATGCAAGCATACCCCTGTGGTACCTGCATTTCAAGTTCACACTGCTTATCACGTGGCGGCCCTGAGATTACCCCGTCAGGTGACACCACTTTATCTTTAGCCATACTTCAACTCCCTTTCAGTGCGGAATGTGGGGTTGACACCCTAAGCCTCGCACACGTGTTAGATTCCTTGGTCCGTGTTTCAAGACGGGCAGTAGAGCATCGCTGTGTCTGACATGAGCCTGCGAGCGTTTAACACCACGTCAGGCCAGCGGGAGCAAGGACGTTGTCCGAAGACGCCGACACTTACCCTTCGCTGACGATGCCGCGGGTCACCTCCTCAACTCATTCCTATCCTGGTAGATCCGAGCAAAAGTGAGGCAGCCGGCAAGCCGTCTCGCAACAGAAGCTTGGATAGCAAACCGCTCACATGCCGTGCGGATAGGAAAGCTCACGTTACAAGTACACCTGCGATACCCAGCAACTGCCTCCTTTGGCGAATCTTTTTTGTCACAACCAAACAGCAACGCTGACAGCGGGATAGCCTGGACACAAGCAGATCGCATCGCACCAACCGGCGAAGGTACCAAGATCCGCGGTCGCATTGCGTCAAGCACTCAGCCAGAATGGCCCTGTGTGCTGAAGTTCGAGGAGTACAGCCTGTTCCCCCTCCGGGTGGGCATGGCTTCGATGGACGACGACACGCGGAGGACCCTCGACGCTCTGCACGGCGCAGTTGGTTGATCAACCAGTTGGAAACTCGAAAAAGAACGTTGACCCTACAGTCGTACGAACAATCGCATCGCGCCTGCTCCCTTATTCGAAGTGAAATAGACAGCCGATTCCGTTATTCCGATGTACACTTTACACTTGAACAAGTCAATTTCCCGAAACATCGTACTTTCACCCCTTGCTTCCAACGACCTTCTGTTGTCGAACACGTGACGCTTGGCTCCCGTGTAGCAGGCTTTCCCTGGTACCTACGTAACCCACACGCAGAAGAAACAACAATTTAATTTAGCACGTCTGCATTCCTTTCACGACCCCACTCCCAGCCTCAAAAGCCAACTGAAGAGATCTAAACCACCGGACCTCTAACAAAACGCTAGAATTGCAGGTCAAGCCGGGGGAGAGGGAAAAGAGATGCAGCTCTCCCGCGCGAGCGCGCTGCGGGTGGGCGTCGGGGTGGCTCTGCGGGCGGCGGCCTGGGCGCTGCTGTTCGAGGAGTACAGCCTGTTCCCCCTCCGGGTGGGCATGGCTTCGATGGACGACGACACGCGGAGCGCCTTCGACGCCCTGCACGGCTACCCGACGGCTGCGAACAACGCTCTCTACGCGCCGTTTCTCCTGCTCCCGCCCGCCTTGCGGCCGGCGGCCTTCGCCTGCTTTTGCGTCGCAGTCGACGTCCTCGTCGGCGAAATCCTGGCCGCCCGCCACCCCGCCCTCGGATTCTACGCCTGGGTCGTGAACCCCGCAGCCGTCGTCAGCTGCGTCCTCTCGTCCGCCAACGTCCCGGTGCTGCTCACCGCCGCGGCGCTGTCGCTGTTTTTCAGTGCAGACGACGAACCGGCCGGCGCCCGGCGGCGCCTGCGGTGGTGCGCGCTGCTGCTGGGGGTCTGCAGCTATTTCCGCCCAGTAGCCTGCGGGTGCCTTGCACTCGCGGTGACCGGGGGCTCTGGGAAGGTGTCGCTGTTGGGGTGGTTCGCGGGGGCGGCGGGGTGTGTGGGGTACTTGGGTTGGAGCCTTGGGGATGTTGGTGCCGGTGGTTGGATGACGTGCATCGTGCGGAGACCCAACTGGGGCCTGCACTGGTACGTGCACCTCGAAGTGTTCGACGCGTTCCGGGACATGTTCTGCGCCGTGCTGGTGCTGCTTACCCCGGGCATCGCCCTGCCCTTCGTCTACAAGCTGGTCGCACACGGCGAGCCGGCCAGCCGCAACGCCTCCGTCGCAGTGGCGGCGGCCTGGGCGGTGTGCGTGGTCACCGCGCTGACACCCACGTTGGTCGAATACGTCGGCTCCTTCGCCCTGCTGTACGCTGCGTCCCCCGACGCGTGGGGCCACCTGCGGTTCCCTCTGCTCACGCTGGTGTGGACCGTCCCGATCTGCTGCTGCCTGCACGTCCTCTTCATCGTCGCTTGGACGCAATACCAGGTATAACCCTCTTATTCGAGACTGGAGGTCCTATTCACATGCCCTGCGAACAGCCTCTATTCGAGCCAACCCCACTCTTCTCTACACTGTTTTTTTGGAGCTGGGGATTGTGCGACGCTAGCTTTTTTTTTCTTGAGAGGAATAACCACGCAGTCTTTTCCCCTCAGGTTCTATTGTCGCAAACGAATCACCGCGTGCATCGGAACTAAGCGCCCATGCGGGGCTTCAAGCTCATTAGACAATCGACGCATACCACACGAACGTAACAGGTTACCACAACGTAAGCACACTCTCCCCGGTAGCTCCGGTCAGTTGACCTCCGCCGGGTTTAAAAAGGCCAAACTTGCTACGCCAAACTCAGCATCACCAGAACCCGAACTTTGCTTCGCCCGAACTTCGCTTCGTCCGAACTTCACTGTTTCCCGAACTTTAACTGCTGCCTCCAGTCTCGCCTCGCGCCGGTCTTTTACCGCGCGTACTTCATTTTGTCTAAGAACCTGCTTGGTATGGTGTGATGGGGTGGCCTTACTTGGGTAAGGGTGTACTCGGGATGTACTTCGGAAATTCACGGGAAGTACTACATGCAATGCCAGAAATTGCCATTTTACCCTATTTGAGGTGTACATAAGGTGTACTTGGGAAGTTCACGGGAAGTACTACATGCAATGCCAGAAATTGCCATTTTACCCTATTTGAGGTGTACATAGGGTGTACTTGGGAAGTTCTCAGTAAGTTCATGGGAAGTTAAGTTTTCTACTGTGGATCACACCGCTTTGTAGGAAATACTTGAGGAGGCAGAAGATCAAAGGAGGTAAATGTGCTGTAGCCCGCACGAAACACAGGTGGATCTGGGTTCAGTGGCGGGCGTAAGCGCTCAACAAAAACGACCCACTTTGTGTTGTTGTATTGTTTCTCCCCCTCGAGGCTCCTCCGAAGTGAGCCCAAGGCAGCCCACCGAGTATTTTCATTTCCTGAAAGTGTGCGCTGATAGTGCAACGAACAGTTGGCTAGACCCCCTCTTGAGTTTTGCGCTGATCACGATTAGCACTGATTCAGGCTGTGTACAAAAAAAAAAGAAACTAAGAAAATTAACGTGCTGAAATCAGTACGTTCAGCATGCTGAACGTAGGGCCTGCCTCCAACTGAAACAGGGAAACCACCATTTTCAACCCCACCACACACAGTCGGCCAACCCGAATTTCTTCTACTTCGTGAACCTCGCTTGGGGGGTCATCCTTGGCGCAACTGCGTTGGAAGTCGGGGCGTCACACGCTCTCATGGTGCGCAGTCGATCCGAGAAGTCGAAGAAAGACTAGCCCGGGTCACCGGAGTGATCACAGCTTAATCTACGCTTGGAACGATACAATCTCTGGTATCGGGGGAATCCCTGATTCTTGTTTTGGTGGTTGATCAGAATTCCTTACCTGAAAATGACACAGAATAAATACAAGTGGGAAAACGATCAACCGGCACGCACAACCAAAACCTTCTTGCTTCGGTCGCCTGCGACGCTCTTGCCCCGGAGCAAGCTTCCCAAGCGAACCCTGCTCACCCGCCAACAGAAACGGGATGCGGTGTCGGCTCTCGCCACGTTTTCCCCAGAGCGAAAATATGCCTAAACTCGAACGCTGGCAGCGTATTTGGACATTCTGTTTTGTAAATTTGTTGCATTAGTGCGTGTGGGCCTTTGAAGCGTGGATGATGCCTCTCGCGCTGCTCCCCTTGAGGTTCCTGGCTCATGCCAAAGCGCCGCCGCCCGGGTTAAGGGGTTGCGGCATCAGGCGTGGGCCAGGGCCAGGGAGGCTGTTCGGAGGGGTCACCACCCACCGTTCGCGCAATATTGTTGCATTAGTGTGGTTGTCAGGCCTTCGACTACCCTGAGCAACGCACTATGCACACTACGTGTCTACGTTACAGCAGATGGAACGCGGTTGTTCCGCCGCCGCGGGGAGTGGTGCCGTTGTGCCCGGAGCCATCGTTGGATGCCTCCTCGCTCGTTCCTTCGCGTTTGCGTCGGTTCGCGCGCCGGGTGGACGCAGCCGGGGGTGTTGGCCCGGAGTTGGGAGGAGATTACGTACGATCGTGTCCACCCACTCAACTGCCTACACACAAAACATTGCGTACATCGTGCCTTCTTGTACTGACGGTATCGTCAGCGAAGGGGAAGTGTCGGCGCGCTGGCCTGACGTGGTTAAACGCTCAGGCTCATGTCAGACACAGCGATCTTCTCCTGCCCGCCTTGAAACACGGACCAAGGAGTCTATGACGTTTGCGAGGGTGCGAGGCTTAGGGTGTCAAACCCACAAGCCGCACTGAAAGGGAGATGTGCCAATCCTTACCTTCTGAACTGGAACGCGCCTCTCATGTCTTGGCCAGCCTCCATTCATGACGCAAGGAACAGTTGACTAGAACTCTTTTGGGTTTGTGCTAACCACGCTTGTGGGAGTCGGGGAACCCAACGCAACCTAAAGCAGGACCGACCTCCCTTTCGCGAGATGAAAGCGAAAAGAATATGTTTCCCCCCGTTTGTTGTTTCTCGTCTTGCAGATGCGTCGAAGCAAGCTTGGAGTGGGGCGTGCCCGCGGGAGTACCGCGCGCAGCAGATGGTAAACAACGGGAGATTTTCCTGTGCCCTCGTGGCTGTTAGTAGCATACCGTACACCGTGCACTGCACCCGTAGGACTACGCTGCTTGTGGATGCATCCACGTATGCTGTGTAGTGGCTGCTGTGCTTACCACATACCATCCAACAGCCCGTAGAGGATACTACTAGTGGTAGTGGATGCATCCACGTATGTTGTGTAGTGGCTGCTGTGCATACCACATACCATCCTACCGCCCGTAGAGGATACCTACTAGTGCTAATGGAAGCATCCACGTATGATGTGTAGTGGCTGCTGATGTGTAGTGGCTGCTGCGCATACCACATACCATCCTACCGCCCGTAGAGGATACTACCAGTGCTAGTGGAAGCATCCACGTATGTTGTGTAGTGGCTGCTGTGCATACCACATACCATCCTACCGCCCGTAGAAGATACTACTAGTGCTAGTGGATGCATCCACGTATGCTGTGTAGTGGCTGCTGTGCACACCACATACCATCCTACCGCCCGTAGAGGATACTACTAGTGCTAGTGGATGCATCCACGTATGCTGTGTAGTGGCTGCTGTGCATACCACATACCATCCTACAGCCCGTAGAGCCGTCCGACAAGCAAGAGGGAGTGTTGACAAGCAGGACCAAAATGTTGGTACTCGGCATAAAAATACACCGCACAGTGGGGCTGCTGTCTGACGCGCGTGTGTCATTGGTTAAGGGGGGGTTTGGTCAAGGGGGAGGGGGAAGGAGAGGAGCGAGGATGGCGTATCAAAGAGCCGCGGTGCGATCGCTCGCCGAGCTGACCGGCGTCGGGGGCGCCCAGCAGTGCCACGGCAGCATCGCGCGCGATGAACAAGTGGCAACATTCGAAGAGATCCGGAAGAAGTTCGCCGCTTGATGTGGGCCGCCTTGCCGGTGCTTCCTTCCGAACCAACACTCTAAAACCCCGAATTTATTTCTCAAAAAAAAACAATTTTTGGTGCCAACTCCCCAAAATGGTCAACATCAGTCACACAGACAAAAGGGCGCGCGACTTTTCTGCATTCTCAGGAGGCCCTGCTTCTCAACACCCCGGACGATTGCTGTTTTCCGGCGTTCACTTGCAGAGTCAGCAGGATTCGTTCCGTGGCTTCCTCCGTGCGTTACGCCCGCCGGTCCATTCGGACTCGTATAGACCCGGTTGGAGACACGGGATCTGGATGTGAATTTGGAAGTTGCCGTTCGCCGAAGCTAGTCGTGGCCCGATAAATCCGATGTGCCCTGAGTAACTCACGCATTCCTCTAGACTGGGTTCTGGCTTAGAGGCGTTCAGCCATAATCCATCCAGTGGTAGCATCACGGCACTGTCCGATCGAACAACCGTAGATACCAGGGACTAGAAACGGGAGTTCCTCTCGTACTGCGGCTCAAGTATAAGAATACAGCACACAGCGTGGCTGTTGTCTGACACGTGTGTCATTGGTTAAGGGGGGAGGGGGAAACGGAGGATGGCGCGTCAAAGAGCCGCGGTGCGATCGCTCGCCGAGCTGACCGGCGTCGTGGGCGCCCAGCAGTGCCACGGCAGCATCGCGCGCGCGATGAACGAGTGGCAACATTCGAAGAGGTTCGCCGCTTGATGTGTGTGTGCCGACTTATCTGGAGGGACCGGCCTTTAGAAGCCTTGATGTGAGCCAACTTTTTTAGAGGGACTGGCCTTTAGAAGCCTTGATGTGGACCAGCTTTTCTGGAGGGACCGGCCTTTAGAAGCCTTGATGTGAGCCAACTTTTTTAGAGGGACTGGCCTTTAGAAGCCTTGATGTGGACCAGCTTTTCTGGAGGGACTGGCCTTTAGAAGCCTTGATGTGAGCCAACTTTTTTAGAGGGACTGGCCTTTAGAAGCCTTGATGTGGACCAGCTTTTCTGGAGGGACCGGCCTTTAGAAGCCTTGATGTGAGCCAACTTTTTTAGAGGGACTGGCCTTTAGAAGCCTTGATGTGGACCAGCTTTTCTGGAGGGACCGGCCTTTAGAAGCCTTGATGTGAGCCAACTTTTTTAGAGGGACTGGCCTTTAGAAGCCTTGATGTGGACCAAATATTCTGGAAGGACTGGCCTTTAGAAGCCTTGATGTGAGCCAACTTTTTTCGAGGGACTGGCCTTTAGAAGACTTGATGTGAGCCAACTATCCTGGAGGGACTGGCCTTTAGAAGCCTTGATGTGAGCCAACTATTCTGGAGGGACTGGCCTTTAGAAGACCTGATGTGGACCAGCTTTTCTGGAGGGACTGGCCTTGCCGGCGCTTCCTTCCGAACCAACACTCTAAAAACCCGAATTTATTTCTCAAAAAACAATTTCTGGTGCCAACTCCCCAAAATAGTCAAGTCACACAGACAAAAGGGCGCGCGACTTTTCTGCATTCTCAGGAGGCCCTGCTTCTCAACACCCCGGACGATTGCTGTTTTCCGGCGTTCACTTGCAGAGTCAGCAGGATTCGTTCCGTGGCTTCCCCTCGGCGGCTCAAGTAGAAGAATACAACACACAGCGTGGCTGTTGTCTGACACACGTGTGTCATTGGTTGAGGGGGGAGGGGGAAACGAGGATGGCGTATCAAAGAGCCGCGGTGCGATCGCTCGCCGAGCTGACCGGCGTCGGGGGCGCCCAGCAGTGCCACGGCAGCATCGCGCGCGATGAACAAGTGGCAACATTCGAAGAGATCCGGAAGAAGTTCGCCGCTTGATGTGGGCCGCCTTGCCGGTGCTTCCTTCCGAACCAACACTCTAAAACCCCGAATTTATTTCTCAAAAAAAAACAATTTTTGGTGCCAACTCCCCAAAATGGTCAACATCAGTCACACAGACAAAAGGGCGCGCGACTTTTCTGCATTCTCAGGAGGCCCTGCTTCTCAACACCCCGGACGATTGCTGTTTTCCGGCGTTCACTTGCAGAGTCAGCAGGATTCGTTCCGTGGCTTCCTCCGTGCGTTACGCCCGCCGGTCCATTCGGACTCGTATAGACCCGGTTGGAGACACGGGATCTGGATGTGAATTTGGAAGTTGCCGTTCGCCGAAGCTAGTCGTGGCCCGATAAATCCGATGTGCCCTGAGTACCTCACGCATTCCTCTAGACTGGGTTCTGGCTTAGAGGCGTTCAGCCATAATCCATCCAGTGGTAGCATCACGGCACTGTCCGATCGAACAACCGTAGATACCAGGGACTAGAAACGGGAGTTCCTCTCGTACTGCGGCTCAAGTATAAGAATACAACACACAGCGTGGCTGTTGTCTGACACACGTGTGTCATTGGTTGAGGGGGGAGGGGGAAACGAGGATGGCGTATCAAAGAGCCGCGGTGCGGTCGCTCGCCGAGCTGACCGGCGTCGTCGGCGCCCAGCAGTGCCACGGCAGCATCGCGCGCGCGATGAACGAGGGCAACTTCGAAGAGATCCGGAAGAAGTTCGCCGCCGGCGTTTCCTTCAGCAGGCAGACTGAGGGCGGCCGACCCACGCGCGTCGCGGGGGCCCCCCGCGTGCTGGAGAGCATCATAGATGACCAGAAGAGGCTCGAGCAGCAAGGCGTGGTGCCTGTATACTCTTTCGCCGACGTGTACGCCGCCTCCGTGCAGAGCACGGAAGGCTCCGTCACGCTGCACTCGCAGCTGCTGACGTTCCACAGGCCGTCGGGTGGTCTGCAAGGCGGGCTGGTTGAATCAGCTTTCGTGGACGACCAGTTCCAACTGGACCCGCACACCTCGTCGTGGTTGCTGGCATCGCGCAGTGTCCGATACAACCATGTGGATCCCAACCAAGGCGAAGCATCACGTGATCCGATGTTCTCAAAGACGGCTTGAATCAGCCGTTAGCGTTTTGCCGGATACTGCGGTAAAAAAAGCTGCGTGTCACCAGATTGTGGATTCCAGCAGAGGCGAAGCTCCGCGTGAGCCTATGTGTACGCCGCCTCCGTGCAGAGCACGCAGGGTGCCGTCGCGCTGCACTCGCAGCTGCTGACGTTCCACAGGCCGTCGGGTGGTCTGCAAGGCGGGCTGGTTGAATCAGCTTTCGTGGACGACCAGTTTCAACCGGACCCGCACACCTCTTCGTGGTTGCTGGCATCGCGCAGTGTCCGATACAACCATGTGGATCCCAACCAAGGCGAACCATCACGTGAGCCGATGTTCTCGAAGACGGCTTGAAGCAGCCGTAGCGATTTGCTCGATACTGCGGTAAAAAAAGCTGCGTCATTGGACTGTGGATTCCAGCCGAGGCGAACGGTCTCACACATCGCGTACGAAGAGATAACCGCGACGCCTGCGAGCTGACGTTCCACAGGCCGTCGGGTGGTCTGCAAGCGGGCTGGTTGAATCAGCTTTCGTAGACGACCATCGCGCAGGTGCGTGCCATCGGTAAACCCGCCTCGACGCAGCCCGGGTCTCGTGGTAGCAGTAGTAGTAGTTGTTGGAACTTGTTATGCAGCGACAATCTGTGACGATAGACTGCACAAGCCGCTGCAGACTGCCTCTTTGCACGCGTCGTGTCATGCTTCGGTCGCTTCTTGCCCCACGTACTGTTCGTCTCCGGTGCGCGCTTACTCCGCTGTGTCTGACGAGCCCGAGGAATCACCAGACGATTCGGCGCAGGTTGTCTCCGCGGCCGAAATCTCGACTCCTCTATATGTTCCTTGCCTTCGCCTGCTCGTCTTGCGGCTCCGCTTCGTTGGGTTCGCGGGCTGTGTGCGCTGCTGTGTGTACTATGATCGGGCGCGTGTGAGGACAAGCTGGTCGGCCGCGGGGCACCACCGAACGGTGAACGTGCAATAGGGACGGACGGCGCCTGCTTCCAGCGGAAGCGCGGACGCGACGATGAGCAAGCAGGTGGAAGCGCCCGCAAGAAGCCGAAGCCGCAACAGCCGCCTCTGAGCGAGGATAATAGTAGGTCGCCATGCCGGTTAATCACTGTCCCCTGGAACTGCAACGAATTGCCTGCCGCTGTTGTTCACGGCGAACTGCGGGGCACCACGGTCATCCCTATCCCAAAGAGCTGCATACATTTGCCTGGAGCTGCGTTCGACGGTCTATCACGGTATATCAAAAGGGGATGGACCGGCTTAATTCTGTCCTCAGACCAGCCGCCCGATCTTTGTTAACTTGGACGACGACGCCTGCCAGCAAGACGTCCAAGTCCAGCTGCTGGCAATATTCGCTGGTGGAAGGTGGGAGAAGCTCCCCACTGCGCGTTGAGTCCCGTCAGCCGGAAAGCGAACAGTGTCGCAAGCCGATCTCTCATATCACGAATGTTTCCGTGCTGCGTGCAGTCGCGCCAGAGGGGGGGGGGGAATCGACATCAGCATTCGCGTTTGTTTTTGCTTTCTGACGAAATACAGCCAATAGACTGCGCACCGCCGGCGAAATCCGTTCATTCTCAGAAAACTGGCCGCTCTCGGAGCATTTGCCGGCAAAAAGGCTAGGGGGGCGGTCAAGCAATTGTGGCGCGAAGCAAACTGCATTGTAGTCGGCCGAAAGCCGTCTTAGCCAACTTGTACAATGCCCCCAAAGCTATTTTGCAGGCAAATGCGTAAATCAGCGATCTTCGTCTCTGCTAGTCGCTTAACGGCGGTAGATGGCCAGATCCTTTTCGTGTCGGAGATCTCTGATTGCATTGCAGTTTGCTTCACACCACAGTTGCCTGCGAAAATGTTGGGGCCAAATGGATTCGCATAACGGCGGTAAATGGCCAGATCCTTTTCGTGTCGGAGATCTCTGACTGCATTGCAATTTGCCTCATGCCACCTTGGCTATCTGTCAACTCGAGAAATGTGTACATGACAAGTAAGAACCACACACACAAAGCTACCGGCTGCGGGAGCGGGAGAAGGCGCGGGTCCGAGAAAGAGCACCCCTCGCGTTAGGTGGAGCTCGGGCTCTAAACAAGATCCTCTTCAAAAAGAAAGGGGGGGGGGGCCCAGAGATACAGTCACTACTGTCCTACGGCTAGCCAAAATAAAAGAAACACACTAAAACGTACAGAAAATGTGTACAGAAACGCAAGGTCTACCCAACTGACAGTGACTGCAACCGCTTTTACTCACTCTGCAGTACCCTACCCCGCCTTTGCGGTCAACCGGAGACTCAGGAATCAATTAGTCTAGAAGTACCGGCTTCTTGAAACTCGGAGCAGTCTAGAAAAAGAAGGAGAAACATTCACCATACAGGGACTGGAACGGAGTTCCCTCCTCCCCCATCTCCACCCATCCCCCGCCCTTCGCCCTGTCATTGGGTATTTGAGATCACACGACGGCGTCCCGCAGAGGATCCCCGCCGAGGATGCGCGAGCGGCTCGCGCGCGCCTACGACGAAGCGTCCGACAAGCACCACGACGACGAGTGGAACCGGGAGGTAGACCGGCGGCGGGAGGACCGACTGCGGGTGCGCGAGCGGGAGCGCGAGAAGGCGCGGGTCCGCGAAAAAAAAGCACCCCTCGCTGTTGGTGAAGCTCGGGCTCTGAACCGGATCCTCGTCAAAAAGAAAGGGGGGGGGGGCCCAGAGATACAGTCACTACTGTCCTACGGCTAGCCAAAATAAAAGAAACACACTAAAACGTACAGAAAATGTGTACAGAAACGCAAGGTCTACCCAACTGACAGTGACTGCAACCGCTTTTACTCACTCTGCAGTACCCTACCCCGCCTTTGCGGTCAACCGGAGACTCAGGAATCAATTAGTCTAGAAGTACCGGCTTCTTGAAACTCGGAGCAGTCTAGAAAAAAAAAAGGAGAAACATTCACCATACAGGGAACTTACAACACTGGAACGGAGTTCCCTCCTCCCCCATCCCCACCCATCCCCCGCCCTTCGCCCTGTCATTGGGTATTTGAGATCACACGACGGCGTCCCGCAGAGGATCCCCGCCGAGGATGCGCGAGCGGCTCGCGCGCGCCTACGACGAAGCGTCCGACAAGCACCACGACGACGAGTGGAACCGGGAGGTAGACCGGCGGCGGGAGGACCGACTGCGGGTGCGCGAGCGGGAGCGCGAGAAGGCGCGGGTCCGCGAAAAAAAAGCACCCCTCGCTGTTGGTGAAGCTCGGGCTCTGAACCGGATCCTCGTCAAAAAGAAAGGGGGGGGGGGCCCAGAGATACAGTCACTACTGTCCTACGGCTAGCCAAAATAAAAGAAACACACTAAAACGTACAGAAAATGTGTACAGAAACGCAAGGTCTACCCAACTGACAGTGACTGCAACCGCTTTTACTCACTCTGCAGTACCCTACCCCGCCTTTGCGGTCAACCGGAGACTCAGGAATCAATTAGTCTAGAAGTACCGGCTTCTTGAAACTCGGAGCAGTCTAAAAAAAAAAAAGGAGAAACATTCACCATACAGGGAACTTACAACACTGGAACGGAGTTCCCTCCTCCCCCATCCCCACCCATCCCCCGCCCTTCGCCCTGGCATTGGGTATTTGAGGTCACACGACGGCGTCCCGCAGAGGATCCCTGCCGAGGATGCGCGAGCTGCTCGCGCGCGCCTACGACGAAGCGGCCGACAAGCACCGCGACGACGAGTGGAACCGGGAGGTAGACCGGCGGCGGGAGGACCGGATGTGGGAGCGCGAGCGGGAGCGCGAGAAGGCGCGGGTCCGCGAAAAAAGCTTCTCTCGCTACAGGTGGAGAGTCAGGCTCTGAACCAGATTGTCAAAAAGAGAGGGAAGCAGAAGCTAGTGCAAACGAGCTACGGTTCACTACAGTTCTACGGCTAGCCAAAGTAAAAGAAATGCACTAGAACGTACAGAAAATGTGTGTATGACAGAAACGCAAGGTCTACCCAACTGACAGTGGCTGCAACCGCTTTTACTTACTCTGCAATACCCAATCCCGCCTTAGCGGTCGATCAGTCTCAAAATACCGGCTTCTTGAAAGTCGAAGCCCGGTCTAGAAAAACAGGAGAAACATTCACATACAGGGAACTTGCAACACTGGAACGGAGTTCCTCCTCCCCCATCTCCACCCATCCCCCGCCCTTCGCCCTGTCGTTGGGTATTTGAGATCACACGACGGCGTCCCGCAGAGGATCCCCGCCGAGGATGCGCGAGCGGCGCGAGCGGCTTGCGCGCGCCTACGACGAAGCGGCAGACAAGCACCGCGACGACGAGTGGAACCGGGAGGTGGACCGGCGGCGGGAGGACCGGCTGCGGGAGCGCGAACGGGAGCGCGAGAAGGCGCGGGTCCGCGAAAAGCACCGTGGAGGAGACGGCGAGCGCCAGCTCCGGGGCCCGGACGGCAGGGGCCCCAGCCGGGAGAGGGAGCGTGAACGGGAGCGAGAGAGGGAACGGGAGCGAGAAAGGGAACGGGAGCGAGAAAGAGACAGGGACCGAGAGAGGGAGAGGGATCTGGACAGGCGGGGTGCCCGTGGAGATGACGACAGGGAGAGGGAGAGGCGCGGTCCCCGGAGCGCCCGGGACTCCGACAGGCGCGACGGAAGGAGTTTTGAGCGGGAGCGCGAGCGGAGTTTCGACAGAGACCACGACGGCCGCCGAAGCTCAGGACCCGACCGAGGGCTGCGCGAGAGGGAGAGAGACCGGGACGGCCGCAGGGACAGGGATCGGGATAGAGATAGAGATAGAGATAGAGACAGAGACGCTGACTACGTGCCTGAGTCCGATAGGGACAGACTCCGCCGGTCAGACAGGCATGGCGGGCGGGAGCGGACGATGAGCCCAGAAAAACGCGAGGTGCGGGGCCCCCGAAGCCGGGAGAGCATCAGAGACGCAGACAGAGACCCCCGGGACAAGGACAACAACAGGGACCGAGCCGACAAGGACCGGTCGCCGAGCAAGGAAGGCCCCACCGACGAGGAGCGGATCCGCCAGCAGATCTTTGACGAGAACTCGGCCATTATGTGTGCATCCCCATCTTTTTTTGTGTCTAACAAATGCAATTTGTCAAGAACAAAACAGATCGATGGCAGCGCACTATCCTCACTCCCGTTAGATGAACAAAACAGGTTTGAAGGAAGTGCGCACAAACAAAAAGGGACGTAAGTGAAAATCGCGCCGGCTTGAAAGGAAATGCTCGACGATGCTGCCCGACAAAGAAGAGAAGGGATCCCAAGTGCTGTAACTACCGAACCACCTGTTGAACGGACGTGAGGTCATGCGGGTCTACCCCTACACGACAAATCACACAAACACAACAGGTCAAAGTCCTGAGTGAGAAAGCAACACACGGTGGTGTAAGCGAAGAACAAATCAGATTGTGTTTGTATTGTATTTGCCCCTTACCTCTATATCTCCTCCCTTCCATTCAGAGTCGAAGCAGCTACGTCGAGTATTTTTGTATAAGCACCCGCTTTGTAGGAAATGCTTGAGGAGACTGCCAGTTGCGATAGATCAAAGGAGGTAAATGTGCTGTAGCCCACACGAAACACAGGTAATCTGGGTTTAGTGGCGGGCGTAAGCGTTCAACAAAAAGACCCACTTTGTAGTTGTATTGTTTTCTCCCCCTCTAGCATCCTTCGAAATGAGCACAAGGCAGTCCCTCGAATATTTTGGTGTTGACAATGAAGAAGCAAAACCCGAGCCGCAACGAGCTTTTTGTGTGTGGGGTTTATTAGTCGTATAAGATCGAAGATCTTAGAAGATTAATACTGTTCCGACGAGAACTAACACTTGTACAAAGGTTATAACCCCGTCGCTCCCGAGAAGAACACCGCAATTTTACCTCTCGCAAGTGTACATCTTGATCATTGTTATGTCAACGCAGCGACACCGCTTGAAGAAGTTCGTGGCATACACACGAGAATCTCTGCATGACCTTTCTACGTTTGTTACGCACCATCAATCTGGCATCACGCAGCAGCAAGGACGAGAGCAGCGAGACGGGCGAGGAGGAGAGTATTATCCACAACAAAAACCTTATATTAGGGCGGAAGCAACCCGCACCACGTGAAGCACCGCAAGTGTCGCGAAACCCAAGCACTACTCTACGAGAAAATACATAAAAACGCGGACAACAGACCGGTACGGGCTTCAACGCAACCCCTGCTCAACTTGTAGAACGTGGGGGGCCCAAGATTACACTCCACGAAGGAATGTACTTGGTGTCGGTCACAAACAGTCCCGGATATGGCTAGCCATAACCCATAACGAAAGCATGCACTAAATATACAATCCGTAACCATAAAGCCCTTTCTTGCTCTAAGAGAACCCATTCATGAACGGTCACACGGAGACCCTAAAACCCCGGTATTTCAAGCGAACTTTAACTCTGAAAAGGGGGGTTTGCTCTCTCGTTTATTCCGCTAAAAATCCCCCCTACCCTACTCGACAAAACCGTTATTTCTCCCTTTCAAAACAAAACTACGCACTTCTTTGTTTAGCAATGCTTCTGGCGTCCCCTCTTTGACTGGATTACACGGTGTGTACATCTAGCGCGGAAGAAGAGAAGAAGAAAAAGGCCGCTCCGGGTCCAGGAACGTGACGGTCAACCACAGCTTGCAAGGCTTGAGTCGGAGGCAGCACAGTGCCACAACCCCGTCCGCTCTGCCCTGGCTGACGTCTCGACGAGCTTATGTTCAGCGCAAGCGCCAAGCCCCAAAGTGCGCCGAGCCTTGATGCTTTAGTTTGGGAAATCGGTAGCCACTTGACCCGTAGGCCCGTGGCTCTGCAGTACGGCCGAACACGTGAAGCTTGGCTCCCGTGTAGCAGGCTTTCCCTGGTACCTCTAGCGCGGAAAAGAAATGTATTGTCGACGAGAAAATGAGGGTCTCCGGGCGCCCTTCGTCAAATATTTTAGAGCTTATTATGAGCCGGTCCTTCCCCTCTTGATAGACCGTGATAGACCGAAGAATACAGCACCGGGCAATTCGGTGCAGCTCTAGGGACTAGGGATGGACCTGATAGACCGTGGTGGACCGTGGTTCACTGTGATAAACAGCGGCAGGCACTTCCATGCAGTTTCAAGAGATAGCGACGGACCGGCTCATATTACGTATCAGGGGTTTCTGCCGTTAGCCCACTTAAAACCCTGAACTTAAACCGCCACCACCGCCATCACCCACAGCGAGGAGTCGGTGAAAGCGTGCCCTGATGACAAACTGCTGCGGTACCTGTCGAGGAAGTACGGCTGCGGGCACTGCGTGCGGGAGAAGGTGGACGCGTCGCGCCCGACGACAACCGTGATCGCGTTCGGTTTGCTGCCCGGCACCGGGTACACCGTCAACGACCTCCGCCTGTCGGTCATGCGCTTCGTCGACACGGAGCCGGAGCATGTCGTCGTCCCCCGCCTGCCCAACGGCGAACCCCGCGGCTACGCCCTGCTCCTCTTCCGCAGCATCGGGCTCTCCGCTGACCTGGTCCGGAACAGCCAAGGCAAAATCGCCCTCACCACCAAACCGAAGCACCTGGAGCTCGTCTTGGAGTACGGTCGGGTGTGTACAATCCTTTTACACCAGCGCCAGCATGGGGGGAAGGGAATGCTCGACAAAAAGCTGCCTGACAAAGAACCGAAAGGGATCCCAAGTGCTGTAACTACCGCACCACGTGCTGAACGGACGTGAGTTCAGGCGGATCTACCCCCTACACGGCAATACACACAAACACAACATGCCAAAGTCCTGAGTGAGAAAACGACGCACGGTGGTGTAAGCGAAGAACAAATCAGATTGTGTTGGTATTGTAATCATGCCCTTCTACCTCTATTATTTTGTATAAGCACCTGCTTTGTAGGAAATGCTTGAGGAGACTGCCAGTTGCGATAGATCAAAGGAGGTAAATGTGCTGTAGCCCACTTGAAACACAGGTAAATCAGGGTTCTGTGGCGGGCGTAAGCGTTCAACAAAAAAGACCCACTTTGTAGTTGTATTGTTTTTTACATAAGCGCCAGCTTGAAAGGAAATGCTCGACGATGCTGCCCGACAAAGAACAGAAGGGATCCAAAGTGCTATAACTACCGAACCACGTGTTGAACGGACGTGAGGTCATGCGGGTCTACCCCTACACGACAAATCACACAAACACAACAGGTCAAAAGTCCTGAGTGAGAAAACAACACACGGTGGTGTAAGCGAAGAACAAATCAGATTGTGTTTGTATTGTATTTGCCCCTTACCTCTATATTTCCCCCCTTCCATTCGGAGTCGAAGCAGCTACGTCGAGTATTTCTCCCTGATCATTTGGCCTCCTCGATTTCGTCAGCAGAGGTACCACATGTGGCCCAACACGTGACAAGACGTAAGATGTGATCGTAAGTTGAAGAAACCCGCAACTCAGCATATTCGACTCCTCAAGATCTTGTGCAGGATACTCGGTCCTATGACGGCGGACGGTAGGGGGGAACGTGTACAATGTTTTTGTTCGTGCGTACGTGCGTAACCCCTGTTTTAAGCACAGAACGCTGCCATCTGACGCTTTTTGATACATATAGACAAGCAAGCTTGTCACCATAAGAAATTGATGCGCGATCGGTTTAAAAAACAAAATATTCGACGTCGCTGCTTTGACTCCGAATGGAAGGGAGGAAAATACTCGAGGGACTGCCTTGTGCTCATTTCGAAGGAGGCTAGAGGGGCTTTTTACACCGCATCCCAACTCCACCCAGCAGATAGAAGACTGGGGCTCTCACTACGCCACCACAGCAGCCGCCGACCTCATCGTAAGGTATGTCGTCAACGCTTACACCAACCGGAACCGCCCGTGGCTTAGAGAACCGAAACACGGTGCAGACAGGACACCGTGTGGCGATGCGCACAAAACCATTCCAAAGCACGTTCTTGCATCGCCCCCGGCCCTCGTAGTCCCTTCCTTTATTGTCTGCCGCCGTAGGCCGCGCAGTCGCAAGAAAGAAGAGGGCCCGCAGCGTTACAAGGCGGCGATCCCCTGCGAGACGAGCTCAGCCGCCGGCCAGAGCGCCCGCTGCAGCACCAACTCCGGTGCCGCCACTCGCTGTAGCAGAGCCGCAACCTGCAGCGCGCCTCCGGAACGACTTACGCCCGCCGTAGCAGTGCGAAGACAAGTGAGGAGACCGGAAACTCCCCGGAGAGATCGGTCCCTGCACTCTAACTCGTCTCTCTCTCTCTCTCTTGTCTTTTGTTTTCTTCGAAGAACTCGTTGCCAGCACCGAGCATGCATACGAGGCAGTGTCCTGTCTATAATGCCGGAATGAAAAGATCGGTTTCGAAACAGTCTAAAAACGCCCTCGGACCAAAGGAAATGACCCCCGGTTGACTTCCAGATGGGTTCTTCCATATTTGAACGGTCGCCAGGAGGCTGACATACAGAGAGGCACTTATCTCTCCCTGCTGTAATACCCGTACAGAGGACTCGACGGGCGAACGACGAGCGAGCAGCTGCTGGCAGGGCTGAGACAGGCGCTACTGGGGGGGCCCAAATACAATAGGTATAATATTGTATTTGGAGGGGAAGGATAGAGAAAACCAGGAATTGGAGCTGGCGTCTTCTGGCCTCTCGCACTGGCTTGGCTATCTTGGGCTTGTGCTGACCCCTTCCTCCGGTCGGATCGTGCATCTCCATCTGAAAACAAAGGGTGAAACCAAAGCGGATACTTACAAACAAACGAAGGGGAAGTACACCGACCATGAGGCAAGCTATGATCGCCGCTGGGACGACGTCACGCGGGGGATGGAGGGTGGGAAAAAGAATCGGGAAGGTGTGACTGACATTCTTTGATCCTGTTGGTTCGGGCTAGTTCAGCTACCATTTACCGGAATATTGCTAGTCGTCGAAGCCAGCCCCACCCCGAATTCTTCTGGTGTCGATTCGAGGTGGTCGTGCTCGTCTAGCCATGCGTCTTGCTCCAATTCCCTCAGTAAACTGCAAGTTTTCAAACAGTCTGGATGCTGATAGTCTGGGTGCAGGCACTTGCAGGTCAACATTGGAGGAAATTTGGCAAATATTTTGTGGGGTGGAAAGAGCTACCCCCCCGGCATGTATGGCACCTTTTCTACACTCGATGTGGCCAAAAAATCTGGCCCCCAGATGGCATTTCAGACTTTGGAAAAACCACTCCGCCGAGGAATCGAACCAGCACCCTCAGCATCACATGTGGGTGTGGTGACCGCTGGACCACGGGCTAAAAAAAAGCTTTTTTTTTTTTTTTTTTTTTTTTTTTGAGTAAGCAACTACGGAAGACATGCAGGGGGCGAGAACTGCATTTACTCGTACGGGCAAGTCGTTCTTTTGTTCCTTTGTCAGGAAAGAAGAAGGACGGAATCTTCCTGTGCATGGAGCAGAACTCCAACCGTGGCTCATGCCACCATCGCCAGATAGTCGTAGTTAAATTAGCTAACCCTCAGGCTGCTAAACTGTCAGTCGTTAAAGTTCATCAGTCGAAAGCGGGCCGTTTCTTTTTGTTTGGGTGCGGGCCAGCCCACCCAAGTACATCGACCAACTCATTTGTGCGGCACCGACCTGCCACGTTCAAGCTTGCTCCGACCACTGCACCCTCTGCCGACACTCGCTAGCCGTCGACGCTCATGACGGCAGCCCCATCCTGAAGTGCAAATCCTGCCGACGCGTCACTGCTGCTGTGTGCGCTCGGATTGGCGCCGCTCAAGCGGCCACCTTATGGCACTCGTTCGTTTGCAAAGATTGCTCCGTTCTTCTCTTACTTGTTCCCGGATTAGGATGACACATACTACTACTACTACTACTACTACTGGGTGCGGGCCCTAGGAATTATTGATCCCTGACCAGAGGAAAATGTCATAGACAGCGAAATCAAGCAGTAGGATTGAACTTTCGGCTTCAGGAGTGTTCCACATTGAACTTCTCTCGAAAAAGAAGCTGCTCTCGCGAGGGGAAGCCCGTGGAACCCCCTGCAAAACCCCACTGGGGACAAAGAATATTGTATTCCGAAACAATGCTCACCGAAACCCCCATTTCAGCGTACCTATTGTATTCCGAAATAATATTGTGTTTGGGCCCCCCCAGTAGAGCCGCACCTGGTCGCCAGCGTGAAGGAGGCGGCGGTGGCGATCGACCCGGAAACCGTCGGGGGCCTGCGGGAGTTCGGGTTCCTGCGGACGCCGAGCGTGCGGGAGGCTCGGAAGGTCCGCGAGGCGTGCGCGGAAATCCGGCTGCAGCTGCTGACGCCGGCTGCTTCGACGTGACCGTGAACTACTGCACGGACCCCGCCGACCCTGAGAAGACGAAGTTCATCGACCGCGTCGCCCTGTACACCTCGCGCGAGCGGCAGCGCCTGAAGGAGAAGCGCGAGCGGGGGAAAAACGGCAAGACGCCTTCAAAGTCCAAAACTACCCCTGGTAAAGAAAGAAGTTGTCGACAAAGAAAGAAAGAAAAGAAGAAGAAAAAGAAAAAAGAAAAAAGAAAAAGAAAAAGACCGTTCCTGGTCCAGGAACGTGACGGTCAACCACAGCTTGCAAAGCTTGAGTCGGAGGCAGCACAGTGCCACAACCCCGTCCGCTTTGCCCTGTGGCTGACCGTCTCGACGAGCTTGTGTTCAGCGCAAGCGCCAAGCCCCAAGGTGCGCCACGCCTTGATACTTTAGTTTGGGAAATCGGTAGCCACTTGACCCGTAGGCCCGTGGCTCTGCAGTACCGCCGAACACGTGAAGCTTGGCTCCCGTGTAGCAGGCTTTCCCTGGTACCGACAAAGAAAGAAGAAAGAAAAAAAAAGGTGGGAAACCGCAAGATAAAGCCTTTACCGGGTCGACCGGAGACATGAAACACGGATTCTTAAACTCGAAACAGCCTAAAAAAAAAAAAACACTACCTTCAACAAACCTTTACGACAAATGGTCACCCGGAGACTATAAAACCCCGGATCTCTATGCGAACTTGCACTCTAGTCAATCTCGCATTCCCGCGAATAAGACTTTGCTAGCATCAAGCAGAGACAGTTACCACCCCCTAATACCCATGCAGAGGACTCGACGGGCGAACGACGGGGGAGCAGCTGCTGGCAGGGCTGAGACAGGCGCTAGAGCCGCACCTGGTCGCCAGCGTGAAGGAGGCGGCGGTGGCGATCGACCCGGAAACCGTCGGGGGCCTGCGGGAGTTCGGGTTCCTGCGGACGCCGAGCGTGCGGGAGGCTCGGAAGGTCCGCGAGGCGTGCGCGGAAACCCGGCTGCAGCTGCTGACCGGCTGCTTCGACGTGACCGTGAACTACTGCACGGACCCCGCCGACCCCGAGAAGACGAAGTTCATCGACCGCGTCGCCCTGTACACCTCGCGCGAGCGGCAGCGCCTGAAGGAGAAGCGCGAGCGGGGGAAAAACGGCAAGACGCCTTCAAAGTCCAAAACTACCCCTGGTAAAGAAAGAAGTTGTCGACAAAGAACGAAGAAAAAAAAGTGGGAAACCGCAAGATAAAGCCTTTACCGGGTCGACCGGAAACATGAAACACGGATTCTTAAACCCGAAACAGCCTAAAAACACTACCTTCAACGAACCTTTACGACAAATGGTCACCCGGAGACTATAAAACCCCGGATCTCTTAGGAGAACTTACACTCTAATCAATTTCGCATTCCCGCGAAGAAGACTTTGCTTGCATCAAGCAGAGACAGTTACCACCCCCTAATACCCATGCAGAGGACTCGACGGGCGAACGACGGGGGAGCAGCTGCTGGCAGGGCTGAGACAGGCGCTAGAGCCGCACCTGGTCGCCAGCGTGAAGGAGGCGGCGGTGGCGATCGACCCGGAAACCGTCGGGGGCCTGCGGGAGTTCGGGTTCCTGCGGACGCCGAGCGTGCGGGAGGCGCGGAAGGTCCGCGAGGCGTGCGCGGAAATCCGGCTGCAGCTGCTGACCGGCTGCTTCGACGTGACCGTGAACTACTGCGCGGACCCCGCCGACCCCGAGAAGACGAAGTTCATCGACCGCGTCGCCCTGTACACCTCGCGCGAGCGGCAGCGCCTGAAGGAGAAGCGCGAGCGGGAGAAGAACGAGGAGGATCCGTTCGGCGCGGTTTTCGCCCTCGTCGAGGAGGCCGAAAAGCGCCACCTCAGCGACGCCGCCGCGCCGCCCGCCGAGCAGCCGCCGGCCGCCGCCGCGAAGCAGCAGACCGACGAGCAAAAAGCCGCCATCCGAGAAACCCTCCGCGGGTACTACAAGAATTGGGCCACCGCAACCGACGAGCAGCGCGCGTACTACACCCGGTGGCACTCGTACTACTTCGCGAACCAGCCGGCGGGGGGAGATTCGGCGCCGACGGCCGCGGCCGCGCCCAGCACGCAGGCAACGGCTGGTCCCACCCCAGCAGCTGCCGCAGCGCAGCAAACCCCCGAACCGGTGATCGTCGCGCCGGCCAACAACCTGGCCGCGATCCAAGCGAAGCTCGCTGCCGCCAAAAAGAACGCGGCGCCCGCGTCGTTCGCGCCCGCCGGCAACGGGAGGGCCGCCGCTGCCAGCGAAAAGCGCAGCATCCCTTCAGCAGGCAGCCGAACCGCGGCAGCCGGCGAAAGGCAGGCTTCGGGCGAGAAGCGGGTGGCCGCCACGTTCGTGCCGGGCGCGGGCGGCGTCGTGCGCCGGTTCTCGGAGGCGCCGATCGCGGGGCCGGGGTTCGCGGGCAAGCCGCCGCAGCGGTTCTCGAAGGCGCCCGTGGTGGCCCCGGAGAGCTTCCGAGCGTGGCGCGAGCCGGCGGCGAGGTTTTCGGGCTTCAAAGAGCAGCCGGCTGCGACAGGATCCACAGCAGTCACCTCAACAGGCTTTTCGGAGGCGCCAGTAACCTCAACAGGCTTTTCAGAGGCGCCAGTAACCTCAACAGGGTTCTCAGAAGCACCAGTCACGTCGACAGGGTTCTCAGAGGCGCCCCCTGCTGCTTCTTCGACTTCGTCGGCTCTGTTCCCGAAGCTAGCTTCACCATTCGCCCAGCAGCCGCAGCAGACGCAAGGCCAAGCGGTTCGATCTCGGTTCTCGTGAGTTCGACGTGTGTCTGCTGCGGGCATATATTGTGCTCATGCGCGCCATGCATCGGAGACGACGTTCTCAGAGAGGCGCCCCCTGCTTCTTCATCACCGTCGGCTCTCTTCTGGAAGGGAGATCTGAGGACGCATCACAGCCCGATCCTGATTTACTGGAAAGGGATTTGAGGTTATGTACACTTGTTGTTGGGACCCGCATGATGGTGAACTGCGCCAGGCGGCGAAAGGCAGGCTTCGGGCGAGAAGCGGGTGGCCGACGCGTTCGTGCCGGGCGCGGGCGGCGTCGTGCGCCGGTTCTCGGAGGCGCCCATCGCGGGGCCGGGGTACCCGGGCAAGCCGCCGCAGCGGTTCTCGAAGGCGCCCGTGGTGGCCCCGGAGAGCTTCCGGCGTGGCGCGCGCCGGCGGCGAGGTTTTCGGGCTTCAAAGAGCAGCCGGCTGCGACAGGATCCTCAGAAGTCACCTCAACAGGCTTTTCAGAAGCACCAGTCGGTTCTCAGAGGCGCCCCCTGCTGCTTCTTCGACTTCGTCGGCTCTGTTCCCGAAGCTAGCTTCACCATTCGCCCAGCAGCCGCAGCAGACGCAAGGCCAAGCGGTTCGATCTCGGTTCTCGTGAGTTCGACGTGTGTCTGCTGCAGGCATATATTGTGCATCGGAGAGTCGACGTTCTCAGAGGGGCCCCCTGCTTCATCTCCGTCGGCTCTCTTCCGAAAGGGAGATCTGCCAATCCTTGAGGACGCAGCACAGCCCGATCCTGATTTACTGGAAAGGAATTTGAGGTTAAGTACACTTGTTGTTGGAACCCGCCTGATGGTGAACTGGACGAAGCCGGGGAAATCTGGCGGCGTTGACGTGCAAATCGCTCGTCAAAGCTGGTTACAGGAGGTGAAAGACCGATCGAATCATCTGGTAGCTGGTTCACTCCCGAAGCGATCCCTCTCGGCGCGCGCCAGCCGACGAAAAGCAGGCTTCGGGCGAGAAGCGGGTGGCCGCCGCGTTCGTGCCGGGCGCGGGCGGCGTCGTGCGCCGGAGCCGGCGGCGAGGTTTTCGGGCTCCAAAGAGCAGCCGGCAGCGACTGAATTCTGAGAGGCGCGAGTAACCTCGGCAGGATTCTTAGAAGCACCGGCCACCGCCGCAGGATTCACGAGACACCCCCTGCCTCTGCTTCTTCTATTTCGTCGGCTCTGTTCCCGAAGCAGCCGCAGCAGCCGGAAAGCCAAGAAGTCCGATCTCGGGTTCGACGTGCGTCGGCTGCAGGCACACGTTGTCTCAAGCATGCAAAGCATGCATCAGCGAGTTTCGAAGAGCAGACGTTCACAGAGGCGCCCCCCGCTCCTTCTTCGGTGGCTCTATTCATTCGCCTGGCCCAATCGACCGTTGGGCCGCGCGTCTTCGCAGGAATCGCGGTGAAGGATTCGCGGTGAAGTTCGTGCATCGAGCAAGTTGTATACCGTAGGGGTGGTAGAGCCGAGCCCCTCCGCCCCCCTGGGTGTGTGTGTGTGTGTGTTGGTGGTGGGCATGCCGGGTGCCCTTTGTCCAGCATGCGTATGGTCGGTCGTTACGGCTGGCCCGCTACAGACCTGGGTGGTTAGCGCTGGGTGATGGGGTTGGGCCGGTCCATCCCCAGCCGGGACGACCCCAGGGCGGAAGCGGCAGGTGGCTGCGGCTTCCCTCCATGTTCATGACCCTTATTTTGTGGCACAAGTGCAACGAGACGGCTTGAGGGCTCGCGCTGGGGTGTTTGGGGCACACCTGTAACACCGTAATGCAGGTGTCCTGCGGTTTACTCAGCGAGAAGAGATGTGAAAACGGGTTGAGAAATCTCGTTCAGAGCCAAGGGGAAGTGGCGTCGATCACTGGGGGGGGGGGGGGGGGGGGTAGAGCCGAACCCCCCCGGGTCCCCCACCTCTCCGTCCCTATCTCTTGAAACTGCATCGAAGTGCCTGCCGCTGTTTATCACAGTGAAAGAAACACGGTCCACGGTCTATTAGGTCCATCTCTAGTCCCTAGAGCTGCATCGAATTGCCCGGTGCTGCATTCTTCGGTCTATCACGGTGGCCGGGTCTGGCCGCCGGCCGAGCTCGAAAAGAAAAAGGACCAAGAAAAACAGCAGCCGCTCGTTGAAATGGTCGAATAACGCAACAAAGAACATACCGGGCGAAGTCTTGACTGACAGGAAGGGGGAGGGAGCGTTCAGTTTATTACGCGGTGAGTTGCCAGCCCAGACGCTGGAGATGGAGTCAATCTTCGGCAAGGAAACGTGCGTAGGGTACACAGTACCGATCCTCTGTGTGAAAGCTTGGCCTAACGATCTTGTGGTCTCGCTTCGTGTTCGAGGGATGAAGCCGGAGGTGACAGAAAGATTACCGCAGGGATAACTGGCTTGTGGCAACCAAGCGTTCATAGCGACGCCTGCTTTTTGATCCCTCGATGTCGGCTCCAGCCAGCCTAGACAAGTGGATTTGTCTAAGGGTTGGATTGTTCACCCACTAACAGGGAACTTGAGCTGGGTCCAGACCGTCGCGAGACAAGTTGGTTCTTACCCACTGATAAAAATATAGCCCACGCAGCCGTCGCACCCGCCTTTTTGAGTAAGAACCGTTCTTGCCGGCTGCCCCTGCAAAACGTATCCTGCAGGCGCCGTGCTTTTGTTGTGTTGTCCGGAAATTCCGCACCAAACAAACGGCACAAACAAACAGCAGGGTACACAGGAGGGAAGTCTATCAACCGACACGCGCACGCACGACAATAAAAGAAAAGACAAAGGAAAAAAACGTACGTCCCACGGGATCGGCGGAAACACAAAAACGAGCGCCGGTGTCTTTTTTCTGTACAAGCACCTGCTTTGTGTGGGAAATACTCGAGGAGGCCGCCTGTTGCAAAATCTGGGGGGGATGAGCTGTAGCCCACACGATACTCAGGACGGCACTAAACTCTGGGTAAAGCGCCGTCGGCGTAAGCGTTCATCAAAAGAGGCCCAGTTTGAGACCATGTGTTAAGAGTGGTTTTGCGGTCGTTTGTGCGGTCGGCCTCACTCCCTCAATGCGGGAGTGGGACCCCCTCAATGCGGGAGTGGGACCCCCTCAATGCGGGAGTGGGACCCCCTCAATGCGGGAGTGGGACCCCCTCAATGCGGGAGTGGGACCCCCTCAATGCGGGAGTGGGACCCCCTCAATGCGGGAGTGGCCACTCCCACACTTTTTCACTCCCGCATTGACTTAGTACATGGCTGCTGAAGTCCGGGGTGCATAAGAAAACGTAAACTTCATGACTAAAGGCAATGGCAGAATATCACAAAATGACTAGGCAAAAACCGTTCTCTAGCCTCCGTCGAAATAGGCACCGGGCGGCCCCTCGAGCATTTCTGCCTCCACTGTGCCTGCCGACACACTCTTTCACTCCATGTCTTCTGTGGCTGGGGGCTCACCACGTACTGGGCTGGGCCCTGCTTGTCTTTTCTTTTTCTTTTCTTCTTGAACGGTCTTTCATTTCATCTCTTCGTTGGCGTCTTGCTCAGCCGCTTTCATTGTAGCACCCCCGCGCGAGAGTTGCGAATTGGCAACATTCTTCTTTGCGTACCCACCGAGAAAACGGGTGGGTGCGCTGAACGATACATCTCACGTAGCGCATAAGGGTAAAAGCTTGCTCGATACACGATCTTCAGTGTCCGCTCTGCCATGTCCTGCTCTACGAGCTTGTGTTCAGCGCAAGCACCAAGCCCCAAGGTCTCACACCCTCTGTGACATTTTTGTTACACCTTCTTCTTCGAAGAAAATGTAAAAAAAGTGCTGACTTTGCGCTGGCGGCCGTCGGGGGTTGGAAACTTCTGCAGACATGGCTACACAACCATGTCTGGTTCACATGCACGAGAGGCAGTGTCCTGCCTAAACATTAAACTAACAGGGGAACGTGAGCTGGGTTTAGACCGTCGTGAGACAGGTTGGTTTTACCCTACTGATGGAGAGAGAGCCCATCGGGCCAGCGCATTCCGACAGCAATACGGGGTAGTACGAGAGGAACTCCCGTTTCTAGTCCCTGGTATCTACGGTTGTTCGATCGGTACTGATACGAGAGAGAGCCCATCGGGCCAGGGCATTCCGACAGCAATGCGGGGTAGTACGTGAGGAACTCCCGTTTCTAGTCCCTGGTATCTACGGTTGTTCGATCGGTACTGATACGATACTGATGGAGAGAGAGCCCATCGGGCGAGCGCATTCCGACAGCAATACGGGGTAGTACGAGAGGAACTCCCGTTTCTAGTCCCTGGTATCTACGGTTGTTCGATCGGTACTGATACGAGAGAGAGCCCATCGGGCCAGGGCATTCCGACAGCAATGCGGGGTAGTACGTGAGGAACTCCCGTTTCTAGTCCCTGGTATCTACGGTTGTTCGATCGGTACTGATACGATACTGATGGAGAGAGAGCCCATCGGGCCAGCGCATTCCGACAGCAATACGGGGTAGTACGAGAGGAACTCCCGTTTCTAGTCCCTGGTATCTACGGTTGTTCGATCGGTACTGATACGAGAGAGAGCCCATCGGGCCAGCGCATTCCGACAGCAATGCGGGGTAGTACGTGAGGAACTCCCGTTTCTAGTCCCTGGTATCTACGGTTGTTCGATCGGTACTGATACGATACTGATGGAGAGAGAGCCCATCGGGCCAGCGCATTCCGACAGCAATACGCTTTCTTGCAGCCAGTTGAACGGCATCGAGAAACATGCTGCCAATTCGCAGAGTCCTGCCGCTGAGACAGGCGTCGAGGGCTTTCAGACTGCATGACACCCTACAGCGGCGAAGGTACTCGGAAGGGTCGCCCTGAGCCACCGAAACGACGGCGTTAACTACCAAAACGCACCCCACACACACAACTGTTTACGGGATCGAACGGCTGCTCAGTCACCCAGAGACTTTCAAACCCCGGATCCTCGAGCGAAACTTTCACGCTGGCAACAACTAAAAAAAGCAGTCCTGGGCGTAATGAAAGTGCACACCAATGAAACAACCCGCACCCACGTAGCCCATACTTGCTCTAAGGGACCCATGTCAAAGTGGACGGACCCTAGCTTCACCCACCTCTGCGGCGATTGTTACGTCCTTGCTGATGACATCCATCCGTCTGTCAGTAAGTAGTTGTGTCTAACAAATGCAATTTGTCAAGAACAAAAACAAATCGATGGCAGCGTACTATCCTCACTCCCGTTAGATGAACAAAACAGGCAGCGTGTTTGGGAGAAGATTAGCCCAAACGATCATATTCACTCACTATCAATCACTAACAGGCTAATCCTCCCCCCCAGCACGGACAAACAAACACACGCCTATTCTTTTTCCACCTGAAACCGCGTCCAGGGATTTGGGTTCAGAACAAACGCGATGAGGGCCGCGCTGTGCCTGGCGACGCGGGTCCTCCGCGTGCAGGGGCGGGAGTACTCGGAAGGCTCGCGACCGGGGCAGCACAAGACGCCGATCACGGACTATTTGTGGCGAATCCGCGCCGAAGCCCTGCGGAAGACGAAGGCCGGCGAAGAGGCCCCCGCCTCGCAGGACGCGGCCGCGAAGAAGATCGCGGAGACGAAGCCGCAGGCCCCCGTCGAAACCGAGGTCGTGTATCAGTTCTCGCACGACGCGTCGATGCGAGACAAGTACGTGAACCCATGGGGAACCATCAGGGTCGGGCGGATGCTTGAAGACCTAGGTAGGCAAACCTTCCCGTCGCTAGATACCTATCAGGGTAAAATCTCCCTTTTATCCACCCAAAAAAAAAACAAATTTGTGCCCTTTTATCCCAGTTTGGGATATAAGGGCACACAATATTTGTTTTGAGTGAGATGTAAGGGCATTCCACCTACTATTAGTATATTTCAAACGCTCTTGCTGACAAGAAACGGTACAACGAACAATCTAGTTGCTCGAAACGAATACGAACGCTCCAGTTGGCTCTAAACGGTACATGAACATTTTCAAGTACAAGCGATTCAGTTGACTCGAAACGGTACACAAGCGAATCATTTGACTCAAAACGGTAAACAAAGGGTTCAGTTGAATCGAAACGGTACATGAACATTTCAATTGACTCGAGAAGTACACAAGCGGTTCAAAAGCAGCACACAAACGGCCCAATTCAATCGAAACGGTACAACATTCAGTTGACTCGGTACACAAGCGATTCAGTTGACTCGAAACGGTACACAAGCGGTTCAGTTGAATCGAAACAGCACACACGCGGTTCAGTGTTGTATCGAAACGCGGTTCAGTTGAATCAAAGCGGTACACAAACACCCAGACGCACTTGCTGGCAACATTGCGGTGCGACACTGCTCCGCTGACAACCCCGACTTCAGCTCGATCATGCTGGTGACCGCGTCTATAGACCGAGTGACCCTCTCTCAGCTCGCCAACCTCGTCGGCGACGTCCGGTTGTCCGGCAAAGTGACGTGGGTGGGTAACTCTTCGATGGAGATCGAGATGCAGGCCATTTCCGCCGACACCGACCTGCCCTGGCTCAAGGCGTTGTTCACCTTCGTCGCGCGCTGCCGGAAGTCGCACCGCGCGGTCCGCATCAACCCGCTGGCCCCTGAAACCGACGAGGAGAAGATCGCTTTCGAAGCAGGTACCACAGCCGTTCTTCCTTCTTAGTGCTAACAACCCTGCGGGTTGCCTTCAATGTATCGTCCGTAGGCTCAAAAGACGTAGACAGCGTGTTTTGGTGATTGATCAGAGTTTCTTACCTGCAAACGACACAGGGGTAAATACAAGGCGGGAAAACGATCAACCGGCACGCACAAACAAAATTGTAATGTGTTCCGTAAACATCCGTTTGTTACTGAGATCTTCCATCTGATTTCCACCCAATTTTCCATGCTGGCCGCCACCGTAGGCCGTGCGGTCGGCGGCGTAAGACAAAGAGGGAGTGCAATCATCCGAGAAAGCACATGTACGCCGGGGCAATGTTGAACCCCGCCAGAAAAGCGATGGCCACGCAGTAAGGTGCGCGTTTAACATCGCTTGCCACAGTGCACCTTGTATACGACGACGGGTGGCAACCGTCACCGGAACGGCCACCATCGGGCGGTGTTGTCGGAGCCGCCAAAAAGAGGAGAGCCCGCGGCACATCAAGTCAGCGCGGGTCTCACCCACCAGCCAATACGCCCCCCGGCTGCGAGGGAGGAGGATGCACCAGGTCACGGTCGAACCGTGCAGAAGGCAAGAGCAGATACAATGAAGGACTTCAGGGCTCAACACAACGATTCCGAAAGGCCGGTGGGCGAAGAAAGTTTGTGAAAGCCTCCGCCATAGGACCAGGAAGACACTCTGGTGAGGTGGAGTACAAACGAGCTGGAACCATCACGGCACAGTCATCCTCTGCGACAGGGCCGCGGCTCGCACCGCGCCTCCGACGTAACTACAAGTAGCACGGGACAGGAGTCGGGCGACGACCGGAAACTCCCCGGGGAGATGGTTTCTGCACGCTAACTCGTCTCTCTCTCTCTCTGTCTGAGTAAATAGCAAAAACTCCGGAAATGACGAGACACACAGGGAATGAGAGCGCGCTCTAAAATAAGGTGAATCGTCGGCAACGTGCAACAAAGACACACCCACAAGCAACACGTACTGCCACTGCCGCAGATACGATACAATGGTCACCCGGGACTACAAAACCGGATCTCTACGCGAAATTACACTCTCAATAAGTCCTCCGTCCATAAAGGGGTTACTCCGGGGGGCTTCGTGTCAGACGCCAATTGTTTTCGCACACGCAGGTCAAGCGCGGGCGAAGAAGCGAAAGCAGATGCGGAAAGAGAGCACAGATGCACAGGTCCTGCGGAGACACCTGGAGGAGTTGGTCGTCGACGGCACGGCGCAAGACGAGCAGGCGACCGTGAGCATCCGGGAGACGGCGCAGCTGTTGTACCAGAAGAGCAAAGCCCGGCTGCTGATGCCCGCCAGCTCCATGCGCAACGCGGTATCGTTTTCGGACAGCGGCCTGTCGAACACGCACGTGATGCAGCCGCAGCAGAAGAACACCGCGGGCCGCATATTCGGCGGCTTCCTCGTCCGCCGGTCCTACGAGCTTGCCTTCTCGACCGCATACCTTTTCGCCGGCACGATCCCGAAATTCCAAGAAGTCGACCAAGTAGTCTTCCGCACTCCCGTGGACGTGGGGGACCTCGTGCGGTATGAGTCGCGGGTCTTGTACACGTCATCCTCTCTTTACGACACGCCTTCCTTCCACATCGAGGTTGTCGCGCGCGTCCTCAAGCCGGAGACGCACACATCATACGTCTCGAACACATTCAACTTCACATTCCTGGTTCCCGAAGGCACGCAGCTGCCCTTCGTCGTTCCGGAAACCATGGAAGACGCGATGCAGATTGTCACCCGATACTACTGCGACCTCGTTCAGAAAACAGATGAAATTCCGAACCTTCCTCCTCCCTCAGCTTAGCACAGACTCTCACTCAAGTCGTAGTCTTGCGATTGACTCCTGAGGTAGGTCCTGTGATGAATCCCGGAAAGGCAGTCCTTTGATGGACCTCTGAGGTAGTCCCGTGATGGCACCACAGCACCCGATGACGTGATATGGGTCATGATCCTGTATAAGTCATCCTCTCCCTACGATACGCCGTCCTTCCGCACACATCATACGTCTCGAACACATTCAACTTCACATTCTTAGTTCCCGAAGGCATGCAGCTCCCCTTCGTCTTTTCGGAAACCATGGAAGACACGATGCAGATAGTCGCCCGCTGCGACCTCGTTCAGAAAACAGATGACATTCCGAAGTCCACCCTTAGCCTAGCATCGACTCTCACTCAAGTCGTATTGACTTCTGAGGAGTCCCGCGATTAAACTCGGAAGCAGTGGACTTTAGGTAGTCCCGTGATGGCACCACAGCACCCGATGACGTGAAAGGCCTGGCACGATACGGGTGCATGATCCTGTATAAGTCATCCTCTCCCTACGATACGCTGTCCTTCCGCCGGAGACGCACACATCATACGTCTCGAACACTTTCAACTTCACATTCCTGGTACCCGAAGGCACACAGCTCCCCATCGTTCCGGTAACCATGGAAGACGCGATGCAGATTGTCGCCCGCTACTACTGCAACCTCGTCCAGAAAACAGATGCGATTCCGAACCTTCCTCCACCCTCAGCTTAGCATCGACTCTCACTCAAGTCGTACTCCTGAGGTAGTCCTGTGACCCGATAAGGCAGTCCTTTGATGAACCTCTGAGGTAGTCCCGTGATGGCACCACAGCACCCGACGACGTCAAGGACCTGGCACGATAAGGATCATGATTCCGTATAAGTTATCTTCTCCGTACACGAAGGCACGCAGCTGCCATCGTCGTTGCTACTACTACGACCTCGTCTACGAAAACAGATGAAATTCCGGACCTTCCCTCCACCGGCGTCAGGTCTCTTGTTACCTCGAAAGCAAGTCCTGTGATTGGCTGCTGCGAATGAGAAGACCGTCGGTAAGGTAGTCATGATACTTGATAGACCAGGCAAACCTCGGTGATCACCTCGGACTTCTTCTGAAATAGATATGCAATCACCTTGGTAATAGGTCGGCACGTGATGTACCTTGACCTTTCAGGAGCAGACCTATTATTCACGCTCAGCGTACGGAAGCCCTGTTGCCTCAGGTGGTCCTGTGATTGACCTCACGAGAATCTAGTCTTGGGTTCACCTCGATGTAATTACAGCAGGGGCAGGCCTATGATTTACGCTCGCCCTGTGGGAAGCCTTGTTACCGAGGTGGTCTCGCGATCCCGGGGTAGCGTAGTCTTGCACTTACTTCTGATAAGGTAGTCGTGCGGCGGTCCTTCTGAAAACTAGCCTCGGGAAAATACCTGCGGCTTACACGTTCTTCTGTTCCCCCTCTCCCCTTCCCTCACCTTGCCTTAAAACCCCTGCTTCTCCCCGGTTCTATGACAGAGGCCGGCTGCCCAGACCCTACCTTTTCCCGGCCGTTCAATCCGAACCGGTTCTTTAGCACTGGTACTCGTTCTCTCCGACGAAACGGCTGGCACCTGGTAGACCCCCGTTTCCTTGGGAGTCTCGCTCTCTGTACCTACGAAGAACAACGTGATAAAAAGCGACAAGCATTTCCATGCAGTTCCGACGGTCGAGAAATGTCCTGGATAGAGGTACCCTATGGCTTTCCTAGAAAAGCGGGGTAGCTCGCTAGAGAGCTACCTTTGAGAAGTTCAAATTTTCCAAACCTCTAGACTCGGAAAATGACACCACCAAGACGTCGAAGAATTCGCGCGAGCCTCCTGTGGCTTTATGCTTCGAAGCACATATATACCCCCTCGAGAAAGTTGATCACACAAAACGAAATAAAAAGAAGAGGGGAGAATCAGCATGGACAACGACGGAGCGGAGAGCGACGACCCTTTGAAAATGATGCTGCAGCAAAGGGTGCCGATGATCGACAGCGGGGCGAACATCAACACGCTCAAGCTGACGAACGCGCAGGTAGCCGCGATGCTCGTCCGCGCGAAGCTCGCCGGCGTCGATGCCGTCCTGCTGCTCGGGATCGCGTTCGAAACGACCACCAGCTGCCTCCGCCTCGCCACGAGCCAGTGGGCCGCCGACACCGGCGTCGCGGTCTACTTCACGGCCGGGCTGCACCCGTGCTTCGCGAAGTTCTGGAGCGACGACACCACTTCCTCTCTCACAAACGTCCTGTCCCACGAGCGCTGCGTTGCTGTACG
Source organism: Diplonema papillatum (assembly GCA_030068145.1). Lineage (NCBI taxonomy): Eukaryota > Euglenozoa > Diplonemea > Diplonemida > Diplonemidae > Diplonema > Diplonema papillatum. The sequence continues at coordinate 125,228 of JAPJBO010000264.1, forward strand.
CAGGCCCACCCTCCTTATAGACCGTGATAGACGACGTATACAGCTCCAGGCACACACTGCTGGGGGGGTAGGAAGGGACCACATAAACCGTGGTGTACTGTTCACCGGGATAAAAAGCGACAAGCATTTCCATGCAGTTCCGACGGACCCTATGGCTTTCCTAGAAAATCTGGGCAGCGATAGAGAGTTAAATATGAGAAGGTTCAAATTTACTGAGCTCTCTAGACTCGGAAAATGACACCGCCAAGACGTAGAAGAATTCACACGAGCCTCCTGTGGCATTATGTTTACAAACACACAATAACACCTCCTCGAGAAAAGTTGATCACACGAAACGAATTGTTTGTGCGTGCCGGTTGATCGTTTTCCCACTTGTATTTACCCTGTGTGTATTCAGGTAAGGAATTCTGATCAACCACCAAAACACGCTGCCTACGTCTTTTTAGCCTGCACAATACATTGAAGGGCAACCCACAAGATTGTTAGTACTAAAAAGACAGGCGCTTCGTTTTGTTTGTGCGTGCCGGCCCTTTGCGTATTTGATGTTGTTTCCATCACGCCGGGTAGGAAGGACACGGACGAACCTCGCCGCGGCCAGTCACCTCATTCTGGATCGACTCTGTCGAACTATGAGGTCCCATGGGGCGACGTTGAGTTTTCAGAACGCATATTGACCGACCGTGGTGTTCTGAACCTTGGTCGTTTTGGCCAAACGGAACCGCTAGATTGCTGCGGTGCTCGAGCCGCTTCAGGCTCAGGGTGTCTCTGAACCCTACGGCCGACAGCTTTGGCCGCAACCAGCTTAGGGTGTTCTGAACCCTTCGAGCCGACAGATTTGGTCGCTGGAGGCTCCGGGTGTTCTGAACCCTTTGAGCTAGACAGCTAGTGGGTGTACCCTACCCAGCAAGGTTTTGGGGAGCCTGCGGGTCTGCCGCACTTACCCAAATTTTGTTTGTGCGTGCCGGTTGATCGTTTTCCCACTTGTATTTACCCTGTGTGTATTCAGGTAAGGAATTCTGATCAACCACCAAAACACGCTGCCTACGTCTTTTTAGCCTGCACAATACATTGAAGGGCAACCCACAAGATTGTTAGTACTAAAAAGACAGGCGCTTCGTTTTGTTTGTGCGTGCCGGCCCTTTGCGTATTTGATGTTGTTTCCATCACGCCGGGTAGGAAGGACACGGACGAACCTCGCCGCGGCCAGTCACCTCATTCTGGATCGACTCTGTCGAACTATGAGGTCCCATGGGGCGACGTTGAGTTTTCAGAACCCATATTGACCGACCGTGGTGTTCTGAACCTTGGTCGTTTTGGCCAAACGGAACCGCTAGATTGCTGCGGTGCTCAAGCCGCTACAGGCTCAGGGTGTCTCTGAACCCTACGGCCGACAGCTTTGGCCGCAACCAGCTTAGGGCAGCGTTTTAAAATACGTAGAAAACGTTTTCCCTCAGAAAACGTTTTCCGTATTTTAACGGCGGGCCCGTTAAAAAACGCTTAGAAAACGTTACAGTGAAATGCGCGTTTCCCTTACCTGTACACCCGTTCCAATAGGAAGGACACACGGTACAACGGGAAAAGGAAAAAGATGGCGAAACGATCGCACGAAACCATTGTCTGGCAGGGCGTGGAGGTGAAAACCGAAGGGAAGAGCATGAAGGCAGTGAAGTGCCTCTTCTGCGAGCACGAGTTTTCTGGAAGTGCATCTCGATTGCGTGAGCACTTCCTCACCGGAGGAAGCGTGAAGCGATGCGTACCAAAAGAGGCGTGAAATAGGTGAACAAGAGTAGAACCACGTCGTTACCACGAACGTTTTCCCTTAAAAAACGTTTTCCTTTAGAAAACGTTTTCCGTATTTTAAGAATCGATTTCCTTAAAAAACGCCGTTTTCTAACAACGCTGGCTTAGGGTGTTCTGAACCCTTCGAGCCGACAGATTTGGTCGCTGGAGGCTCCGGGTGTTCTGAACCCTTTGAGCTAGACAGCTAGTGGGTGTACCCTACCCAGTAAGGTTTTGGGGAGCCTGCGGGTCTGCCGCACTTGCCCAAATTTTGTTTGTGCGTGCCGGTTGATCGTTTTCCCACTTGTATTTACCCTGTGTGTATTCAGGTAAGGAATTCTGATCAACCACCAAAACACGCTGCCTACGTCTTTTTAGCCTGCACAATACATTGAAGGGCAACCCACAAGATTGTTAGTACTAAAAAGAGGGGAGAATCAGCATGGACAACGACGGAGCGGAGAGCGACGACCCTTTGAAAATGATGCGGCAACAAAGGGTGCCGATGATCGACAGCGGGCGAACATCAACACGCTCAAGCTGACGAACGCGCAGGTAGCCGCGATGCTCGTCCGCGCGAAGCTCGCCGGCGTCGATGCCGTCCTGCTGCTCGGGATCACGTTCGAAACGACCACCAGCTGCCTCCGCCTCGCCACGAGCCAGTGGGCCGCCGACACCGGCGTCGCGGTCTACTTCACGGCCGGGCTGCACCCGTGCTTCGCGAAGTTCTGGAGCGACGACACCGCTTCCTTCCTCACGAACGCCCTGTCCCACGAGCGCTGCGTTGCTGTACGCAGGCTCACCCTCCTTATAGACGACGAATACAGCTCCAGGCACACACTGCTGAGGGATAGGAAGCGTCCTCATAAACCGTCATATAGCACCGGCAGGCATTTCAATGCAGTTCCGACGGTAGAGAGAAGTGTCCTGGACAGAGGTACCCTATAGCTTTCCCAGAAAATCTGTGCAGCGATAGAGAGTTAAATATGAGAAGGTTCAAATTTACTGAGCTCTCTAGACTCGGAAAATGACACCGCCAAGACGTAGAATACTTCACACGAGCCTCCTGTGGCATTATGTTTACAAACACACAATAACACCTCCTCCGAGAAAAGTTGATCACACACAACGAAACAAAAAAAAAGAGGGGAGAATCAGCATGGACAACGACGGAGCGGAGAGCGACGACCCTTTGAAAGTGATGCGGCAGCAAAGGGTGCCGATGATCGACAGCGGGGCGAACATCAACACGCTCAAGCTGACGAACGCGCAGGTAGCCGCGATGCTCGTCCGCGCGAAGCTCGCCGGCGTCGATGCCGTCCTGCTGCTCGGGATCACGTTCGAAACGACCACCAGCTGCCTCCGCCTCGCCACGAGCCAGTGGGCCGCCGACACCGGCGTCGCGGTCTACTTCACGGCCGGGCTGCACCCGTGCTTCGCGAAGTTCTGGAGCGACGACACCGCTTCCTTCCTCACGAACGCCCTGTCCCACGAGCGCTGCGTGGCAGTCGGAGAGTGCGGCATAGATACCTTCGTCGCACCGAGCGAGGCGCAGCCCGGCAGCCCGGTCGACGTACAGGCCTGGGTGTTCCGCCGGCAGCTGCAGCTAGCGAGGCACGTCGGCCTGCCGGTGGTCGTCCACGAAAGAGGTCCCGGCGCGCAGGATGTAGTGCTCGCATGCCTGCGAGAGGAGGGATTCCCGGCCGCGAGAACCGTCGTGCACTGCGTGACGCGGGCTAGCGTCGGTGCCCTCGCCGTATACCTGCGGGGAGGCCACTACGTCTCCTTCTCCGGCGCGGTCTGCCAGCCGGAAAAGGGCCTCCCCCTGCGCGAGATGCTGCGGGAGGTCGCTCGGCACCCGGATCTCTCCGGTTTGCTGGCCGACCGCCTGCTCGTCGAAACCGACGCGCCGTTCTTCGGCCTCGCGCACGCGATCGACGGCTCGGCACCGTGGAGCAAGCACCCGCAGACCCCCGCAGATCCAGACCCAGAAGCGGCGGAGGGGGGGACCGCGGGCACGTTCGAGGACGTGCTCGAAACGGTCGCCCGGCTGAAAAAAAGCGAGCCTGCCGGGCTGCCGTGCACGCTCGCAGCACTGGCGGCGTGCTTGGGAACCCCGTACCCGGCGCTGGCGCGCCGGGTTCACGCGAACACGGTGCGGTTCTTCGCCCTGCAGGACCGCTGCGTCTACCGGCCGCCGGAGGGATCGCAGTCGCACAAGCAAGCCGAATCCTCGCAGGGGCGCCCTGCCGAGGGAGGTGCACGGGGCGCCGGCGTAAATTCCGGCGCCGCGCCTCCAGGGGAAGGCCGCCGCGCCGGGGGCCGCCGGGACCGCCAGCCGCCCCCGGCTGCAACCGGCGGCCCCGGTAAGGCGCGGGGGCACGGTGACCCGCCTAAGCACTCGGCCCCCGGCGAATCTGCCTCGAATCGGCCGGTGCCCTCATCGGATTCTGGCGACTTGCAAGCAGCTGAAAGCACCTGCCCCCGAAAGGTGCGGTTGCACAACACGCTCAAGCACACTGCCGTCCCTGAATCCGCCCCGAAGGGTGGACGGACGAGCACTGCGGGCGCCTCCTCAGCTACCGAGGAAGAACAAGACAGCGGGAACCCGGAACGGGCAACCGTGCGAGATATTGCCCCCTCAGCTGCCGAGGGAGTGCTAGGCAGCAGGAACTCGGAGTTGTCACCCGAACGGACAACCGCGCGAAAGACCACCTCCTCAGCTGCCGAGGACGCACCCGACAGCGGAAACCCGGAGTTTTCGCCCGGACGGGCATCCGATGGAAGGGCCGCCCTTTCTTGCCCAGCGGGTGGCGGAACACCCGCTGCAACGGGCGCGTCCGCAGCTCCCGGCGGAGAACAGGTCAAATCGGAATTGTCACCCGAACCGGCACCCGCGCCAAAGGCCGCCTCCTCACTGGCTGCCGAGGACGCACACGACAGCGGGAACCCGGAGGTGTCGCCCGTACGGGCATCCAATGAAAGGGCCGCCCTTTCTTGCCGAACGGGTGGCCGAGCACCCGCTGCAACGGGCGCGTCCGCAGCTCCCGACGGGGAACAGGACGAATCGGAATCGTCGCCTGAACGGGCATCCGATGGAGGGACCGCCGTTTCGAGGCCAATGGGTGGCCGGACACCCCCGGAGCTTCCGCGGGACGCTGCTTGCCGCGGGGAGGGCGTCGCGGCGGGCGGTGTAGTCAAACCGGCGGCGGGGCGGCAGGGCGAGGTGCGTTTCATGCTGCCCGGCGTGCTCGCGAAGCTGTGCAAGAAGATGCGCGGGATCGGCCTCGACGCGGAGCTGTCGCCGCACAACCGGCTCGCCGACATCGTGAAGCGCGCGGAGGAGGACGACCGCGTGCTGCTGGTCCGCCACGCGAAGCCGCTGATCCAGCTGCTGACGGGCAAACCGGGGCACCCGCTGCGGTGGCTGCGGCTGGACTCGGACCAGTTCGCGCAGCAGATCCGGCAGGTCCTCGGCCACTTCGCCATCCAGCGAACGGAGAGCGACCTGCAAAAGCGCTGTACGCGGTGCAACGGGAGCCAGTGGCTCCTGCAGACCCGCGACGCGGTGCGGGACGAGATCAACGAGTCGACGTACCGAACGCACGACCAGTTCTGGCGGTGCGCCCTGTGCAACAAGGTCACGTGGGAGGGCTGCATGTACCAAAAGACCCTCGAGCACTTCCGCGACCTGGCCAACCCCGACTCCGCTCGGCCCGCCGACGCGGGCGCCGATGCCGGCGGGACGAGCGACAACGACAGCAACAACGAAGCCGCCGGGGGGGCACCGCCTTCGGGCAGAAAAACACCCGGCGCCCGCTTGGCGGGCAAGCCGTCGGCGGCGCCGGGCCCGGCCCGCGAGGCTGAGGCGGACGATGCGGAAGACTCGTGCGAGAGGAAGCGGGGCGAGGTGCACGTCCTCATCCGGCACGAGCAGCACGGGATCGTCCTGATGGAGTCGCGATGGCGCACCGAGTACGTGTGGGTCATCCCCCGGTGCAACGTCGTCGAGCAGCTCGCGAACCATGCTCCACAGCAAGCGTTCGAGATCTTTGGACTTCAGGTGTGCGTCCGGAACGAAAATAAAAGCACAGCCCGCTCTCACACACACACACACACACACACACACACACACACACACACACACACACACACACACACACACACACACACACACACACACACACACACACACACACACACACACACACACACACACACACACACACACACACACACACACACACACACACACACACACACACACACACCGGCCGGGCGAGACCGCAAAAGCCTGAGGATCCCCGCGGAGAGCGAAAACGAAGGGAGGCACCGCGGAACCCGGTTAGACCGCTAAACGCGGAAGGCCTGCACGAACGGCCGATAGGGCGAGCAACGAGGAAGACGAGCGAGCGACGCAGCGAACGGAGCCCGCGACCAAAAACCGAACACTGCCAACTCCATGAACAGGAGCAGCGCCGAGAGAGTCGAAACGAAGCGTCGCGCGGCCTCAGGCACCACCCGGGCTCGCAGGAGACACCGGGCCCCCACCAGCGGCCGGGCGGGGCGTCGGCCGTAACCTAGAAGGGTGCCATGCGTGGACACACTCTCGCTAAGGGGGGCGCCACGTTAAAACGAGTCCGCGACACACACACACACACACACACACACACACACACACACACACACACACACACACACACACACACACACACACACACACACACACACACACACACACACACACACACACACACACACACACACACACACACACACACACACACACACACACACACACACACACACACACACACACAGGGGGGAAAACCATAACGCACTCAACACATACTCAAACGGTAAAATGACTACGAACAACCTCCACGCGGTCCCCCTGGGGCCCGAGGGAATACCCTCGGGCAGCGAAAGGTTCGAAGCCGAAGTGCGTGTGGTGCACCTACCCGAAACCCGTGCATACACTCTGCGTCTTGAGACGTTGAAGGGGCGGGTAGGTGCGTACGAGCGCCTGGTCGAGCAGCTTGGGTGGGCTGGGGCCAGAGTGCGGATCAAGAAGGGAGTCGCGCACATCGAGGCGACGGAGCCACCACCAGTTGCCAAGGTGCGCGTTGGCGAGGAGGAAGGCGAAATCGTCGACGTCGAGGCGCGCGACCGGGCCCGGCAAGAGGCGCACCGACAGGAGCGCATCCAGCGAACCCGCCAAGAGCTGGACAGCCTCGCCGCTGCAGGACCGCCGAAACGCCTGCCGGACAACGGGGCCCCCAGGGGACCCACGTACTCCAAGCCCGAGTTCCTCGCCGAGTTCGGGAAGAAGAAGGGGGAAGACGAGTGGCGCTGGGCGCTCAAAGCGCATGAAGAAGTGCGGAAGAGGCAGCTGACGAGACTGCGGGAGCAGCTGAAGGAGCTGTCCCCGACGGACGACGCGGAGATGCGAGAAGAGAGGCGCGAGCAGGGGAACCAGGACGAGACGGCAGCGGCCTGGGAAGCCTGGGCGCAGCAGCAGAGCAGGCAGCGAGAGGCCTGGCAGAAGGAGCGAACTGCCGCGCGAGAGGCTTGGGAGGGCGCGTTCGAAAAGCGCTTCCGAAGCTGGGCTGACGCCCAGACGCAGATAGCCACCAAGCGCGAAGACAACGCCTACACGCGCCAGATAGGGTGGATGGCGGAGACGGAGCAGAAGCTGGACCGTATTACGCAGGAGATGTGCGCCAGAATCGACTCAGCGCTTGGGAGAATTGCACAGGTCGCACAGCAATCTGCCGCCGCAGGCGTGCCCGCGCGGACAGACGAGCCCGTACCTGCAATCCAACCGACTCCACCCCCTGCCGAGCCGCCGGTACCTTTAGCCGAAAACGCCGCGCAGGAGCCCCTCCCGGCCCAGCCCCTCACCACAGCTTCCAAGAAAGGGAAGAAAGCTAAGAAGGAGGCTGACGAAAAGGAGCTGGCCGAGCAGTTGAAGCAGCTCAACGAAGCTACAAAGAGACCGGTCGCCGGAAAGGCGAAGGGCGGGAAAGGCGGGGGTAAGCAGCAGCTCCTGACTGACATGGTGTCAACCAACCGCTACAGCCCCATCGATAAAAAGTAGGGGGCTGGGCGTGCCGGACAAGAACTGACACCAAGCAAGGAAAACGTGTCAACTGGCGCTGTCCGGTGCGCCAACCCTACTACTGGCAAGCGAAATCGACGAGGGGAGGAAGTCAAGAGTGTAAACCAGTCAACCGCCGTGAATCAACCGACGCCAGCTGAAAGCGGCGACACGGAACTCGACAGGGCGGCTGCGATCTTGCGCGCGAAGCGGATACCGGTTGAGAAAGATGGTAACTGCCAATTTGCCGCGCTGCTGCGAAGTAGTAAGCTGAGTCTTTCGGCTACTTCCCTAAGGCAGAAGGTAACCTGGCAGCTGCGACACCACCCGCCTTCGGCGTTCCTCCCTACTGATTCGTCTCTATCTGAGTATCTTTCCACCGTAGCGCGGGACGGACACTACGGTGACCACCTCACGTTGCAAGCCGCAGCAGAAGTGCTGAAGGCAACTGTGTGGGTACTATCAACAACGAATTTGGCGCACCTCAGGTGCGAAGGAAGAGCTGGTAATTCGTCACGCATCATCACCGTGACGTACCGGCCGCAGCACTATGACGCGTTGCACGTACCGCATGAAACTCTGCAGCTGCTGTCGACCCTCGGCCCCGAGGTGTCACAGCTTCCCCTGAGTGAGATAGCAGCAGACAGTAAACCCAGACTCTCAGCCCGGAATACGATAGCGCCCCCTGGTCGCACGATAGTGCTAGCAACGGCAAACGTGGGTTCCATAAATGCGAGAAGTCGGACAGTGGCGACCCTCCCGGCGGACATCGTCGCTCTGCAAGAGACCAGGGCGGGCCCAGAGACAAAAAGGACATGCGGGCTGTTTCTTGCGGCATACGGATGGGACTGTCACTGGGGCGAAGACGTGCCTGTTGTTGTGGGTGCGAACGGTATAGGACAACGGGTGCCAGGAGGCGCAGCTGTCGCCACCCGCGGCATGGTGGCTAGTGTCTCCCAGCCCACAACAGAGTTGGAGAGAGAGTTGGCGAGGAGTACACGAGTCGCGCACGCGGTGGTGGCAACGGGAAATGCGCGTATGGTGCTGCACGTGATATCGGTGTATGCACCCGTAGGCAGGGAGGCGGCGGTGGTACGGGATCGGGAGAAGCTCATTGCAGATGTTTTCGAAATGGCGGCAGGACTCGGGCAGGTACCGATAGCTGTCATGGGTGACTTCAACACGCCGGCAGAGGAAAGCATGTCCCTGACCACAGCCTGCCAAAGTGGATGGGTCGATGCGGCGTCAGCGGCTGCGCGAGCGGGGTCACAGGACGCACCGCCCACCTGCTGGGCGGCGGCGGCGGGCTCCCGAATAGACATGTGCTTCCTGAACGCAGTAGCAGCACAGACCGTGGTGACCGTCCAAACCGCGAAAGCGGGAGAGTATGACATACCGACCCACTGCCCAATCTTTGTCACACTCAACATACCGGCTTTCACGCCGCCCAAACGCAACCACCGGATACCCGCCCCTTTCCCGAGGAGAGTGCCAGTGCAGACGCAGGAGCAGAAGCAGAGCATGCTAGCGTCGGCCTTGCGTCGAAAGCGAACGGAAAGTGGGGCGGACGGGGCGTTGAGGAATGCGTCTGAAGTGGCGGAGGCGTACCTGATTGATTTGCACCGAGAGAACCTCGAACCAGGGTCGACTGCTTACCGGGGTAGAGCCGGCGGCTACCGCACACGGGAGGCGCACGCATCTGCGAGGCAGGCATGCACGACGCGAGGAGCTATGAATTGGTCCACGAAGCAACGCGATAGAGTTCTTGGAATGCTACGCTCAGTGGTCGCGGAGGCAAGGCAGAGGCTCGGTAGCGGACAAGTGGGTGCGATGACGGTAGCAGAACGCAACGCACGAAACGCGTTGCGGAGAAGAAATGTGGAAGAGTTCTTACCGCAGCTCACGCACTTCGGAAGCAGCGATGAGTTGCAGGAACTCGTGGCGGCGGTAGAGAGGCTGGAAGGATCCCAACGTGAAGCGATTGCCGCGCTGAAGACGCAGCGCTCACGCCTCTGGAAGGATCGAATGCAGAAGGCTTGGAGTGGCCCAGAAAAAGGCGATATATATCGGTTTCTAGCTGGACAGCAAGGGATCCCAACGGCATTTCTGCGACGACAGGATGGCACCTTAACCGCGTGCCCGACGGAGATCGATGAGATGCTGAGAGGGCCCGGCGCCTGGGGAGGTATATTTCAAAAGTATGCGGACCAACCGGAGCCAGAGTGGGAGGCATTCAAGTCGCAGTACGCACGGTATCTACCCGCGCCGCATGCGATGGAATGCGAGCCCATCAGTGCTGCTGATGTGGACGCGGCACTCAAGAAGATGAAAAAGACATCGTCCCCCGGACTACATGGATGGCGCGTGCACGAGCTACGACAACTCCCCTCGGAAATCCTACAACTCATGGCAGATGCCATGAACGCAGTGGAAAGCGAGGGACGATGGCCGGAACAGCTAATGCATGCGATCATTCACCTGCTTCCGAAGCCCGAAAGCAACGGGGACCCCTTGTCGCAACGACCGATTTCGATAACGCCTGTCCTGTACCGGATATGGGCAGCCGTAAGGGCGAAGGCAGCACTCGCGTGGATGGACGAGATTGCGCCGAGCGGCCTGCATGGATGTCGGAAGGAACATGGAACAGACGACCTGGTATGGCACTTGGCAGCGCTTATCGAAGAGGCGCACCTAACGGGAGAGCCACTCTTTGGCCTAGCGCTGGACTTCCAAAAGTGCTTTGACTCGGTACCGATCGAAGTAGCCTTTAAGCTGGCCGAGGAGCTGGGGTTTAACGAGGTTGTACTGCGGACTCTGAGGGCAGCCTACACCAACATGCGGCGTCACTTCCGGGTGGGAGCAACGGTTGGAGAAGGCTTCGTGCCTACGAACGGGATAATGCAGGGATGCCCGCTGAGTGTCATCCTAATTAACGTCATCATCAGTGTCTGGATGCGACACGTAGCGGACATCGAAGCGGCGATTCCGCTATCGTACGTCGATGACGTGTATGCAATGCTGAAGACGTTTGCCGATTTAGAGGAGGCAGCCAGGCGGTCAGGAATGTTCGCCGGGCTGACCGGGATGAAAGTCTGCACGCAGAAAAAGTCGCATTTTTTCACGACGGCGTCGGACACCCCGCAAACCCTTGATTATGCGGAAAGCGACGGCACAGCAGTGAACAACGGGCGACAAGAAGGTATACAAAGGCGGGTGACATTCGACGTTCTCGGCGTGATGCTAACCACAGAGAAGGTGCCACCGGGGGAGGTAATTCGGCCGTCGAAACGGATTGTGGAGAGGAACTCCGAAGCTGAGCGGGTGCTGAAAAGGGCAGCTTGCCTCCCGCTGCCAGGCGAAGCGAAGGACCTCGTGGTCAGCATGTCAGCGGGAGCTAAACGGTACTACGGTGCAGCAGTATCGGGAATGACGAAGCGGGACAGCGTGCGCCTGAGAAGATTGTTCACGGAGGCGATGTGGACTGGGCCGCCGCGCCGAGCTCAAGAGGCGGTCCTACATATCCTACATCATGGGCACCGACTCGACCCGGTAGTTGTGCCGGCATACAGAAGAATCACCACCTGGGCAGTGCAACTCAAGAAGTGGGAGTCCGCGAGATCTCTGTCACAGACAGCGTGGGAGCACAGCGACTCGCTTGCGACATTGCATGGACCTTTCGCCTTCTTCAAAGAAGCGCTAGACGGACTCGGGTGGCGATGGGTGGCACCAACCAGCATCGCCTACACGAACGAAGCCGGAGACGAGGTAGTGCATGATGCAGCGGCACAGGACAACACGAAGCTTCTACAGCACGACCTGCGATACGCTTTGAGACTACGCGAAATGGCTCAGCTCGCGGCAAGGCGGGGAGGAGACTTCGGGGGAGTGCGGGACGGGGTGGATTACCAGACAACCCGGCACCTGCTGGAGATGCACGATTCCCCACTCACCGCGTATCAAGCCGGCATGCTGAAATCAGTGATTGTGGGAGCCACGCCGGCGGCTGGACGAACAGGGGCCGGTGAAGAAAGCTGTCTATACTGCAATACGGAGGAACGAGAAACGGTGGATCACCTTTTCTGGAGCTGCCCCGCTTGGGAGCACTTGCGCGCGAAGTACGAAGACATAAGGACCATGCAGGTAAACTGGCCCCCGTGTCTGCGCTTGTGCGGGATAGCCCCAGCCCCTCAGGTAGACGAAAGCACCTCCGTGCTGCCGGCAGAAAAGGAGAAAAGGCGGCATGTAGTGAAGCGACTGCAACTGTTCTTTGTCGAAGTGCTGAGGGAACGCCAGGGTGCCGACGGCCTGCTCGACAGGTCAGCCCGGCATCACAGGACAGAGAGCTACCCGCGAGGCTGGAGACCAACTGAACCCTGCCGACTCGCAGTCCCTTTCATTGCGCCATCCGCCGTGACAACGAAATGGAAATACGGACGGGAAATGTGGATGGCGTTCACCGACTGGCTGCGGCAGGTGAAATGGGCACCCCCGGGACACGACGAGCTGGGCATCAGCTTCATCGAGTTAGCTGTAGAGTTCGAAATGCACACCGGACAGCGGCTCCCTGACCTCAAAAGCAGGTACTATACAGCAGTACCTCAAGCACAGACAGGCAAGGTGACAGCAGCTCGCACAACGCTAGCGGATGGGGAAATGGGCGACAGCAGGTTGCTTGTGTGCTTCGATGGTGGGGCGAGAGCGAACGGAACCGCCTTCGCCGTTGCTGGCGCAGGGGCGGTGATGTACCGAGACGGCGTCAAGGTGTCGGAGGTAATCCTGCCGCTGCCCACCGTGCGCAGCAATAACGTGGCAGAGTATGAAGCGGTGCTAGCGGGCCTGCATCTGCTGAACGAAGCGAACGATGCGGACGGCACGCAGTGTACGGTGCGGGGGGACTCGGCACTGGTAGTGGGGCAGCTTTTGCGATGCCTGGCATGTTCCGAGGAGCTCAAGCCATACCAGACACGCGCTGCCAGAATGGTTTCTTCCCTGCAGCGACGGATGACAGTGCGCATCGAGCACGTCAAGCGCGAGAGGAACACGGACGCTGATGCCCTGAGTAACGCCGCCATGGACTTGGTGCAGCGCCAGCGGCCGACTCCTCGAAGGCAAGAGAAGATGCTAACCGACTTTCGCCGGTCCGCCTTGGGCAAAGCGCTTAGCCTCGTTGAGATGGGGAAGGCGTACAAGAAGGTGACGGGGCAGCCGTGGTTCTATGGCCATGAGTACTCCTCCACCGTGCTGACATCCCTGGGAGGGACGGTTGTACGGGGCGTCTCCCGACGAGCGCAGCTGTCAGAGGCGACAGAAGGCATCATCGTGAGGATACGCGAACACGCGCAGGCGGGAATCGCGGACGAACATGAGAGCAGCCCTTACCCGCCACACCTGAAGTGGGCCGCAACCTTCTTGCCAGAGGAGGCTTACCCGGCAGGATGGACACAGGGAAAACCCGACTGGAAAGGCAGAACGGAAGAGGCCGAAAGGGGTTCAAGCACTGACCCGCGCAAAGGTGCCCCCCCGTGCGAGGCCCCAGAAGGCGCTGCTAACACTTCCCGCCCTGGAGTGGTTTGCTCGCTCCACAAAAAGCCGCGATGCAGTGAGTGCGTAAAAAAGCGTCTACCGGCGGAGACCTGCTGTCGCCTCAAGCAGCATCATCACGGATCGGATGGTCTAAGGCCCCGGATGCACTTCTGCACAGCTCACAGACTAGGACGTTGCGGCGATTGTGTGGCTGAAAACGAAGCATTAGCCAGCTGCTGCACAAAGCATCACGCAAACAGGAGAGCGAATGGAGGCCCCCACTCCCAGCCCGGGGGTGCATCGGCCGTCACCTAGCTTAATCTGAGCGTGGTCGTACTTTCGTGAAGGGAGGCACCACGTTAAAACGGGTCCGTAACACACACACACACACACACACACACACACACACACACACACACACACACACACACACACACACACACACACACACACACACACACACACACACACACACATACACAGCTCCCTTTCCCTCTCTCTCTCTCTCTCTCTCTCTCCCTCTCTCACTCGTCGTGCGAGGTCTTTGCGTGTTTGTGCCTGACCAACAAGTCCACCCCCCCGCACCCCAAGTCTGCCTTTTGGTATAGTTCGTCCAGAACCTCTCACTTCTACATATCTCTCGGGAAAGGTCGGTGACCACGAGAACACATACAGGCGGGTGGGTGCCACGGCGAGACCACACCCTTTGACTTGTTTTGATGTGTTCTCTCTCTCTCTCTCGTCTCTCGGAGAAGGTCGCGTTGGCAGATACGATGTAGATGGTAATGATCCAATGGTCACAAGGGTGGGGAAAATGAAAGCGAGCGTTTGGGAAGAACTCTGATTAAGGTACATGTGTGAACGAAGCGAGCGCACACAAAGTTTGCCTGATCTCGTATACCTGCTTTCCGATACCTCAATGGATGCTCTCTCTCTCCTAATCGACAAACAACAGAAGGAACCCTCCCACCCCCTCCGTCCACCCCTTTTTCTGCTTTTTGTACCCTTTTTCGCCCGCCAGTGCAACGAAGCCAACCGCGGCCTGTTTTCTCTTTTTTTAACACTTAAAGCCCCCACCCCAACCCCCCTTTCCTTTTTGTTGCGCCCGTCTCCCTTCCCCCCACCCCCGCCCGGCGGATTGCACATGACAGAGGGCGAAGGGCGGCAGCCGTCGCGGGGCGAATACGAGGCGGCGCGGCGCGATGCGGGGCTGCCGCGGCGGGCGTTCCGGACGCCCGTGATCGACAGCGGGGCGAACGTCAACGGGGCGAAGTTCTCGGAGGCGGAAATTAACGCGATGCTCGGGCGGGCGAAGGTCGCCGGGCTTGATACAATCGTGCTTCTCGGAGTTTCCGCGGAGGCGACGGTCAGCTGCCTCCGGCTGGCGAACAGTGAGTGGGCCGCCAAGCACGGCGTCGCGCTGTACTTCACCGCCGGGATCCACCCTTGCGACGCGAAATCGTGGATGGAGGAAGCCCACTCCGGGCTCTCGCACGCGGTCTCGAACAGCCGCTGCGTGGCCATCGGCGAGTGCGGGATCGACACTCACGTGCCGGGCGCGAAGAACACGCCGCTCGAAGTGCAGCGGTGGGTGTTCGCGCGGCACGTCCGCCTCGCGAAGGCGAAGAGCCTCCCGCTGCTCATCCACGAGCGCGGCCCGGGGGCGCAGGACGCCGTGTTTTCGGTGCTGCAGGCAGAGGACTTCCCCGCGTCGCGGTGCGTCGTGCACTGCGTCACGAACCCGTCCGTCGAGGCCCTGCGCCGGTACGTGGAAGCCGGGTTCTACGTCTCGTTCTCCGGCGCGATCTGCCAGCCGGAGCGCGGGCTGGCCCTGCGGCGGCTGCTGCACGCGTTCGCGGGCGCCGGCCCCGCGGTGCTTGGGGGCAGGGACGCGCGCCGGCAGTCGCCCGCCGCGGCCCTCGTCCGGCAGCTGCTCGTCGAGACCGACACACCGTACTTCGGCCTCGCCCATCCGGCAGACGGGTCGCACCCGTGGGCATCCGACGAGCCTGGCGAACCAGAGGCCGGGGCGGAGCCAGTCGGAAGTTCGAGTGACGCCGTCCGGCAGGGGGTCGGTGCTCTAGGGAACGATCTGCAGGGAGAACCCCGAAGGGACACTCTGCGTGGAGCAGAGCAAGGGGACACTCTGCAGGGAGAAGAGCGAAGGAACGCTCCGCAGGGAGAAAAACAAAGAGACACTCTGCGTGGAGAAGAGCAAGAGGACATTCTGCATGGAGAAGATCGGAGGAACACTCTGCAGGGAGAAAAACGAAGTGACGCTCTGCATGGAGAAGAGCAAGAGGACGTTCTGCATGGAGAAGACCGAGGGAACACTCTGCGGGAAGAAGACCGAGGGGACACCCCGCAAGGAGAAACCCCGGAAGAAGAAAAGGCCCGCGCAGATGCCGCGGCGCGCGGGCAAGACGGCCCGCTGCCGGCGGGCATCGACGGGAAGCCGCGGAAGCCGCGGCACGGGTCCGCGAAAAGGCGAGCCGGGAAGCACCACGCCGGCCGGCGCGGCGAGCCCGCGCCCCCGAGCGACCCCCCCGCCACCTTCGCCGGGGTGCTGCGCCACGTGGCCTCCCGGAAGCACAGCGAGCCGGCCGTGGCGCCGTGCGTGCTTGCCGTCGCGGCCGCGTGCCTCGGCGTCGACGCCGACGCCCTTGCGGCGCAGGTGTACAAGAACACGGTCCGATTCTTCTCGCTGCGCAAGCGCGCGGGCAAGGTGTACGCGCCGGCGGCGGCGCAGCCCCGCCCCCCGGACAAGCCGGGGCCCGCCGCCGCGCAGGGAGCAACCGCGCCGCAAGCCGACGCCGCACTGCGCAGTGGTGACACGGCTGCGCCGCAGCAAGCGGCGGCGAAAAGTGCGCCGCTTGCTGCGGACAGCGAACCGCCGTGCCGCGCGGGAGCAACCGCGCCGCAAGCCGAAGCCGCACTGCGCAGCGGTGACGCGGCTGCGCCGCAGCAAGCGGCGGCAAAAAGCGCGCCGCTTGATGCGAACGGCATCGAACAGAGCCACGCGGGAGCAACCGCGCCGCAAGCCGACGCCGCACAGCGCGACGGTGACGCGGCTGCGCCGCAGCAAACAGCATCGAAAGTCGTGCCGCTTGCTGCGGACGGCCTCGAACCGTGCCGCGCGGGAGCAACCGCGCCGCAAGCCGAAGCCGCACAGCGCAGCGGTGACGCGGCTGCGCCGCAGCAAGCAGCAGCGAAAAGCGCGCCGCTTGATGAAAACAGCATCGAACCGAGCCACGCGGGAGCAACCGCGCCGCAAGCCGACGCCGCACAGCGCAGCGGCGACGCTGTCGCGCCGCAGCAATCAGCGGCGAAAAGCGCACCGCTTGATGCGGACAGGGTGGAAATGTGCCACGGAGGAGCCGCGCCGCAAGCGGAAGTCGAACAGCGCAGCGGTGATGCTGCTTTACCGCGGCAAGCAGCAGCAAACGGCTTGCCGCGTGAATCAGGCAGAGTGGAAACACACAACGCGGACGCGCGTCGCGGTGACGTCGAAGAGCGCAGCGGTGGCGCTGCTGCACAGCAACCAGCAGCAGCAAAAGGTTTGCCGCTTGATGCGGCCACAGCGGTAACGTGCAAAGCGGCCGCGCAGCACGGCGAACCCGCGCCGCAAGCTGTTGCCGAACAGCGCAGCGGGGATGCCGTTGCACCGCGGCAAGCGGCAGCGAAAAGCTCGCCAATTGTTTCGAACGGAGCGGAAACGGAGTGCAAAGCGGCCGCGCTGCTGCAAGCCCCGGTTCCGGTTCCGGCCGTATCCGTCAAGGCTGAGGATACGGTGGGGCGCGAGCCGGACGTGACGGATACAAGAGGAGCGGCGGCGCCACAACGCGAGACCACGGCCAGCCTGTCGCAAGCACCAACCGGCCCACCGCTGGCGGCGCCACCCGGGGAAACCCCAGTTCCGGCAGCCGCCGTCTCCGTCGAGGCGGACGCCGCCCGGAGGAAGGACGCAGACGCAACAGCAGCAGCGGCACCCCGCCTCGAAAACACGGCCGCCCCGGGCGAAAACGGGACGGCAGACGCCGGCCCCGCGCCGGCTTCCGGGGGCGCGCTGGCCGCGCTCCCCGCCCAGGCCTCCGGGCACCCGGTACCCGCCTCCGGGTCGCAGCCTGCCGGAGAGGGAGCTGGCAGTAGCGGGACCCCCGCGGCTGACGGGGACACGGGGTCCTCTGGGGAGGATGCCGCCGGAACCGGGTCGAACCGGCTGTTCATCGTCCCGAACGCGCTCGAAAAGCTGTGCCGGAAGATGCGCGGGATTGGGCTCGACACGGTGCTCGCGCCGGACAACCGGATGAAGGACGTCCTGCGGCAGGCGGAGGACGAGCGGCGGATCCTGCTCTTCCGCCACGCGAAGGCGCTGACCCGGGAGAAGGCCGCTTTACGCGTGCCGGACGCGGTGCGGTGCGTGCAGTTGACCTCGGACCTCAGCGGGGACCAGATCCGGCAGGTGCTCACCGACTTCAAGATCACGCGGCACGAGCGGCACATCCAGAAGCGGTGCGTCATGTGCAACGCGAACCAGTGGGTCTACCAGGACCGGGAGGCCGTGAAGGGCGAAGTCGAGCCGTCCACCTTGGAGTGCCACGCGCACTACTGGAGGTGCGGCGGGTGCAAGAAGATCTTCTGGGAAGGCGCGATGTACCGCAAGGCGAAGGCCCACTTCCGCGAACTCGTCTCAATGAAGCCGGCGCCGGCCGAACCGCCTGTTCCCACCCCGACCCCCGAAGAGTCGGCCCCCACGCCAACTTACGGCGCCCCGCTGTTTTTCGTGGGGAACAAGCACCCGGCGCAGCCGGCCCCCGCCGCCGCCGCGCCGGTGGCCGCTGCTGTTGTTGCCCCGCCCGCGCACGGCGGGTACAACGTGTCGAAGCGGCCGATGAAGTGCGTGTTCCAAAAAGAGCCCGGGGGCTGCCGCCACGGCGAGAAGTGCACGTTCCGGCACGTCTCCGCCTCCCCGCAGCCGCACAGCGACCCGCCGAAGCGGGAGGGAGGCGGCGACGCGGCGCCCGACGCGCCGAACAGGAAGAAAAGCGAGGTCCACGTCATCCTCCGCCACAACCTCGAGGGAATCGTCCTCACCGAGGCCAAGACCCGCGCCGGGTCGGCCTGGAGCATCCCGCGCTGCAACGTGGCGGAGCAGCTCGCCAGCTTAGACGGTGCCACTTCCCTGCAACCGAGCCAGCAGGTGTGTCGTTCGTCCCTGAGCTATCCAGCAACCAAGAAGCTCGCCCGCACGCACTTCGTGCGGCGCCGCTCCGCTGCCGGCTTAGAATCGCAGGGTGACCGGCACACCCCCTTCTCCACCGTCCGCAACGGAGGAGCAAAAAGATATACACTGGAAAAAGTCACACACAAAAACGACAAAAAAAAAAGTAAAAGAACTTCAAAACAAACAAAGGGGTTTGGAGAGGTTTCTCAAGCATTGTGTGAAATAGACTCAAAATGCTGCAAACCCGTCCAAACTCGAAACCAATCGCACCAGTATCACCAACCCCCACATTGAAGGGGGATAGTGTATTGCGCCCCGTTGTCTCCGCGGGATATCTTCTGTCCCACCGCCCAAGCGCCACGTAGCCGAACACTCGTCAGTATCCGTTTGGGGTCCTGCGACCACTTGACTTCTGCTCATTCGTATGAACAATTGTAAGAACGAGCGCGCTGGCAGCGCGTAAGGCTAGAGCTATCACGATCACTCACTACTAAAGCTAATACTCCACCCCCGGCGCGTACCAGCAAACACACGCACAGGCGCCGCCCGATCTTGCGCAGCCGGCGCCGGCGACGGAGGGCATCCGGCAGCAGCGGCTGAACAAGAAGCAGAAGGCGCGTGAGCTGCTCCAGCGCCTGCAGGCGACGATGAACGGCGCGCGGAGCGTGCCGGGAGACGACGATGGCGGCGACGAGGGTGACGCCTCCTCGTCCTCGCCGGCGGACGCGGTGGGGACCGCGCGGCGGGCGCACTTCCGGCTGACGCCCGAGGCGTGGAAGCCGCTGCAGATCGCGGCGGTGCAGTCGTTCGTCGCGCACGAGTTCGGGCTCGACGTGCACCCGGACGACGTCTACCCGGCGTGCGACACCGCCACCGGCGACGAGCTCGAATTCGGCCGCCGGAAGTACTTCTTCGTGACCCTCCGCGACAGCGACTCGACGCCCCCCGGAACCGACGGTGCCCGCCCTCCCATCTCCGGCAGCGCCACCTCGGCGTACTTCTGGCTGCGCTCGCGCGCCCCGTGGCGGTTCGTCGCGAGCTTGCCCGCGGCGTCGCAGATCATCAAGCAGTACGGGCCTGGCTCCGCCGGGAAGGGCGACGTCGTCGGCGCGTCCGCGCTCAAGTACCTCCGGACGGCCGGCACCGCGGCCCTCTCGCAGAAGATGGTCGCGGCCCGCGTCGGCGCTGCGAAGCCGGCGTCCGGCAAAGCCACCGCCCGGCAGGAAGGCGCGGGCGCCCCGGCCGCGGCGTCGCTCCGGCGGACCAACGCCGAAAAAAAGCGCGCGCCCGCCGTTCCCGCCGCGCCGGCGGCCGAGAAGCAGCAAGGAGAAGGGCCGCGGGCGCAGCAGCTGGGCGGCGGGGGGCAGTGCGAAGCGCAAAAAACGCACAAGACCCCGGAAGGAGAGGATGCAGAAGGGCAACGCGAACACGCACGTGCTCCGTGCGCAGAGGAATCGTCCAATTCGCAGGGCTGCGAAACGCAAGAGCACGAGACGCCAGGAGAGGATGCAGACGTGCAACAAGAACACGCACATGCTCCGTGCACAGAGAAAGCGTCCACGACGCGTGACGACCCGCAGCAGGACTGCGACAAGGAGAAGCAGAAGACTTCCGAGGGTGCAGAAGTGCAACAAGAAGACGCACATGTTCCGTGTACAGAGAAAGTGTCTAAGACGCGTGCTGAAACGCAGAGCGACTGCGAAAAGCAAAAGCACAAGACGTCAGATGGTGCAGAAGAACTAGAACACGCACACCCTTCGTCAATGAAGCACACGACATCAGAGAGTGCGGAAGCGCAACAAGAACACGCACACCCTCCGTCAATGAAGCACAAGATGCCAGATATTGCAGACTTGCAACAAGAACACGCACACGCCGAGAAAGCGTCAAAGGCGCGCAAGCCGAAGCCGCCGGCCCCCCCCCGCACCCTCCAGCGCAGCGTCCTGCCCTTCACCGTCAGCGAGCTGAGGGACGACCAAGCCCTCGCCGCCGGCGAGTACCGCAGCACCGTCGCAGCCGCCTTCGGGAAGCTGTCGGCAAACGGCGTGCGCCGGGCGACCGAGGACAGGGCGCTGTGGGAGGTGCGCGACGCCCAGCGCCGCTGCGTGCCGGCTATCGAGGCCAAGGCCTCCAAAAAAGAGCCCGGCCGGCTGCCCGGCGAGGGCCACGCCGTGCGCTTGGCGTTCGAAGAGGCCGTCGGCGGCTTTTTTAAGACGTGCTACAGCGAGGAACGGGTGGCCTTCGTCGCTGCGCAGGCGCGCACGGTGCAGCGCACGATCGCGAAGGCGCTCGCCGCCGCCGGCATGATCTGCGAGTGCCAGGGGCGGGGCGACCCACGGGTTTGCCCGCACCTCGCGCGGAGGGGGGTTGCCGCCACCCCCGACGACACTGCGTACCACGGGCTGGTTCGCGCGGTCCACGTGTTCGGGAGCTCGTCGTCAGGCACTGCGGACCCCGACCAATTCGACGTCGATGTCTGCGTCCGCATGCACCACGCGACCTGGCGGCTGCCGCCACGCATCGATGGGCCAACCATGTGCGGTGGGGCCTTCCGGGTCCACCGCAGCGCCGCTGAAACCCCGACGCCGGAACACGCGGTTGTTGGGACGGAAACGCCGCCGCCCGTCAACGGAACCCCAGGGGTCCAGGGCAGCGCCGCCGAAAGCCACAAAAAAGGCGGAGTCCGCGAAGAACACGAGGTGCACGACCCACCATCGCCGGCACGCGTTGCCGTTGGGACGGAAGCGCCGGCCATCACGTGCGGTGAAACCCCAGGGGTCCAGGGCAGCGCCGCCGAAACCTCCGGGGAAGGAAGAATCGGCAGAGATGAATCCGGAGCGCACGACGCGCCGACGCCGGAACACGTTGTCGTTGGGAAGGAAACGCCGCCACGCGTCAACGGAACCCCAGGGGTCCAGGGCAGCGCCGCCGAAACCTCCGGGGAAGGAAGAATCGGCAGAGATGAATCCGGAGCGCACGACGCGCCGACGCCGGAACACGTTGTCGCTGGGAAGGAAACGCCGCCACGCGTCAACGGAACCCCAGGGGTCCAGGGCAGCGCCGCCGAAAGCCCCGGGGAAGGCGGGGTCTGCGAAGAATACGGTGTGCACGACGCGCCGACGCCCGAGCTCGTCGGGAAGGAAAAGCGGCTGCTCCTGTGCCTGCTGGCCCGGCTCGAAGGAGAGGCCGGGTTCGACGACCTGCAAGCCGTGCTGCCGGCGCGCGTTCCGGTGGTGAAGGCGCGGCTGCGCGGCGTGCCCGTCGACGTCACCACGCGCTTCCTCGGCTGCGTCAACACGCGCCTCTTCCGCGAGTACTTTGCCGCGTCGGCGGAGCTCGCCCAGGCGTCGGTGCTCGCGAAGCGTTGGTCCACGTGGGCCGGCGTGCGCACCGGCGAAATCGGCTTTTTCTCGGCGTACACCGTGCAGCTGCTCGTCATCCACGCCCTCGTCCGCCGCGGCCACGTGCGGCACATCCCGCTCGGCCGCCCGTACCTTGAGTCCGTCGCGGGCTCGCCGCCGGGCGAAAACGTCGGCGAGATCCCGGAAACATACGGCGGGCCGCCGGCGGCGCTGCGGCCGCGAGAGGGGCGCGGCGGGGTGGCGCCGCGCGTGTTCGAGCTGTTCGAGTGCTTTTTGCGGTTTTTCGGGTGGGAGTTCGACTGGCGGCGCGAGGTGGTGTGCGTCGCTGTCGGCGGCCCCGTCTTCAAGGAGCAGGTGGGCTGGACCGACGCCGCGGCGGCGGTGCGCGACCCGTTCGAAGCAGAGCTCAACCTCACGCGCAAGACTGCCGCCAAAAGGCTGGATGATGTATGTCTCGTCGGAGGGGGAGCATTCAACACCACTTATCATATCACCGTGTTTTTTATGGACGCTGCAAGTGATTTCACACGTTATGTTAACAACATGTCACACAGATCACGTAACGTTATGTTTTTTTTTTTTTCACTGTATCATCACGTGATCGCATGTCGTTTTATAGTATTAGGTTGTGTTACGTGTTATACCGTATTTCCGGGCAAAACCTGTAGGGGCGGGAGGGGCGCGGCGGGGTGGCGCCGCGCGTGTTCGAGCTGTTCGAGTGCTTTTTTTGCGGTTTTTCGGGTGGGAGTTCGACTGGCGGCGCGAGGTGGTGTGCGTCGCGGCCGGCGGCCCCGTCCTCAAGGAGCAGGCGGGCTGGACCGACGCCGCGGCGGCGGTGCGCGACCCGTTCGAAGCAGAGCTCAACCTTACGCGCAAGACTGCCGCCAAAAGGCTGGATGATGTATGTCTCGTCGGAGGGGGGGATGCAAGGTGCTCAACGTACCGTGTTTCGGTCCCTGTCCTTGAAGCCACAGACACATATGTTTATGGACGCTACAAGTGATTTCACATGTTACGTTAATAACATGTGACATTGTCACATATATCACGTGAGCTTATGTTTTTTTCACTGCATCATGATGTGACCGCATGTCGTTTTACATGTCGCGTTACGACACCATAATTGGATTAATGTTGGACTGGACTGAAGCTGGAACGGGTTAACGGACCGGGCAAGCGAGTCTCGGAACAGGACTCAAAACCGTGACCCAGGTAGTGACTGCCGACCACGACGGCTTGCACCAGGAGTTTGGAACAGCTAGTCAGGCCAAGCATTGCACAGAGAGAGCTTGCCACATCCTCGGGTGGATGTGCCGCATACTCAGCCGTTGCGCGGGGCCAAAAACCCCGTGCAGCTAACACCGCAAGATTAAAACAGAAGTCTTGAGCCGACTGCCGGATGGAGAAGCTGACAGCCTCCCACGCTCTATCCGTCCCCCAAAGGATCCCGCCCCACCCACCCTTCGGAGAGGAGCCACAGGACCCAAAAGCAGCGTGTCGGAACCTCAAAGCCGACTGGTGAAAGTGACAAGTGGGCTATACTTCGATTCAGACGTTGCCCACTCAAAGCCCTGAACCTAAACACGTACACCCACACACGCACAGATACGCCGTCGCTTCCGGCTGTCGCACGCAGCCCTGCTTGACGGCACACTCGCCAAGATTTACCGTTAAAACGGACGATTGACAACGATGCGACCGCCCAACCCTGCGATCCACGCAGCCGACATCATCCCGTTCATGGGGAAGATCTAACTGGCAGCTTCGTTGCGGCTTTATCGCGGCGTGTCGCTCAAGAGAGTCAGTTGTCATTCCCACCGTTTGCCCGCGCTTGACCTGATCTCAGCGTTGCCGCTGCAGATGGAACAGTCTGTTCCACTTGGGACGCACACAGCGAAGTGGCGAAAACGAACGACTCCAGAGCAGCAGCAATGTGGCGAACATCGTCGAAAACCTTGAGGTTCGTTCGGTTGTGGTTGATCCTGCTAGTTCCATACTAATATGCCTGTTTCAAGGCCTTGCAAGTCTCAGAATAAATGGAGTGATAAAGTGCTTTTCCCAACCTCTGACCATCAAGCAAGTATGGGTCTTGCTTGACACGCCAAACTTGATGGCCGTAAGCTTGAAGGTTTACACCCAATTAGCCAACTGCCACACTAGCCCATTCAAGGCGTTGCTGATGAGGGGTATCTCTTCTTTTTTTACAGGCCATCGTTCAAGCTTGCTCCGACCACTGCACCCTCTGCCGACACTCGCTAGCCGTCGACGCTCATGACGGCAGCCCCATCCTGAAGTGCAAATACTGCCGACGCGTCACTGCTGCTGTGTGCGCTCGGATTGGCGCCGCTCAAGTGGCCACCTTATGTCACTCGTTCGTTTGTAAAGATTGCTCCGTTCTTCTCCCTGACTTGTTCCCGGATTAGGATGACACATACTACTACTACTACTACTACTACTACTACTACTACTACTACTACTACTACTACTACTACTACTACTACTACTACTACTACTACTACTACTACTACTACTACTACTACTACTACTACTACTACTACTACTACTACTACTACTACTACTACTACTACTACTACTACTACTACTACTACTACTACTACTACTACTACTACTACTACTACTACTACTACTACTACTACTACTACTACTACTACTACTACTACTACTACTACTACTACTACTACTACTACTACTACTACTACTACTACTACTACTACTACTACTACTACTACTACTACTACTACTACTACTACTACTACTACTACTACTACTACTACTACTACTACTACTACTACTACTACTACTACTACTACTACTACTACTACTACTACTACTACTACTACTACTACTACTACTACTACTACTACTTTAGTACACGGTAGGAACTGGAGCAAAGCGCATGGCAGGATGAGCACACCACCCGAGCCTACAACAGGAGACTTCGGGTGGGCTGAGGTGGGTCTTCTGAGACTGAATTCTTCTTCTTCTATGCCTAATGATCCCCGCGCGTCCGTTTTTGACAAGCAGTCCACATCGGGCTACCAGGGATGGACGCTGCCGAAGGAGTTCTCTCTGTCGTTCACAGAGTTAGTAGGAAAGCCGTTTCCGAGGCGGTACATTGTCCTCTCGGACTTGAGCGGGTGGATCATGCACTTCTTCGGCGGTCTACCGGAGGAGCAGCAACTGCTTTCCGCGAAGGCCGTGGTTCGGGATCTCCTGGACGTGGACGAAGGGAGTGACTTGGACGGGAAAGTGGAGGCGCTAGAATCGTGGAAGGTGGCAGCCCTGCTCGCCGATGCGTCGCTGGTTAACCCGCGCGTTCTGAAGCTTGCGATGAAAGCTAGTTCGAAGTGGAAAGCCGGCGCACCGGATCTCAGGCGCCCGGACGGGGACGACGATCAAGATGTACCCCGCCCACCTACGCCGCCGCGGACTCCTCCGATTTCTCCTAGGCGGGCTGCCGTCGACGATGGCGCAGCTCTGCGATTGGAGCTCGGGGCCCTTCGCCAGGCGGTGGCGGAGCTGCAGGGCGTAAAGAAGGGCGCACCTTCGGAGTCGACTCTTCGTTCGTTCGTGGCTGAGGCAAAGAACGTGTTGGACTGGAAGGGACAGATGGCCGTTGACCCGGAGACGCTAGTCCGGGACCTTGACGTGGCGTATGTTGCTGGGAGGCGGCATTTGCCAGGTGGGGACCTGCTCCACGACGTCTTTACCAGGCTCAAGTGCTGGTTGATTTCGGCGGCGACGACAGACGGCTGGGAAAGCTGCCCCGAACAGGTGAGGCTCGGCAACGACCTTCTCCTTGACCTCCGTGCACAGCGCGTCTACGTCGAGGAGGGGATAAGCCGAAAGTCCGTCATGCGTGGTCTCCAGCAATTGACGGATGATCCGTTCGACAAGGTCGTGGCCGGGATTCGAGGACAACGGGAAAAGACGGAGCGTCCGAGGCGGCAGTACAAGAAGTCGCAGGGAAACGGAAAGGCCGGAGGAAAACATTGACTGGCCGTCCTCCGGCCCCAAAAACCCTTGCCAGTTACAAAGTCTGTCCATCCGGGCAAAATCAAGCAAACTCACGTCCTCACGCCCCAGATCGTGGAGCCTCGCCAGACCCTTCACGCAAGGAGAGACCTCCCTCTTCCGAAACCGCCTGGTCGTGCAAGAGCTGTGCCTGCATTGGCGCCTTCTTCGACGTTGCTGAGCGGCTGTCCGACGTTGCTGAGACCCTCCAGCGTGTCCTCTCAGGCGCCAGGGTTGGCGAGCCGTCCGCAAACAGCTTTAGGCCGCGCCATCCACAGTCTGCTGACGGGTTGGACACCTGGGCGCACGATCCGTACGGGCGAGGCGCTGGTGACGGTGCCGCAAGCGGAAGCGCGCTTGGCTGCCCTCGCGCAGACGATGTGGGCCGAAACCACTCTCCAGGAGCGCCGTGGCTTGTGGCGGCGGCTCCAGGCCTGGACGTCGGAGCGCGGCCTCCTGATCGATGCGAATGTCGCGTGTGTCTTTCTGGCGGCTACGGGCGTGAGGCCCCAAGGGCTACTCACGTATGCGAAGTCCCTGTCGGCGGTATTTGGGTCGATGGGCCTCGACAACAGTCCCCTGCGTGTGCTCTCTTCGGCACTGCGCAATACGGGCGCGGCAGTTCCCCTGTGCCAAGCTACCCCGGTAAAGAAGCAGACCCTCCTTTCGTGGGCGGAGGGCCAGCCGGCCACGATCAGGCTCGGGGTTTTTCTGTGTTGGAAGGCGGCAGCCCGTTGGGGGGAGGTAGCGTCGCTGTCGTCGCACCAGTTCCTGCTTGTTACGGCGGAGGAAGTCATCGTCGACTGGATGCAGACGCCAAAGGGCCGCCGCCGCAACCCCTTCAGAGCGTCGAGGTTCACTGTCGTGAAGGGGCACCTGACCGCCGAGATTGCGGCCCTCTATCAGGTCTGTGCGCCGTTCCGGCAGCTCTCGGCGATGACGGCAACGACCTTGGACGCTACCTGGGCCCGGACCCCGACGATGAACGGGTTCTCCGCCCACTCGATCAAGAGAGGGGCGATGACGCACCTCTTCGCGCTGATGGCACGCGGGGAACCGATCTCGCCGTACCTCGTCGATCGCCTGGGCAAGCACGAGGAGAAGGGCGGCCCGGGGACGCTATCCGACATGACGATTCGGTACGGCGGTGGCCTCGTCGACATGGCACGCGCCCTGGAGACGGGGAAGGTCACGATCTTTCTGTGACCAGCTTCTTGCGGTCGGATGTCTTCGAGAAGTCGGGCGGGCATTCGATCACCAGACGAGGCGGCTCGACACGGCTCCCTCGGACGAAGGAAGAGAAGGAGGCTCCCCTTCACGCAGCATCCATCGACTGTATGGACGTGGAGAAGTTGAAGAATCGGATGACACCGGCGGCGCGCAAGCGTTTTGACGATACGTGGCGCCTGACGTTTTCACCGGAAACCGGCGACCTTCTACCGTCAATGGGATCGCCTTCCCGACTCGATCCTAGACATGCGCGCGAGCTGTCCAAACACGGTATCGCCAGACGAGCGCCTGGTCCGGGCCCTCTGGTAAACGTGCCCTTCACCGTCATCGAGGAGAAGGACGGGGCGTTGCGCCAGCGATTCATTTTGTGGTCGTTCGATGGGAATCGTGTGGCCGACGCCCAGGGTTACGAAGCGCACGTGCCATTGGGGCATGTGTCCAAGTACCTTACCGCGGTACATGAGGAGTGTGGCACGACGCGGGACTTCAGAACGGGGTTCTACGCAGTGGCCATTCCTCCAGGCGCAACTCGGCTCTTCCGGTTCTGCGACGCGGAGGGCGCATGGTGGGAGTTGACACGTCTCCCCATGGGGCATTCGTGTGCCCCGGAGATAATGCACACTCTTGCCGCCGTTTCGGCCGGGCATCCGGACTACGTGATGCCCGAGTTTGCGGAGCGCTCTGTGGTTGTCGATGTGTGGGTCGACAACATCAGATACGCCGGAACAAAGAAGTCCGTCGTCGAAGCCACTCGACGTTTGGATCGGACCGCCTCCGACTGCGGCCTAACTTGGAAAGAGACGGATTCGCAAACTGCCTCACGGCAGTACGAGTTCATCGGAGTCCGGTGGGATCATGTGTCACACCAGGTGGCGCTGTGCCGCAAGCTCAAGCGGAAGCTGTTGGAAACGCGCTACGTGCTGGGTGCTGCGACCGTTCCGGCGCATGAGTTGGAAACCTTGGGAGGGCGCCTGCTGCACGCATCGGCCATCGCGGGGATTTTCCCCGGGTCCTTCTGGTTTTCGCTGAAGTTTCTCCGACGTGTCACCAACGCGTTGAATCGAGGAGCCAAGCTGCCGTCCGATTACGTGTCGATTTCCCCGTGCGTGCGGGCGTCTCTGCAAACCTGGATTGATTCGGTTTTGAAACCTCGCAGTCTTCCAACCGGAGCGGCGAGGCCGTCTATAACGGCCTTTGTAGATGCCAGTAAAAAAGGTTGGGGGGGCGTCCTCGTCGACTCTCGCACATCAGAGGTGACTATCCTTGGTGCGGCGTGGTCCCGCGAGGAGTCCCTCTTTCATATAAACGAGCTCGAGGCGCTGGCTTTCGAGCGTGTTCTTTTGTGCTTGCCCGATACTGTGTCTGGGGGTCGGGTTGACGTTGTCGTCGACAACACAACCGTCAAAGGAGTCGCGCGGAAAGGTGCGTGTCTGCGGAGTTCCGTGTTGAACAACGCGGTGGTTGCAGGTTTGAAGCGGGTGCAGTCCTTGAACTGCGCTATATCGGTTCGATGGGTGAGGAGTGCAGGAAATCCCGCTGATCTCCCATCCCGGGTTCCCTTGACGGCCTTCACTCCTCAGTCCGTGGCGGCGGTGACACAAGCGGTGAGGACGTTTTTCACTGGCGGAGTGGTGGATGGATTGTGATCTCGCCTGGTTGGCCCATTGACATGGTCAACAGGCACACTCTATCCCATTCGCTAGTTGCAAGTTATCAAGGTTCTGTCTGACTTCTCTTTCCTCCCCTTTCCGATGATGAATACTCCGGATGGCGTAGGTAGCCAAGCCCACCCTGAGTACAATGACCGAAGACCTAAGCCGAGACCGAGTGCGATGAGGCCAGAAGCTAGCTGCCAATTCCTACTACTACTACTACTACTACTACTACTACTACTACTACTACTACTACTACTACTACTACTACTACTACTACTACTACTACTACTACTACTACTACTACTACTACTACTACTACTACTACTACTACTACTACTACTACTACTACTACTACTACTACTACTACTACTACTACTACTACTACTACTACTACTACTACTACTACTACTACTACTACTACTACTACTACTACTACTACTACTACTACTACTACTACTACTACTACTACTACTACTACTACTACTACTACTACTACTACTACTACTACTACTACTACTACTACTACTACTACTACTACTACTACTACTACTACTACTACTACTACTACTACTACTACTACAGGCCATCGATTAGTCGATTTTTTGTGGGCGAGGAGAATTGGACTGAAGTTGCGAACACGGCAGTGCATGGGTGGTTCGCTTGCACTTCATCCAATTTGGCAAATGATCATGATCAAAAGGTCCTACTTGGGCGGTTCAGTTTCCTCACACATTGCATGTGGCTAAAAAAAGAAAAAGACTCTGATACACAACGAAGGTGAACACCTTTGACATGGGGAGTATGGCTTTTACAGTGCCATTCTTCCTAAATTGATTGCCGCTGGAAAGTAGTCGACCATGTGCAGGCAACTAAGACAAGTGCTGTACCCAAGCAAAATCCAACTCAGCAAAGCCGCCAGAGAACCTCTATACACCCCCCCCATCCTCCAGAGTTTCGATGCTGACATTCACACTTGAAAATAAGCATGCCGCCCTTTCCCCCTGTTCCCCTCCGCGTGCTTTTTCCTGCTTTTCCGTTTTTTTTTTGTATAAGCACCTGCTTTGTAGGAAATACTTGAGGAGGCTGCCAGTTGCAAAGATCAAAGGAGGTAAATGTGCTGTAGCCCACACGAAACACAGGTGAATCTGGGTTTAGTGGCGGGCGTAAGCGTTCAACAAAAAAGACCCATTTTGTAGTTGTATTGTTTCTCCCCCTCTAGCCTCCTTCGAAGTAAGCACAAGGCAGCCCCTCGAGTATTTTTGTATAAGCACAGGGCTTTGTAGGAAATACTTGAGGAGGCTGCCCGTTGCGAATCTCAAAGAGGTAATGTGCTGTAGCCCACACGAAACACAGGTAAGGCGACGTAGTGGCGGGCTTAAAGCGTTCCACAACAGTGGCCCCCTTTTCTTTGTGTGGGTGTATTGTTTCTACCCCCTCGGTTGGAAGAAGCACAAGGCAGTCCCTCGAGTATTTTTTACTCTCTCACACAACTACGCATTTCTCTCGAGCCATCGCCCATCACGTGTGGCCAGCTTCCCCTTGCCCGCACTGCTGCCCACCACGACGTCGATGCATGTCTTCGCAAAAGAAAAGTGTGCGCATCAGGCGCCTCTAATTATTCAGACAGCATTTGCGGTTTTTTTTTGTATAAGCACCCGCTTTGTAGGAAATACTTGAGAGGCTGCCAGCTGCAAAAGATCAAAGGAGGTAAATGTGCTGTAGCCCACACGAAACACAGGTAATCTGGGTTTAGTGGCGGGCGTAAGCGTTCAACAAAAAACACCCAGAAACGAGAGAGATGTCCCTACTGCCACAGCGACGGACGAACCGCGGGGAAACCACTCTTCAAAAGTCTACGACACCATAAGCCCTGGTGCAAAAAGAAGCACTGTAAACAATGCACAGCAACGACGACTCCATCAGACTAATAACCTCACTAACCACGGGTACCCAGTGTGCCCAGAGTGCCTTAACTGTGGCGAGCAACGAACAGTTTTACCCTGCAATTCTACCCAAAAAAAACCTTATCTTAGGACGGAAACAACCCGCACCACGTGAAGCACCGCAAGTGCCGCGAAATCCAAGCACCACACTGCGAGAAAATACATATAAACGCGGACAACAGACCGGTACGGGCTACAAGGCAACCCCTGCTCAACTTGTAGAACGTGGGGGGCCCAAGACTACACTCCACGAAGGAATGTACTTGGTGTCGGTCACAAACAGTCCCGGACATGGCTAGCCATAACCCATAACGAAAGCGTGCACTAAATATACAACCCGTAACCACATAGCCCTTTCTTGCTCTAAGAGAACCCATCCATGAACGGTCACACGGAGACCCTAAAACCCCGGAATTACAAGCGAACTTTAACTCTAAAAAAGACCCACTTTGTAGTTGTATTGTTTCGCTGCTAAACAAGTGCATGCTAATCCATGTGGTTCTCGCACTCTTTTCCTTTTGGTACTTCAACCATTGGTGCTGCACACGGCAACCCCATGTCCACTGTGCTCTGCGGAGTTTACTTCGCAGATTGCCACCGTAAAAAGAAGACAAGTCAGTGCTGCCTAGCGAGTCGCAGTCACAATCAGGGCAGGGTTTTTTAACTGATTGCTCAGACACGGTTGTAGGGGCCTTCTCCCCGTGACGGATTCGCCTGTGCTCTAGTAGCACGGGTGGTCCTGGCTGTGACGAGCTACGAACAGCCGCCTGACAAACCAGACTCACCCCGCAGTCCTGCCTGCAGACACTCAGGTTCCGCGCTGATGATGGCCCGCCTTATGTGTCCGTGGCTTAAAGGACCGAAACACGGCGCAGACGGGACCAGTGCGGTGTTGAGCACATACCCATTCCAAGCACGTTCTTGCAAACCCCCCCGGCGCAGAGAGAGCAGGGCCCGGTTCGACCTCTTCAGCGCCGCCACGACGCGGCGGAACGCGACGCCCCGAAACTGCGCTGACCCGGGCGCGCAGAGCGGAGGGGGCCCGGTGAGGTGAGGGCTCATTGAAACATGTCTTTCCGTGGTGTTATCCAGCAGGCCTTGCAGACGTTCTCTATTTTCCATTTTTGGCGTCACAGCCTTTTTTGCTACATACCGGTGGTGTGAGGGAAGAGCCAAAAGAAATGTGACACACCACTCCATTTTCCATTTGGATAACTCCATAGCTGAAACAAACTTCACACGCACAAAACGGTCGTCGTTAGAAGGGGCCATCAATAGCATGATGCGATCCCCTTTGTTGCTACCTGCAGACACACCAAAACCAGCCCAGAAACTACGATTTCTCGTAGGAAACCCCCCTGTCGTCAGGGAAGAGGAAAAAAAGGCACTCAACGAAAGGATAGGTCGAAAGACAACCCTGCACCTCAACCTTGGTTGATTGTCGGCAACACAAGAGGAGCTCGTCACCCGCACAACCGCGGGTGATACTAAACCTGTGGTGGGAGGAGAGAGTTGCTCTCGTTGAACGCAGCGGATGATCGCAAAACTGGATGCGGTCTCGGCGGCCTGCAGGGACGAGCTTCTCGATTCCTCCAACACTTCATGCTGGCGCAAAAAGGAATAAAAAAGCGCTCCCCCCCCCCCCCCCCCCCCTAGGGCTATGTAGGATGGAAACGTTGGAAACGTTTCCGTTTCCGTTTCCGTTTCCGTTTCCTTCTTTTTGGCGGTGGATGGAAACGCCGTTTCTTTTCAAAAGAAACGGCTGGTATGCCACTAGTATACTGGCTGAAGGTCCGACCGGAAATGTTTTCCGAACGGCGGACCCCGCAATCCAGTGGGAAACCATGGACAAGGAGGCTCCGAAAAAGAAGGCGGAATGAAGCATAAGAGTTGCGACCGCGTGGAGCAGACGCAACCACACGCATCCGGTCCGGTTGTGATGCATACGACGACGGGTGGCAACCGTCACGAAGGGGCACCATCGGGCGGTGTTGTCGGAGCACAGACAGCGACGGCAGGAAGAACCCCACCGACAATGCAGAAGAGGACGGCAGATTCAAAAAGCCCCACTCGGCACGGCTACCGATACAAGTAAACATGAGAACGCGGGTTGGAAGCAGCAGAGGACGAAGTGGTAGGCACTGAAGAGTGGAATCTGGTGTCAGAAAACCTCAGCATCCGCATGTGACGACATTCTGCATCATTAGCTTGTGGTTACCTATTTGCTCGTGTCAGATCGCCGACGAAAGAAAGCGGTGAGCATCAGCGACTGCTCTGCACAAACGAGACCGCGACGACACACAAGAAGGGGCCGAGGGGGACGGAGGAAGAAAAGTGCCTGCTGGTAGACCAATAGAAGAAGGTGATCCCGCCCTCTGAAAGGAAAGCCAAAATTTGGCTGAAGAAAAGCCAGGCACCGGGATCTTCCTGACGAGCACGCAACCCGGTGAACTTAATCAAGAGTCGAAGATTAGCGTCGAAACTCCCTGGCTTTTCACGCCGCAGCAGAACGACCACACCCTACCCAAACCCAAGCACCCTTTAAACGCGTTAAGGGACTTCACAAGGTTTCACAACGGAGTGACACAACACCCGAAACGAGTCGCACTCTTTTACTTTTCTCAACACCCCGCCATACCCAAGCCTCTACGGTCAACCGGAGACTTTAAAATACCGACCTTCTAATCCACAAATAACGCTAGAAACGGCGTTTCCATCCAACTTAGCCGCCCCCCCCCCCCCCCCCCCCCCATCCCCCATTGGAGTTCTGCTATTCCGCGCGCGGCACGGACTGTCTCCGGGCCCGGCCACCTCGTTCTCCAACCACTCAGGGCTTTCTCCTGCTCCAGAGTACCCGCAGATCCGGCTTTCTCCTTTCTCTCCAAGCCTTTCGCTTCGCTTTGTTCTTCAGCGTCAGAGATGAGGATTATCGAGTTGCAGGGCCAGGGAGGCTGTTCGGAGGGGTCACGAATTTGTTGCGGTAGTGTGATTGTCAGGCCGTCGACTACCCTGAGCAACGCACTATGTCTCTCAATATAGTGTTGCTTATCAGAAGTGGCCATTCTGCGTCAGGGCGCGCCGGCGATGCCAGGATCTTCGCACCGACGGAGGAAGGAAGGGAGCGTGGTACCAGGGACCACTAATAATAAGTGAGTTATGGAACGACGCCAAACCCGTAGGCCAGTCGTTCGGTTGAAGTTAAAGTTTCCCACACACACACTCGTTCGACCTGTTTCAGCGGCCACAGTGTCTGTCTTGCAAGCTCGACGGGGTCTAGGATAGACCTGAAGATCGGTGAGCCCATGGCCGTGAACGGGACTGCATACTCTGCGACGAACAGCGCCACTCGCTGAACAAAAGGAACACGGTACCACGGCGCCGCACTTGTGCTCGAGTTTGCCGATCGAGATTTTCTAGTACCAACAATCTTGCGAGTTGCCCTTCAACGTATTGTGCAGGCTAAAAAAGACGGAGGCAGCGTGTTTTGGTGGTTGATCTGAATTCCTTACCTGAATAAAGGGTCAATACAAGTGGGAAACCGACCACCCGGCACGCACAAACAAAACGAAGCGCCTGTCTTCTTTGGGCGTGATTCGGGGCTGTGCTAGTGTGGGTTCTTATCTCGGTCGACTGTAATCCGACGACCGCGGTTTAGAGCCCTTAACGAACTCTAGGAAGGAACAACCCCACAGGGGGACGCAGGGAAGGTAGTACGGGGGGAACCGCGCTCAGGGCGTGAACCCATGTCCGAAGCGTGAATTCGGCCTCTCGGTTCACTCGCTCGACTAAGCGAAGTGAGCTCCGGCGAATCTGCCGTCAGACGAACCGTGCTGAGAAGAAAGGAGACGCCCCTGTCCACTCCGGCTGAACGGGGGCCCATAGTACCGCTTTTTCCCTTCTCTCTCTCTCTCTCTATTTTCGGGTTTGGTTCTTGCCGCTTGGAGTCGGAAAAAGCCACGCCACTCCCGTCTCGTTTGTTTCCCTCTGTTCTCCCTCCCGCACCTCGTACGCGAGTCAAAAGCAACCTGCGGGAACCAACTCCGAGAAAAAAGTCGAAAAGGATTCTCAAGTCTAAAACACCAAAAAGAACACCAAACCGATCGTTCCTCGGGACGTGAACACGAAAAAAAAAAAAAAGAAAGAAAAAGACACAAATAACGCTACAAAACGAGAAAAGGAGACTCGACGGACAGGCATCCCACAACCTGTCTTGTACGATTTCCCAATTCCAACAACAACCGCCCCCGCACCTCGTCACGTGGGGGAAGAGCACACGTCCTGTAGAAGGGCATCGACGCCGCCACGGTGCATGACAAAAAAAAAAAGACGAAGAAACAAGAACCAACAAGAAACGTCGAAAGATACCAGACTGACACACACAACGGCAACAACAAAGAAGCCAGACGCCAACCCAACCAACTTCCGCCCGTACAGAAACCCCGAAGTGAAGAAATCCCTCGACGCAGACTGGACAGAGGCAGCATCAACACAACTACAAAGTTGGTCTTTTTTCATATTTCTTTTGGTTGAACGCTTGTGCCCGCCGCTGAGCCCAGATTTTCCTGTGTTTCGCGCGGGGCGCTGCGGCGCATTTTCGTCCTTTGAGGTTTTTGCGACTGGCAGCCTCGTCGAGTATATCGTCGACTGTACGAAGCAGGCGACTCGTCGTATTTCGTGCGAAGCAGGCGGCACTCGTCACGGATTTGGACAAAAAGCAGCAGCTTGCGCGAAAAGAAAAAGCGCAAGAACCGTCGAAAGACACCAGACTGTCGGACCTCACAAAACGAACAAAAGGTCGAAAGACAACCACGTATCTGCGCGACCCACGGGATCGTCGGAAACACGAAGGAGAGAATGGTGCTGATGGACGCAGCGCCATCCGAGAGCTCGCTGCGGCGGCTGATCGAGGACGACGGCGGTGGAGGGGGCGCCGCGCCCGCGGCGCCGCCGCAGGGCGGTGGTCCGGGCGGCGGCGGTGGAGGGAGGCCGGCAGTGGACACGGCCAGCTCAGCTGGGTCAGTGCGGGGGGGCTCGCAGGCGCTGGCGGGGACACTGAGCGATCCTGCGTTCGCGGAGGGCATCCTGCGGGCCCTGCGGTCCGTCGAGACGCGGGTGGCGTGGCTGCAGGCGAAGATGGGCGACCTCGACCGCGATGTCCACCGCATCGCGTACAAGAGCGACATGTTCACCGCGAGCCCCGGGTCCATCCGCCACGACCTCCGCAACCGCGCCGGGCCGAGCACCCGGCGCTCGGTCCAATCGATGGCCGCGCGCCGGCCGAAGCAGGCCGCGCACGACCACGACGCGCAAGCCTCCCTACCCCAGCCGTCCTTCCGGACCCCACCCAGTCCGTGCTCGTCCGTCGTGCACCCGCAGTCGGACTTGGTCGCGACGATGGCGGAGAGCGTGGTCGTCGGGGAGGAGAGGCCGCGGACTGTGCGCGACCGGTTTCGGCGGGCGATCAAAAAGCTGACGAAGGAGCACCGGGAGAGCGAGTACCGCCGGTTCGTGACGGCGCTGAAGCAGCAGGAGATGAACGGGATCCTCGCGGGATCGTCGCGGGGCTGCAAGAAGGCGGGCGAGCAGAGCGTGGCGTCGTCTCGGCACGTCTCCGTGACCTCGCAATACGTCGACAGCCCCAGGACCAGCACGGCGGCGCCGAACGAAGCCGCGCTGTCGCTGTCCCTCGGCAGCGAGCAGCAGGCCGTCCTGTGGAACCAGGACAGCGGCGCCACCAACGACGCCGCCGCCGCCCCGCCGCGGCCGGGAATGCCGACCGCGCCCAGCAACACCAGCAGCAACAGCAACAACTACAGCGGCAACCACAACAATTCCCACGGCGGCGGCAACAGCATCAACACGGGCGACTCGGCCGCCGCGGCCCGCCCCGCGGGCCGGACGCCGTCGGCCGGCAGCGCCGCGGCGGAGGCTGCGCCCGCGAAGGGCCAGCAGGGCCGCCCCGTCGAGCAGCACGCCGACAACGACAACGGCGCCGGCGCGGCCCGTCACTCGATAGAGACGCTGGAGGACCCGGAGGAGATCGAGGAGGACCGGCCGCGGGACGTGTTCCTGCCCGACTCGCTCTTCCGCATCGCGTGGGACGTCTGCTACATGGTCGTCGTGTACGCCGAGTTCTTCCTGTGGTGCCTCGTGATCCTCTCGAGCCGGGACGGGCAGTGCTCCGTGGAGCGAACGCCGTTGGTCTTTTCCCTGCGGACGGCCGCGTTTTGCTTCTGGTTCGCCGACCTGTGGGTCCAAATGCGCACCGCGAAGCTCGACGACTGGGTCATCATCGAAGAGAAGCCGGAGCTCCAGCACGACTTCTTGTGGTACCGGCTGCCGTTCGACGGGATCGTCACGCTGCCGCTGGATCTGGTCGTGTCGGGCCTCGGGCACGAGCTGCTGAGCTACCAGCTGATGAGCATCAAGATGTTCCGCCTGCTCCGGGTGCCGAAGCTTTTCGCGCACAGCACGCCGACGCGCGAGACGTCGAACCTCATCGAGAGCATCGCCTTCGCGTTTTGGTTCCTCGTCGCCATGCACTTGTGCGCCTGCATTTGGCTGCGGGCTGCCTCGATAGAGGAGCAGTCCCTCACCGAGGAAGAGTGGGAGGACCTGTACCACGTGTACGTGAAAGCCTACTACTTCACGTGGACGACCATCTCTTCGGTCGGATACGGCGACATTTCCCCGAAGACGTCCGGCATGCGCATCTACAACATCTTCATGCAGCTGCTCGGCGTGGCCATCGTGATGCTCGTCTCCGGGCGGACAGGGGCGTACTTCATCACGACGGACCCCTACAAGCTGGTGCACATCGAGCGGAAGCGGCGCCTGGAGCACCTCATGGCCAACGCCGGGATCCCGTGGTCCGTGCAGAAGGAGGCGTTCACCATCTACCCGTCGCTTCTCGATGCCAACACCAAAGACTACCAGTATGCGCCGCGCCGGCTTTCTTCGTTTTAACCGCACGCAATGCGTGACGGTACGCTGAACCGGACCCTCTGATCCTACGAACAATTCAAAACCACGTCCATCTGGGTTGAGGGGTGTGTGTGGCTGTAAACGGAACCGCCCCAAGTAGAGAAGTAGGAACCATGGATCCTGATCAATTTAAATCCACGTCCAGGATCTGCGTTCAGGACGTGGAGAGGGGAGTAGCGCCGCCAAGGGGAAAAAATCTTGTTCTTCCGGTCGAACCCGGACAGGAATAAGCCCAGCACGTACCTGGCGCGCCTGACCCAGCGAGCTACGAGGGTCTCAACAAAATATCAAGTTCCCAATTACTTCCAACTTTCTCCTTTACCTTGCATCAAATAGGTGTCACGGCAAGTTTTGGCAGCCGCTGCACACAGTGCATGCTAATCCATGTGGTTCATGTACTTAAAAAAACTCAATGCTTAACAAAAATTTGACGTGGGCGGTCTGAATGACACCTCAACCACAATATGATAAGATGCCAAAACCCCCCCCCCCTCCCCTTTGCACTAATAAAACATTTTTTGACGTCATCCTATACTGTATGCCGGCCCCGAAACCCTGTCTGTGCGGCCGAAAACGGGCCCTAAACGGTTTTCGGCGGGTTAAGTGGAGGTAAAGGGGCCTCAGAAGGCACACCAGTGGGCCCAGATGGGTTCGGGGCCAGTAAGGGGGGACGTCGAAAAGTAGTTTATTAGTGCAAAGGGGAGGGGGGGGGTTTGGCATCGTCTCATATGTTGTCGACAACAAACAAGTGGTACGATGCCAAACCCCCCCCCCCCCTTTGCACTAATAAAAAAAATTTGATGTCACCCCATACTGGTCCCGAAACCCCACTTGTGTGGCTCAAAACGGTTCCCAAACGGTTTTTGGCGGGCTGAGTCGAGGTAAAGGGGTCTCTGAAGGCCCACGAATAGGCCCAGGTGGGCCCAGGTGGGCCCCGGAGCGGGCACTCAGTGCGAGGGGGGGTGCCCCAAAAATGGGGTCATTTTCAAAGCCTCGCCACTTCTCAAGCTAGTCAAACACCTTCTGGCCTCCAGCGGGAAACCCAGACTACACAACGACAAGATCGGCTGTGTTCCGCTGTAGATAGCCACCAGCGGGTCCTCTTGAAGCCGAAGAATGTTCTCAGGGGTCTCAGATAGCCCTACTTGGCCACCCCGCCTGCAGCGCCTGCGGTGGGCAGGCACACCTTGTAAATAGAGTGGGTGCAGCAGGTGCACCCTGCCTAGAATCCGGCTTTACCAGCAATACGAATTAAGAATACAGGTTGACCCAGGAAAACGGAAACTAAGAGAGGGAAAATGCCAAAGATCACGGGTCTGGAGTTCGTGGAGTCATCGGTGAGAGCAATGCAGAAGTTGTCGCCGTTTCATGAGGAAACGAGACGTGGTCAGTCCATGCAGAGACGACTCGTAGCCAGCAGGACCTTTTGCGAAAAGGTCTCTGGTGAGGACCTGATCGGTTTCTTTCTCGCCCTAATGACAGAGGAGGAGAACGTTGACATCTGGAAGCGCCTTTCTGGTAGGCTTTCAGAAGCCTTCAACAGCCTTGACGACGAGGCGAGCCGGCGACGCATCGTGAGCGGTTTGGACTGGGCACGTGCCCGGTACAGGGCTGTTGGAATGGTCGTGGGTGACAATCTCTGAAAGAACCGGGGAAAGGCTGCCGAGATTGGCGTTGGCGGGGGGGCCCACAGTCCTCATCTTGGTTCTTTTGAATTTTTCCACCTTATGTTCTGCGTTTTCCTTGTAAGCACTGTGTTCTCAAAAGCGGGTGAAGCCGGATTCTAGGCAGGGTGCACTTGCATACCACACATTCTGAGCGTGTGCCTGCCCACTGCTGGCGCTGCACACATGGGGCTAACTGTGACCCCCGAGAGCATTCTTCGGCTTCAAGAGGACCCGCTGGTGGCTATCTACGGCTGAACACAGCCGATCTTGTCGTTTTGAAGTCTGGGTTTCCCGCTGGAGGCCAGAAAGTGTTTGACTAGCTTGAATAGTGGCGAGGCCCGAAAATGACCCCATTTTGGGGGGCTCTCCCCCCATGGGTCGAAATAAGCGGACGCCGAACGCCACCCCCAATTATAGGTGTTCCTCCGGTGGCCCGCGCAGCGGCGATTTTTTGTTTTTTTTGCGAGCGGGATTTGGGCAGGGCCTTATATATAAAAATTCCTCCCATGTAACTGTCCAAAAGTTGCTCGGAGGTACTAAAAATCCCAGTTGCGGCACAACTGCACTTTTATGTATCCGACAGGGTGCACCTCTTTGTGGTTGTCACTACTGTCCATCACAGAGACTGTCCTTCGGAAGCAAAAGAGCCATGCGAAGAAGGCGAGTGTTGGGGTACTTTAGCAGTGTGCCGGGATCATTCAAGAACACTTGGCAGTAATCTGCAACAGCAGGGCGGACAGCCGCGGTCTTCGCTCTCTTGGCAACACGTCATGAAACAATACACAAGCCAGAAATACCAGCGCCGCAGGCGCGGAATTTTTTTTCAAGCTATCGGGCCAGTCGCAGGTTCCAAAATTGAGGCTGTACGTTGCTTCAACGATGATCCAAAGGTGCAGTAACCGGTTGTGTACTGCTAGTGTGACTGCTGTACTGTAGCATTACTACTGGGCCCCTCAGCCAGGGCATTCTGTGCGTTTTCTTTTTTTTTTCCCCCGACGACAACTTGTGTCAGACTAGCCTACCCGAAGGCAGTTGATTTCTTTAGGCAAGGTTTCTCTGCCGGCGGAAGTTGTTTGGGTTAGCGTTTTTTTTTTTTTTTTTTTTTTTTTTGTATAAGCACCAGGGATTTATATAGCTTTTGCTCCTCTGAAGAAAAGTCCTTTTTCCCCTCGGGGTCCTGTCCCGGATCCAAAATTAATTAGAATTGGTAGTCAACAGGCACCGTGCCAGCCCAGCCCAGCCCGCCCAACAACTCCAGCCCAATAACCCAGCCCAGCCCAGTCCAACATACAGCCCAGCCCAGCCCAGCCCAGCAACCAGCCCAGCCCAGCCAACAACTCAGCCCAGCCCAGCCCAGCCCAACAACTCCAGCCCAATAACCCAGCCCAGCCCAGTCCAACATACCAGCCCAGCCCAGCCCAGCCCAGCCCAACAACTCAGCCCAGCCCAGCCCAATAACCAGCCCAGCCCAGTCCAACATACCAGCTCAGCCCAGCCAGCCCAGCCCAGCCCAGCCCAGCCCAGCCCAGCCCAATAACCCAGCCCAGCCCAGTCCAACATACCAGCCCAACCTCAGAGCTTCTCTCCCTTCGGGATGAGCGTAACAAAGGCTGTATTTACTGCCTCTAGTACTGCTACTTCTGATAGCATGCTGTGAGCTTCTGTCGTCATGCTACCTCTGACCGCCCAGCTTGGAGTGAACGACACTGGAAAGAAGGGATGACGGTGTAGAAAAGGAAGCAACGACGATCAAGGGTCGCTGGGGGGGCGCTTGGTCCGCTTGGAAAAAGAGGTAGGCCGAAAGACTAGACCAAAGACACAGGATTCTGCTCCCTGCGCGATCTCCAAGCCAGAATGGCCTTCGCCGCTTCGAAGTAGACCGAAATCTTCGCAAATTGCAGTCGTGTTCTTCGCACATTGGTGTACGAAATATTGTCATCGTCCTCTTCGCTCTCGTTACCTTCGGGCCTTGGAGGAGTCGCAAGGTACTCCCTCAGAAGCAAATCGAGGAACTCCTCTGTGATCTTCGGGACGTTGTAAGACACAAACAGGCACATGCGGACAGTTTTGTTTGCAAGCCTGTTCCGAAGGTAGGTTCGGAGGAGCTTGACCTTTGAAAACAAGCGTTCAACAGATGCTGTTCCGAGGGGCAACACAAGGGCAATGCGAAGTAGGCGGGTAGTGTGGGGGTACTGTAATCGCAATGCCTGGTTGTTCAGGAATTCCTTGCAGTATTCTGTGAACGAAGTCTTGGGGGCACTTGCCTGTATTCGAGCAAACTCCACAAGGGCAGAAGGAAACTCCGTGCGGGTGTCGCTTATCGTACCCTCGTCAAAAAATGCGGGGGTCTCGGTTTCAGCCACCGTTCCTGCAGCGTTTTCAACGGCCATTGTTTTTTCGGTCCCGAAGTGGTCCAGGGCAGCTTCGAGCATTCCCTCGAGCGCCTCTAGGTTTCCCGGTTGGATGCGGGCAACAACTTCCGGTGTCGTTCCATGAAGGGAAACGTCTTGAAAAGCCCGCTTGAAGTGGCGACCACGGGGGTCAAATACCCCAAGGCCCTGCAGGACCGGCAACCCGCTCAGCCTCTTGTCCACTGCCTTGATAAGAGAGTCGATGAACGTTTTTCCTATTTGCATGTGAAACTGCTCCACAAACTCGTGTGTGACGGATGGTGTTCCCCAGTCGGCAGGCTTCGCCCAGTTGATTTGCAAATGGCAGGAGCTGTACTCAGGAAACTTTGTTGGGCTATCCATTAGGGTCTTGAGCTCGTTCACATAGAACCCCTTTAGGTACCCAACCTCTGCCCAGCACAAGTCCGCACGTTGCAACTGGGCACTGAAGCGTGACAGGATAGGAGATGCAACTGAAAGAAGAAACAATGCAACGAGAACCGAATTATTAAGTTGAGTGCGCAATGCCTGTGCCTGCTCTTTCGCGTTCCCTTCACCGTGACAAGACAAGGAAAACACGGCGTGCATGCATGTCTTCAGCGTGGTCACGAGTGTGGATGCAGCTCGAAAATGTGACACCCAACGAGTGTCTCCCACTTCCACCAACTCGAGAGAGCGGAAAAAGAAAAAGTTATCCGCGACCTCATGCATGCGCCTGACATCCTCTTCGGCTTCTTTGAATGCACGCACCTTGGCCTGTGTGTCCCCCCTTCCGGTTTCCGACCTTTTGGCGGCATTCCGGTTGTCTCTTAGGATTATCGTGTGTTCTCCTATAGAATTGGGTAGTCAACGTCCAATTTCCGATCCCAAATTTAATTAGAATTGGTAGTCAACGTTCAATTTTGAATCCAAATTTAATTAGAATTGGTAGTCAACGTCCAATTTCCGATCTCAAATTTAATTAGAATTGGTAGTCAACGTCCAATTTCCGATCCAAATTTAATTAGAATTGGTAGTCAACGTTCAATTTTGAATCCAAATTTAATTAGAATTGGTAGTCAACATCCAATTTCCGATCTCAAATTTAATTAGAATTGGTAGTCAACGTCAATTTCCGATCCAAATTTAATTAGAATTGGTAGTCAACGTTCAATTTTGAATCCAAATTTAATTAGAATTGGTAGTCAACGTCCAATTTCGATCCAAATTTAATTAGAATTGGTAGTCAACGTCCAATTTCGGATCCCAAATTTAATTAGAATTGGTAGTCAACGTCCAATTTCCGATTCTGAATTTAATTAGAATTGGTAGTCAACGTCCAATTTCCGATCTCAAATTTAATTAGAATTGGTAGTCAACGTTCAATTTTGAATCCAAATTTAATTAGAATTGGTAGTCAACGTTCAATTTTGAATCCAAATTTAATTAGAATTGGTAGTCAACGTCAAATTTCCGATCCCAAATTTAATTAGAATTGGTAGTCAACGTCCAATTTCGGATTCTGAATTTAATTAGAATTGGTAGTCAACATCCAATTTCCGATCCCAATTTAATTAGAATTGGTAGTCAACATCCAATTTCCGATCTCAAATTTAATTAGAATTGGTAGTCAACGTCAATTTTGATCCCAAATTTAATTAGAATTGGTAGTCAACGTCCAATTTCGGATCCTGAATTTAATTAGAATTGGTAGTCAACGTCCAATTTCCGATCTCAAATTTAATTAGAATTGGTAGTCAACGTTCAATTTTGAATCCAAATTTAATTAGAATTGGTAGTCAACGTCCAATTTCCGATCCCAAATTTAATTAGAATTGGTAGTCAACGT
The DNA here is from genome assembly GCA_030068145.1 of Diplonema papillatum. NCBI lineage: Eukaryota > Euglenozoa > Diplonemea > Diplonemida > Diplonemidae > Diplonema > Diplonema papillatum. The sequence goes on from JAPJBO010000264.1 coordinate 168,948, forward strand.
TCAATTTCCGATCCCAAATTTAATTAGACTTGGTAGTCAACGTCTCGCCTCCCACCACCCCCTTTGGCCCTCCGCCCCTGGCCCTCCTGCCTCCTCTTTCCCCGCCTCCGTTTTACTCTTCCTGCCCCCATGGCTTCGCCATGGCTTTCGCCATGACTTCGCCATGGCTTCGCCATGGCTTCGTCCCTCACCCCCGCTGATCCCGGTTGGTAGTGACCCGGCCCTACCCCAACCCCCAGCCCAAAATTATGTCAATTTTTTTTTTTCGCGCTCGGGGTGGCCCCGAGCCCCAGACCCATATATAAATCACTGATAAGCACCTGCTTTGTAGGAAATACTTGAGGAGGCTGCCAGCTGCAAAAGATCAAAGGAGGTAAATGTGCTGTAGCCCACACGAAACACAGGTGAATCTGGGTTTAGTGGCGGGCGTAAGCGTTCAACAAAAATGCCGAAGCAACTCGACAGGTCGGGCGCGGTGAGTTGGGTGAAGAGGGTGGTCGGGACTGATGTCCCGTCCCTTCTTTCATTCACCGCAAACAACCGCCGACTCGCGGCGGTACTCAAGGTCGCGCGCGACGTCGAGGGGACCGCGGAGGCGGGGCTGAGGCGCCTTCTGGGCGCCTTGGGGTACACGGACGAGGAGGCCCCCCCCGAAGGCGTGGCCCAGTGGGTCCTCGCGTGGCTGGCGGTCGCGTCGGCTCCGTCCGCCACCGCGGACGAGTTCGCGGACCTGCTCCGCTCGTCTCCGAAGGCCACGCCCCCGCCGCAGACGCCGGGGCACATGCCGCTCCCCGCGACCGTTTCTCCCGCTGACGACTCGACCACCGCTGCATTGTTCGGCCCATCTCCCCCAGCCGCGCGACGTGTCTCTTTCGCCGAGAGCGACGATCCCCTCAGCCCAGATGACGACGATCTGAGGGAATGCAACTCCGCCGGGGGCGGCCGGGACGACCACGCGTCGGACATAGGCCGGCTGCAGCGTCAGATCGACCGCCTCACCGAGTTGGTGATGGCGGCCCTCCCAACGCGCACCTCGCCACCCGTCCGGCCTTCGCCCGCCCCTGAGGCAGCACCTGAGGCGGCACCCGCGGGCTCCCGTCCCGTTCCGCCCACGTCGGTGGGCACATGCCCCGGTCCAGTGCTGCATCAGCTTCCGGCGTTCACGAGACCACTCCCGCCGCCTCCGCCCCTCGTTGACGTTTCTCGCCTTCCGCGGGCTGTCCTGTTGCCGGACAATCCTCGCAACCTTCCGCAAGCCGTCGTGGGCGGTCCTCTGCCAGTGGGCTATCGCTGCCCGCCAGCCGCATCCTGCCACCAGCCGTACGCCGAGCCCCGCCAGCCCTACGCCAGCCATCCACTTCCGGATTTTCCGGAGGACCCGTCTTCGCTGGGGGGAGGCGGGTCGGTCCAGGGCTCCCACACGCTTCTCTCTCCCGGACCAGAGCTACTCGACCCCGAGCTCTGGGTGAGCCTCTCTCCCGTCGAGAGGTCTCTCGCGCTCGTCCACATCCGCGGCTTCTTCGCGGATATACTCGACGCCGTCCCGAGCATCGCCAACGACGCAGGACACCTGCTCAGCCACGCAACGTCCATCATGCGTCTGATGGACGACTCCTCCGACCCCGACGCCCTGGTAGAGCTGGGGAGGGACACCATCCACCGCATGATGGTCCTCAAGACGGCCTTGAAGGCCGGCTGGTCGTTGGCCGCCGGCCTCCAACACCGCCACCAGCACGAGGCCGGGTTCCCTCCGTATCTTCGGAACGCCTTTCAGGCCCTGCAGAAAGCCGAGGAACAGCCCGCCCCCAAGCCGTCCAGGAAGCGCAGCCCGAAGTCCCGCACCCAACACCCGGGCGAAGCTCACCCCGACTCCCAGCACCCTCAGCGAGCAACCTCAGCCAAGGGGAGGGCCAGGCAGTAGGTGCCTTGGACCGTTTCCCACCTCCTGTGGCGGGGCGACGCGGACGTCCTCTCCTGTCGGAGCCCCCGCTCTCCCCCGGCGAGCGGGAACGTCTTGTCCGGTCCGCGAACACGTACATTGGGGATGCCCTGGCGCTGTCCACGCGTCGCGGGATCCACTCCGTGTATCGCCGTTTTCTGGAGTTCCGGCGCCACTGGGAAGCGGTGTCCGACGATCCCCTCGACGTCCCGACGGCGCTGGTCCTGTTTGTGACTCGGCTGCTGGCCCGCGGGGATATCTGCGCAGCTTCTGCGGTGCAGTACGTCGTGAACGTTCAGTCGGCCGAGAAGCGTTTGGGGCGACCTGTCGACAGCCAGCTCGTCAGGGATTTTGTCAGGTCTCTGAAGCGGGCGGGCGCGATGAAGCCATCGAAGCAGGCCGTCCCGGTGACGAAGGACGAACTGCATCATGCTGTTCGTTTGGAGTCGGATCCCGGCGTGCGGGTTGCGTTGGCCTTGGCATGGCAGGGGGCTGCGCGCGTGGACGACGTCCTGACGAGGAAGGCCGAGCACATCACCGAGGGTGCCGGTTTCTGGGCGGTAAACTGGGTGGGCTCGAAGTCGGATCCTTTCCGCCTAGGTCAGGTTACGGGCGTGATTCTTCCGCCAGCTCAGGACCAGGAACTTCGCTCGCTGCTGTCTCAGACGCCGCCCGGCCGCCTCCTGTTTCCAGACATCCCTTTTCGGCGAGTTGTGTCCGCGCTGAAGCGCGCCAACCTCTCCCTCACGGGCCATTCCCTCCGGCGGGGTGCCCTGTTCCACCTGTTGAGAAGCGGGGTCGACCTGCGAGTGATTCAGAGCGTGTCGCGTCACACGACGCTGAGTGCTCTGATGCGGTACCTTCCGGAAGCGGAGGTTCCGCTCGTCCGGAACACCGCGGAGGCGTCGGCGAGTCTCCTATAGCCTTTCGCCTCGAACCCCCCTTCCCGTTCAAGCTACCGAAGAGGAAAGTCCCCGACCCGCTGGCGGCGATTTATCCAGGGCCGGGGAGGATCCCTGACGTGGAGCTACCGCCCTCTACGTTCACCCCGTTTGTTGGTGTCGCGTACGGAGGCGATCTCCTTGTCAACAACTCTACGCCCCCCCCGTCGCAAAGCAGAAGAGGAGAGGACCTCGCGCCCATCTCGTCGTCATTCATGAACCTTGACAGGTTGTCAGCTTTGGACAGCCAGGGTTTGCTGCGTGGCGTGCTGGATGTGATTCGCTCTTGGGAGTCCTTCCGTTCTGCCCTACTCCCGGGAGCGGAGGAAGCGCTGACAGAAAGAGGGTTCACGCGGACGACGTCAAGGCGCATGCTTCGTCATCTCCCGGATCTGGTTAAGTATGGAGTGACGGAGCTTGCTTCGAGCCCGTCAAAGGTCGTCCTCCCTGCCTTCACTGTCGACAAGAAGAGCGGGGGGCAACGATTCGTATGTGACGGGCGGAAGCTCAACGCGATCATGGCGCGTCCGCCTCCGATGCTGCTTCCTTCCGTGCACGAAGTCATCGACCGCGTCCTGGCCTCGTCCGTGGTTTTTCTCGCAGACGCCAGGAGCTATTTCTATCAGTTCCGGCTGGACGCGAGAATCCGCCCATTTTTTGGCATGCACTTGGCCGGACCGCGGGGCCATTTCGTGAAGGCTCAGCTCGTGGCCATGTGCATGGGCTGGAGCTGGGCTCCGGCGATAGCGCAGAGGGCCTCTCGAGTACTCCTGCCGGAGTCTGACGGTCTGCCCTGGGTCGACAACTTCGTCGTCGTTGGGGATTCGTTGGGAGAAGCAACTTCGCGGTTTGACTCTTTTTTGCAGCGCTGCAAGAGCGTCAACTGCGAGCTCAACGAAAACGACGAGCAGTTTGGAATACCGCTCAGGGAGTTCGACCTTCTGGGCCTCCACTTTGACCTTTCCCATTCGAACCGCCCCGCTCGATACAGAATGGCGGACGCATGGGTGACGAAGTTACTTGGCTCTGCCGAACTCACCAGAGTTAAACGCGGAGGGGCGTCACCCCGCGAGTTTTACCGGGTGTTTGGGGCTTTGGTCTGGTTTGCCTACACCACGCATTTCCAGCTGGCCTACGCCCGGTGTTCACTGTCCTTCCTGCAGAGGCTGGCCTCATCCCTGGTGGAGCCAGCTGACTGGGACATCTCCAGGACGGTTCCGCCCTCGACCGTGCGTGAGGTGGAGCACCTCACCTCCCTCGTCGAAGACAACCGCTGGGTCAGTCGTTCGAAGTCGATCTCCTCATCGGTGACTCTCTGGACAGACGCCTCATCATCATGGTGGGCCGCAGTCCTGGAGGGCGAACCTGAGCGGATATCGCAGGGCCCGTTCTTGAAGTTGAGACACACTCACATCTTTTTAAAGGAGTTGTTTGCGGTCCTTAGGGGCATAAACCTGACCGCAAGGTTTCACACGAATACGCGCATGAGACTCATGGTTGACAACCTTCCGGCTGTCCAGTGTCTCGTCAAGGGGCACTCGAAGAACTTTGCAGCAAATGTCCTTTTGGCGAGGATTTTTGATGCTGCGCGGGCGGCCGGCCTTGTCATCAGTGCCGAGTGGGTACCGACTGATAAACAGAGAGCCGACCCGTACACCCGCGGGGTGCTAGCCAGAGAGGACGACACGCCAGAGGGCGTCTGGTCGCCTCAAGCGGAGGACCTTGCTCCGCCTTCAGATTTGGTGTAGCCACTGCGTGGTCCCTGGGGGTCCTGATGCGTAAGCGTTCAACAAAAAAGACCCATTTTGTAGTTGTATTGTTTCTCCCCCTCTAGCCTCCTTCGAAGTAAGCACAAGGCAGCCCCTCGAGTATTTTTGTATAAGCACCTGCTTTGTAGGAAATACTTGAGGAGGCTGCCAGCTGCAAAAGATCAAAGGAGGTAAATGTGCTGTAGCCCACACGAAACACAGGTGAATCTGGGTTTAGTGGCGGGCGTAAGCGTTCAACAAAAAAGACCCATTTTGTAGTTGTATTGTTTCTCCCCCTCTAGCCTCCTTCGAAGTAAGCACAAGGCAGCCCCTCGAGTATTTTTTGTTGCTCGGTGAAATTCTCGACGATTTCCGCCCCCTTCGTTTTCTATCCGCACAAGGAAGCTCTACCCCGTCTTTCATCTTCGAAAAGCCTTCTGTATGCTGTCGTAGGGTTGAGAGGGACATGAAAAGACCGGGTAAATGAAAAGGCCACCCAGTTCTCCGGGAGAACGTCCACGTCAGGCATCTCATGCGAGAGTTCGGAAGCGACTTCGCAGCTCCGGATCTCTCACGTGGCACAGCTGCAAATATTTGCGAACAAGCGCGTGCGCCGCGTGGAGTAGATGACGACTGGCTACTTGTCACTACGGTTTGCTACAAACTGGCGTTTTTACTTGACTCAGTTGGGCACGCCGCAATGTGCCTCACAGGTTCCCTGCAGTAGCTAGCATCAGGTTTGCCACACAACCAGCATGCTAGCTCCTCTTGGGGCCCGGATCTGCTGATTCGCACGGGTTTTAAGCTCAGAATTCAGTTTCGCAGGGAGAAAAAGCTGGTGAAATTTTTGAAGTGTTGTGTGACTGATTTCGAAAATTCTCTAAGTACAAAAATGGCCAGTACGTGGTCACCCCCCACAAAAATAAGCAAACGCCGAACGCCGGCCCAGATTCTTATTTCTGCCTATGTCTCCCCCTCGCGCTGAGTGCCCGCTCCGGGGCCCACCTGGGCCCATTCGTGGACCTTCGGAGACCCCTTTACAGCTCCTGCTACGGGTTGGGCCGATCAGAGAGATGTACTGGAGCCTTGCGCAGGACCTCCCCAACTGCCGTGGATTTCTCGGGGACTTCCTGGCTTACTTTGCCATGCTGTCAAGCTCTCGCGACAGTGGTGACCAGCGTAGCCGGGATTGTCGGAGAATGGGTGTCCAAGCCATCCTGAGCATGTTCGCAAACTTCTGCGATGCACGGCAGCACGATGCGCACGAAGCTCTGGTAGCGATACTCAGCGCGACTAGTGCGACGCTGGGTCCGGACGAAACGGGGACCCCCTGCCCGGGCTACCAACTCTTCGTAACATGCTTGGAGAACGGCTGGACCAGCTCAGTACGATGCAGTGCATGTGGACGCACTTCTTCCAGCAGTCAGGTAATGCAATGTTTGCAAATTCCTTGCGGAAGGAAGCTGGAAGACTCTCTCCACGTGCACGGGTTTGTGAATCCGGAGAGAGTATGCGACTGCAAGGCTGTAGGTACGGTGGTTGAAAGCATGGATCTCCGTCTGACAGCTGAATGTGTTCTGATGCAGTTTGGCATCTACACGAGAAACGGTGCCAGGCGCCAGAATGACGTGAAACTGCCCCCCTTCTTCGGACCGCCGGACCATCTGCTACGCCTCGCGGCCGTCGTGGTGCACATGGGGGAGGATACGGCTAGCGGGCACTACGTCACGTACGTTGCGCAAGACACGGGGTGGATCCTCTTCGACGACCTGCACGTCACCTCTGTCGACGACATTCCGTGGGGTGACGTTTACCTCGCGGCCTTTGTCCGGATCCCCCGGAATGCCCACGACATGACTGTCCGTGCCCCGTCACCCTCCATGGTGCTTCCCACTCAGGATCGGCTACCCGACTTGCCTGCACCCCCAGGTTCAGCCGGTAATTTGATGAGCCGGCAGTCGGAAGGATCACCTGACTCCTTCTGCCCCTTTGGTAATTCGCCACCCTGCCCGCCCTTGCCGGACTCCCAATGTCTGACACCGCATGGTCAGTTGTTTGAACAGCAGTTAACAGGTTCCCCGGTGCTGCGATGTCAACACTGCTCCGTCGAATGCACGAAGGATGGCCAGACGTTCCAAGGTCTGAGGGGACTCCGCGCGCATGAGAGACGTTGCCACCTCGCGGGTGTGAGATTCTGATCCGCGTCGTTTGAGCCTCATCGGATTCTTGATTGCTGGCTGGTCTATATTTCACTCCGCACCCGTTTACCCTGACTAACGGGAAAAACTCGAAGTGTCTGTACGAGTGAACGCACACTAACATGAGAGGATGAAGGCACGTATATGCCGCCTGGCCCTGTGCTAGGCGTAGTTTGAGGTTGTACTTATTTCCGAACAACCTACCACGAGCTTATCCACCCACACCCCCATTTTTCCCCTTTCTTTTTATTTACTTTTTCCCGCCCGATGTCGCTGATGACTAACGGACCGTCGGACCCGTCCCAACGGGGGTGCTTATGGAAGCTGCAATGAAGGCTTAGACCGGTACGGGCTACATGGCAACCCCTGCTCAACATGTAGAACGTGGGGGGCCCTTGATCACATTCATTACGGGTGTGGTCGTGGTGTCGGTCGCAATAGTCGCTTTGCTAGCCAAAGAGAGAGATAGAGAGAAAAAGAGCGCCAGAGAGAAAAGAAAAGATAACGTTATCTTCCGGAAAAGAAGGGTTACGCGAACCCCCGAAAAAATAATTACCCCCAAAAAAAATATACAGAAAAAAATAAAAACACAAACCGACGGTGACCCCCAAAACCTTTTTCAACCTTTCCAACACCCTTCAAGCTAAACCATTATACAACGACCCCCCCCTAGGGCTAAGTTGGATGGAAACGCCGTTTCTTTTAGTTTTTTCGAAATAAGGAAACGGAAACGGAAACGGAAACGGAAACGTTTCCGTTTCTTTTAAAAGAAACGCCGGAAGGCTCTTCATGCTGAGGGGTCCTATAAGATACCACTTCGCGGGTCCTTCTGTGTGTCCGTCGGGTGTCCGTTTCCAGCCAATTTTCGGCTTTCCTTTCAGAGGGCGGGATCACCTTCTTCTTTTGATCTACCAGCGGGCACTTCTCTTCCTCCGTCTTTTGGCGGGCTCTCTGACTCTTCAGGGCCCTTCCTGGGCTGTTCTTCGACTTGGCTCGGCCCCTTCTTGTGTGTCGTCGCGGTCTCGTTTGTGCAGAGCAGTCGCCGGTGCTCACCGCTTTCTTTCGTCGGCGATCCGACACGAGCAAATAGGTAACCACAAGCTAATGATGCAGAATGTCGTCACATGTGGATGTTTTCTGACACCAGATTCCACTCTTCTGTGCCTACCACTTCGTCTTCTGATGCTTCCAACCCACGTTCTCATGTGAGTGGGGCTTTTTGAATCTGCCGTCCTCTTCTGCACTGTTGGTGGGTTCTTCCTGCCGTCGTTGTCTATGCTCCGACAACACCGCCCCTTCCGGTGACGGTTGCCACCCGTCGTCGTATGCAAGGTGCACTGTGGCAAGCGATGTTTAACGCACACGTTACTGCGTGGCCATCGCTTTTCTGGCGGGTTCAACATTGCCCCGGCATACGTGTGCCCTTCTCACCTCCTGATGCTGATTGCACTCACTCTTTGTCTTACACCGCCGAAAGACCCGTCTTGTAGCCTGTGGCGCTGAACGATCGTATCTGTAGAGTCTATTATAGTAGTTTATTGGAGCGGATGTGCTTTCCCGATCGTCTTCAGCGCGTTGGCCAACAGCCTCGCATAACAGAGCATCGTCGCCACAACAGCCATTGGTGTAAAGAGCTGCAGACCTCAAAAGTCAGCACAACCGGATGCGTGTGGTTGCGTCTGCTCCACGCGGTCGCAACTCTTATGCTTCTTTCCTCCCTCTTTAGGTACCAGGGAAAACCTGCTACACGGGAGCCAAGCTTCACGTGTTCGGCGGTACTGCAGCGGCGGCCACCGATTTCCCAAACTAAAGCATCAAGGCTTGGCGCACCTTGGGGCTTGGCGCTCGCGCTGAACACAAGCTCGTCGAGGCGGTCAGCCACAGGGCAAAGCGGACGGGGTTGTGGCACTGTGCTGCCTCGACTCAAGCTTTGCAAGCTGTGGTTGACCGTCACGTTCCTGGACCAGGAACGGCCTTTTTCTTTTCTTCTTTCTGTCTTCCTCCCTCTTTTCGGAGCCTCCTTGTCCACTGGATTGCGGGGTCCGCCGTTCGGAACACATTTCCGGTCGGACCTTCAGCCAGTATACTAGTGGCATACCAGCCGTTTCTTTTGAAAAGAAACGGCGTTTCCATCCACCGCCAAAAAGAAGGAAACGGAAACGGAAACGGAAACGGAAACGTTTCCAACGTTTCCATCCTACATAGCCGGCCCCCCCCCCCCCCCCCCCCTCTACAGTGCAGTTGCCTTGGAGGCTGGGTGGTCAAATTCTCTAAGGTGAAATGGTCAAAATTCCCTGCCAAAAGTGGGCCCACAAAAATTTTCCAAAGTGTGGTATTTGGGGTATTTGGGGCAAAAAAAAAATTTTTTTTTCTGACCGCCCACCGTGGTGACCACCTTAGAGTGTGACAGGTAGCGTCTCCCCCCTCCACAGTGAAAATAGCCTGAGGGGGGGGGGGGGGGGGGGGGGGGGGTGTGGGGTTCGTTTACTTTTGGAAGGTTCGTTTCTAGTTTTGGAATCGGTTCGTTTACTTTTGGAAACTTCGTTTCTAGTTTTGGAATCGGTTCGTTTACTTTTGGAATCGGTTCGTTTACTTTTGGAATCGGTTCGTTTACTTTTGGAATCGGTTCGTTTACTTTTGGAATCGGTTCGTTTACTTTTGGAAACTTCGTTTCTAGTTTTGGAATCGGTTCGTTTACTTTTGGAATCGGTTCGTTTACTTTTGGAATCGCTTCGTTTACTTTTGGAAGTGGTTCGTTTACTTTTTCGAAAAGTTACGAACCACTTCCAAAACTAGAAACGAACCGATTCCAAAACTAGAAACGAACCTCTTCCAAAACTAAAACGAGATCGGCCGAAATTCCAAGGGAATCGTGTCAAAAATCGACTGCGACCACCAGAAACGAACCTTTCCAAAACTAGAAACGAACCTTCCAAAACTAGTTTCGAACCTTCCAAAACTAGAAACGAACCTTCCAAAACTAGAAGCGAACCTTCCAAGACTAGAAACGAACCTGCGAAGAGGGTCGAAAGAGTTCCCCCCAAAAAAAAGACGCCAGATACGCAAACTCTTTCGAACGCTGCACACGGGTATCCTTCAAGTGACCTCTAACTATCTGTTGCATACGCGTATCCGGATCTGAAAGCCGAAGACTTCGTAACACTTTACCGCAACCGAAGTCGCGAACCGGGTTCGGCTTGCACTGCAAAAGCAGCATAATCGTGTCTTGCGCCCGAGCGCGGAAATCCGCCACCCGCCATTCGGCTAGAGTGCAAGAACACAATTGCGAAGCGTACTACAAACGGATAGTGTTACAAAGGCGAACGAATCATGCGAGAACCTATGGAGGGGCCCCTCGACAGCTTTCAGAACACGGCATAGTAAGTCAAGAGTCGGATAAGCGTGTGCACATTCTACTCCCGTTTGATCTGCATTTTCCACCTTTGCCCCCCTTTCTTTGATCTGCTGTGTGTATTTGCGGACAATTTTATGTCATCCGGTTATCGTGTATGCTAATAGCCGCTAGGATAGAAAGAATTTAGTTAGTTATAAGAATGCAGTGTTAATAGTCTAAAATAGCTACAATGCTTGTTTCGATCCAGTACACAACCAGCTAGCATCCATCAGAAATATTCCTCCGACCCAGGGTCACTCAACAGCTCGCAACGGCCTTGCAGCATGCGCCCAGGCCTTGTGACCCTGGGTGGCGTTTTCCCCCTTTTTTTTGTGTTTCCGTCTCTGTGGCACTCCCTTCCTGTGCCTGGGTGCTTGGCATGGGCGCTGGTGTCTGTGGGACAGGCGCAGGGGTGACTGGTGATGGTGGGATGACAGGCGCTGGTGTGATTGGTGATGGTTGTGGTGTGACAACAGGCGCGGGGGTGACTGGCGATGGTGCAGGTGGTGGAACGACCGGATCAGGCATGGGCGGTGGCGTTTCGAAGACAGGGGGCGGTCCGAGTGCGGCTGGCAGGCCGGCGTTGTTGCGCGCAGCATTTGTCATTATGTCCGATTTCATGATCTGAAATTCAGACTCGCTCACGTAACCCGCCTGCTTCAACTCCACGAGCCGAAGCAAAGCCTCCATTGAAGAAGTGGACATCTTGTTTCCTTTTTGGGGTGAGACTAGATTTCGTTTTCATGCTTAAAGGCTTCGTACCGGATCGAAACAAGGAATATGCAATTAGTACAAGCTGAATGAGTTCCACTAGGCATTCATCTTTCAACAATCGACTATATCACGACGCAAGTTAGAGACAGGTCATGGGTTATGTCGCACACAAAGTAAATATGGTTCGGTTCGAAGTTCGAAAGGAAGGGCCGATAGTCATTCATTGGAAAAACTCAGGTAAAATGGAAAGAACCGCGTAGTTTTGTTTTATTCGAACGATATGAATCCAGCCGACTCTTCCCGGCTACTCGTGCCCTTCCTCGGCACAAAACGGAAGAGCGAAGATTCCGATTCCTTTTCAATTTACGAATGTCAGTAACAGCAGCAGATGCAACCGACGGGTTCACGACAAAACGGGAGTCCAACCAAGCGAAGGGTTGGCATAGTGACACTCATTTGACAAGACATCGGCTAGCTCTGTGTGTGTGTGAAAATTTGGAAAAACATAGCAATAATGGATTTGGCAAAAAATGGCCAAAAAAAAAAATCTGCCAAAAATGGCCAGAATCGGAAAAATGGCAAAAATGGCCAAAATTTGGAAAATTTGGCAAAATGGCCAAAATCTGGAAAATTTGGCCAAAATGGCCAAAATCCGGCAAAAATGGCCAAAATCTGGAAAATTTGGCAAAAAATGGCCAAAATCTGGCAAATATGGCCATTTGGAAAATTTGGCCAAAATGGCCAAAATCTGGCAAATATGGCCATTTGGAAAATTTGGCCAAAATGGCCAAAATCTGGAAAATTTGGCCAAAATGGCCAAAATCCGGCAAAAATGGCCAAAATCTGGAAAATTTGGCCAAAATGGCCAAAATCTGGAAAATTTGGCCAAAATGGCCAAAATCTGGAAAATTTGGCCAAAATGGCCAAAATCCGGCAAAAATGGCCAAAATCTGGAACATTTGGCAAAATGGCGAAAATCTGGAAAATTTGGCAAAAATGGCCAAAATCCGGCAAAAATGGCCAAAATCTGGAAAATTTGGCAAAAAATGGCCAAAATCTGGCAAATATGGCCATTTGGAAAATTTGACCAAAATGGCCAAAATCTGGCAAATATGGCCATTTGGAAAATTTGCCAAAATGGCCAAAATGGCCAAAATCCGGCAAAAATGGCCAAAATCTGGAAAATCCGGCAAAAATGGCCAAAATCTGGAAAATTTGGCCAAAATGGCCAAAATCCGGCAAAAATGGCCAAAATCTGGAACATTTGGCAAAATGGCGAAAATCTGGAAAATTTGGCAAAAATGGCCAAAATCCGGCAAAAATGGCCAAAATCTGGAAAATTTGGCCAAAATCTGGAAAATTCGGCAAAAAATGGCCAAAATCTGGCAAATATGGCCAAAATCTGAAAAGTATGGAAATTGTGGAAAACTGTGGTAACTCAGCCAAAAGTGAACGAACCGATTCCAAAAGTAAACGAACCGATTCCAAAAGTAAACGAACCGATTCCAAAAGTAAACGAACCGATTCCAAAACTAGAAACGAAGTTTCCAAAAGTAAACGAACCGATTCCAAAAGTAAACGAACCGATTCCAAAAGTAAACGAACCGATTCCAAAAGTAAACGAACCGATTCCAAAACTAGAAACGAACCGGTTCCAAAAGTAAACGAACCGGTTCCAAAAGTAAACGAGCCACCCAAAACTAGAAACGAACCTTCCAAAACTAGTTTCGAACGTTCCAAAAGTAAACGAAGCACTCCCCAAGCTAAATCAGCCCAAAAAGAGCCCAGAAACGAACCGATTCCAAAACTAGAAACGAAGTTTCCAAAAGTAAACGAACCGATTCCAAAACTAGAAACGAACCGATTCCAAAACTAGAAACGAACCGATTCCAAAAGTAAACGAAGCGGACCCGGGGGGGAGGGGGGGGTCAGCCGGCTGATGGATGGATGGATGGTTCTTAACAAGATGCCTGGGGGGGGTTTGGCATCGTCTCAAGTGAAAGAATAAAACAAAATTACGCAGTTCTTCTACCCACCCTCCTATCGCAAGGTACGTTTTTCGGATCAACTCTCTTGAACGGGAAAACCACGCAGTCTTTTATGCCCGAGTTAGGTTTTATTGTCCCGCAATCGAACCGGGTTGTAATACCCAAGCACATTCACACCCTCTCCGGTAGCTCCCGCTTGTTCGGCTGACTTCCGCGGCCTTCTTAAAAGGCCCAGTGTCCTTCCGCATGGAGGCACACGGAAGAGCTCCCCCGCAAGGGTGCTTACCCCCGCGAGTAAAAGGGTGCTTCTTTCCAGGGCAGGTATTCATCTCATCTTGCAAGGTGGCCGGTGCTTCCTCACGGGCCCCGACGCACGCCTGCGTCCTCTCCATCCAACCCTCTGCTTTTGTTCTTTCTCTGTATACTCCAAGCCCTCCCCTCGTGTTGGCACCACGAAGCGAGGTCCGTCGCTGCTAGCGGGCCCAGAGAAGGGAAATAAAATGGGTCCGGTATGGAGACAGCCGGAAGGTCCAGCTCTTGTGACTGTGTACAACCTTCCCACAATGTGGCATCAGAATAGCCACAACATTTACCCACAATATATTGTACGCCAGCCTCAGCAGTCAACCGTGTAGGGCGCAAGGAGACTCTGACGCCTGGATTGAACTCGAAGAAAGGGTTAAGGCGTCGAATACGTAGGTACGTTCTCTGCACTGCAGAAAAAAGCGGTCGCTCGGGGCTGGCTGTTCCAAATGATTCGTCTCGGAAGGGGGGTCGCAAATCAACCTTTGAACGAGGCAGGTGCCTCTCAATTTCTGCAGCAGCTCTTCTTAAACTCGAAAACCACCCGGCAGGTCTATGCTAATGGAGCTTCCCGATTTCATTCAGACGAAGGTCAGCAAGCACATCAAGGTCTGCCATCTCTGACCATCTCTATGCGGCGTTTCGTTTGTACAGTGTGTAGTGATGGTTTCACGTCTGGAGCCCAGGCGTTAGGCTGTCGTGAAGGTGTTCCGTGACTGTTAGTCGACCGAAGAAGAGAGCACCAGGGGTCCAGCAAGGACGAGACGCGTCTCATGAAGCGTTCGGCTGTGGTGACGCTCTGAGTGAAACATAGGATACTCCCGCGACGAGTACCAGTCGCAGTCGCTCGCATATTGATCCTTTAGATTGCGGAACTATGGATACTATCTGACTAACACCGAGCTGCACTACCCCAAAAGCAGCAAGCATGCACGAGAGACAGTGTTCTGTCTAAACACAACCAGCGGAGGATGGATGTTGTCGGGGTTGTTCAGGGTTGACGTAAATACGTGTCCCCCTTCGTTAAGGATTAAGTACGAGATCAGTACACACACACATACAAAATGCAGGCAGGCCATATCCTAAGATTTCCGTCCCCCCCCCGAGGACCCCCGGACTCACACCGCAGTCCTGTCTGCAGACACTCAGGTTCCGCGCTGATGATGGTCCGCCTTATGTGTCCGTGGCTTAAAGGACCGAAACACGGCGCAGACGGGACCAGTGCGGTGTTGAGCACATACCCATTCCAAGCACGTTCTTGCAAACCCCCCATTCCAGTAGGGTACTTCGCGCAACGCGACTTGCTGCCCTCAGCACGCAGGATTACTTCCTCGCACTCTTCTTCCTTTTGGTACTTCAACCACTGGTGCTGCACACGGCAACCCCTGCTCTGCGGAGTTTACTTCGCAGATTGCCACCGTAAAAAGAAGACAAGTCAGTGCTGCCTAGCGAGTCGCAGTCACAATCAGGGCGAGTGCCCTGAGTTTTTTAGCTGATTGCTCAGACACGGTTGTAGGGGCCTTCTCCCCGTGACGGATTCGCTTGTGCTCTAGTAGCACGGGTGTACCTGGCTGTGACGAGCTACGAACAGCCGCCTGACAAACCAGACTCACACCGCAGTCCTGTCTGCAGACACTCAGGTTCCGCGCTGATGATGGTCCGCCTTATGTGTCCGTGGCTTAAAGGACCGAAACACCAGTGCGGTGTTTGAGCACATACCCATTCCAAGCACGTTCTTGCAATCCCCCCGAGGACCCCCGGGGACCGAAAGTCCCCGTCTGAGGGCCAGTCCCTCTTGAGTTCATCCCCTATTCACAGAGTCTTTTTGCTATCATTTGCCCATTTTCGTCGAAAAAGAATTGTTGCTAGCGTCAAACAAGTAGCAAACAGGAGAGGCGGTCTTTGCTGAAGCATTAAACTAGCTTCCGCGGCACTTCTTTCTCGCTCACGCAACTGATCCCTCACAAAATCGCGACAGATTAAGCTGATCCAAAATGTTCCGATGTTTCGCGGCATGAGCAAAAAACTGCTGTGCCATTTGGCTAACGTGCTAGACGAGGAGTATCACGGCTCGAGGGTATGCCATTTTTAGTACTAACAATCTTGCGGGTTGCCCTTCAATGTATTGTGCGGGGTAAAAAAGACGTAGGCAGCGTGTTTTTGGTGGTTGATCAGAATTCCTTACCTGAATATACACAGGGTAAATACAAGTGGGAAAACGATCAACCGGCATGCACAAACAAAACGAAGCGCCTGTCTTTTTCAGCACTACTATTCTAGTAATCTTGCGGGTTGTGGCTTGTGAAGTGCTCAGTAACTGGCTTGCGGGATGTCTGTGCTCGTTTGATTGTGTTCGTCGCTCTCGTTCTTCACTCCGCCTGGCTGCAGCGCGCTGTATGTGCAGTCTTCTGGGGAGACTCTGGGTCTAACTCAAGAGTTTTCTGACTTCACAATGAGGAACCTGGGGCTCCTTGGAAACTTCTTGTAGCACATCTGTTCACAGCAGCAAAAGCGGGTCCTTATTGGGTGCTGACAATGCATTGCTGGTACTAAGAACTAGTAGTTGTCAGCGTACTACATGAAACTTTCCAAAGCAGGTGAGTTCCGCTCGTGCGCACAAACAAGTTTCTTCTTCTTTACTCTGGAGAAGCAGTGTTCGAACTCCAGCTCGGGTTCGGATTTCTTCGTCATATTATCAATGCTCCTCTCAACTGTAGGGAGGGGGAGGGTTAAAAACTCGATACATGTCCAAAAACGAAAATACGTGGAACACACAGGAATACCTGATTCGGGCGGGGGACGTCGGAGAGGAGATGTACTTCCTAAACCACGGGATCGTCGAGGTGCTGGTCCCGGCGCCGTCGGACCCTTCGAAGGAGATCTGGGCCGCGACGCTGAAGGCGGGGAGCTGGTTCGGGGAAATCGCGCTGCTGCGGCGGACGACGAGGATCGCGTCCGTGCGGTCGATATCGAGCTGCATGCTCTACCGGCTGAACACGTTCGACTTCGCGACGATCCTGCAAAGCAGTGAAGAGCTGAGGAAGCGGTTGCAGGAGGAGACGGAGCGCAGGATGCAGGCTTCGAACTATGTCCAGCACTTGGCCAATACGAAGAGCATCGTTACGACGGGCAGCCACGACGAGACCGCGTCGCTGACGGATTCGGTGCCCAGGCACGTGGGCGGCGTCGTCGGGTCGCTGTCCATCGACACCAACCAGCGGGTCTCCAGCGCCATCGTGCACGCCTTGCGCAACGAGGAAAACCACTCGCCCGTGTCGCCCACGATCCCCGCCAACCAAACCCGGCGGGAGCTCGTCGCAGAGCGGCTGTCTCACGTGAGCTTCAGCAACAGGGTGAGCATCCCCACCATGGATCCGGCGCCCGACGACTACCTGTCGGCGTCCACGCCCCCTTCCGGCGCCCAGCCCAAGTCGCCTCGCGTCGCGAATCCTTTGGTACGGGCTTTTCTTTTTAGCCACATGCAATGTGTGAGGAAACTGAACCGCCCAAGTAGGACCTTCTGATCATGTTCATTTGTCAGTTTGCTACCTGAAACCACGTCCAGGATTTGTGTTCCAACGAAAAGATCTAGTTCCTTCCTTCCCGGCAAGCTACGCCCCCGACAGGAACAAAGCGATGGAGACCGCCGCCGCAAGTTTTCCGGCCTTCCCTTCTTCCTCAAAACCAGCACCCAGTAACAACGACCCCACCCGACAGGTCAAACGAGTGTGGTCGTCGAATATCACCTGAAGTTCCTTTTGCAGCTGCGGGCGTACGTGTAGCGTTGACGGGGGCGCAACCCTGCGGCGCGGCCAGGGGCTTACCACAGGAGCGTGGGAAGCGGTGTTCGGTGACTTCATGGCTGGCTGCTCGCACGATTTCGACGGCAGGGCATAGGTGTGGATGCAACGCCATCCTGAGGGTATCAGGATACGGGTGAGGATACCCACCACCCGAGAGAATCGTGACTTCGGAGTCAAGCTGTCGTGTTAGCGCTAGAAGGCGCGGGTCCGCGAAAAAAAAAGCACCCCTCGCTGTAGGTGAAGCTCGGGCTCTGAACCGTATCCTCGTCAAAAAGAGAGGGGGGGCCCAGAGGTACAGTCACTACAGTCCTACGGCTAGCCAAAAGAAAAGAAACACACCAAAACGTACAGAAAATGTGTGTATGACAGAAACGCACGTGTGGTGGCCCATCCACCTGCTTCTGCGGATACAACATGCAAACACCCGGCTTTGTGATATCAGGACGCGGCCTACTATATGGGTGTGCAAAGCAATGCCACCCTGCTCTCCAGGCTGCAAACCCTGTCGCAAGCCGCCTTCCCCTGCCAAATGCGGTGGACGGCAAGTGGACGAGCGTCGCGCATTCACCCGGACGGAGGTGTCAAGTCGAACAATTTCTTTTCTTAATAGTACATCTGTACGCGCGCTGCTTCGTAGGTAATCCCTGAGGAGGCTGCCGGTTGCGAAATCTCGAAGGAGGTAAAAAATGTGCTGTATCTCCCACACGAAACCCAGGAAAATGTGGGTTTGGCGGCCAGCAGTAAGCGGCACCAACAAAAAAAACTCGACGTAGCTGCTTCGACTCCGAATGGAAGGGGGGAAATATAGAGGTAAGGGGCAAATACAATACAATACAAACACAGTCTGATTTGTTCTTCGCTTACACCACCGTGTGTTGTTTTCTCACTCAGGACTTTTGACCTGTTGTGTTTGTGTGATTTGTCGTGTAGGGGTAGACCCGCATGACCTCACGTCCGTTCAACACGTGGTTCGGTAGTTACAGCACTTGGGATCCCTTCTGTTCTTTGTCGGGCAGCATTGTCGAGCATTTCCTTTCAAGCTGGCGCTCATGAAAGAAGAAGAAGAAAACAAAAAGGCCGCTCCGGGTCCAGGAACGTGACGGTCAACCACAGCTTGCAAGGCTTGAGTCGGAGGCAGCACAGTGCCACAACCCCGTCCGCTCTGCCCTGTAGCTGACGTCTCGACGAGCTTATAAGCGCCAAGCCCCAAGGTGCGCCACGCCTTTGCTTTAGTTTGGGAAATCGGTAGCCACTTGACCCGTAGGCCCGTGGCTCTGCAGTACCGCCGAACACGTGAAGCTTGGCTCCCGTGTAGCAGGCTTTCCCTGGTACCTGTCGCTCATCATGCGGCTCATGAAAAAAAAAAAAAAAAAAACGGAAACACAAAAAGGACCCACTTTGTAGTTGTATTGTTTCTGCCCCCGTCGTGACAAGCACAAGGCAGTCCCTCGAGTATTTTTAGTGGGGTAAACCATTCCAGAGCCGTGCTGCCGCACTCTGGTGGGAAGAGTCCGGGGTGTATACCATGCAGGGTCAGAACCTTGTGTCTTTTTAAAACGCTCCCGCGGGGCCGATGGACCCCAAAAAGGTTTGGAAAAAAAAGAAATTGCTCAACTTCCTTAAAAATTACTGCAGAGTTTGTTCCAAACTTTTAAAATTCAAAAACCCCAATTTTTTTCCGGATTTTTTTTTTTTTTTGCCATTTTCAAAAAGACACAAGGTTTTGACCCTGCATGCTACCCCGTTCGCAAGCAGGGCCCTATGACCTCTTACCTCCTTTGTTTCTTTGCCAATGCTGCCCCCTTACGTTTCCACGCAAGGGAGCGAAACCATCGTTTTCATCGGCTAGTATCATTGTTGTACATTTTCGTCTCGAGAAAGGCCAAAATTCTGAGGAGGGTGGTCGACTACGCAAAAAAAATGGTGAAACCCTGCCCCAGAAGCTGGAGTTGTATTTCTGGCAGAAAAGAAAGTGCGCGCAGGAGTGTACTTACTCTCCACCCTTTTCTTTAGTACCAACGATCTTGCAGGTTGCCCACCGTGTATTGTGGAGGCTCCATACCCTTTCACTCCATCTTCAGTGGCTGAAGTTCAAAGGTGTGCTCCGTTTAGGATTTTCGCTCCCAAGCTCGCCTAACATGCAGTACGTTGCTGCGCTAATTGCATAGATGCGAAAGCGCCTGTGCTCTGGCCTTGACGTCTTCTGCGCAAAGGACGCGCATCGTGCGTTCCACGCTTGATGATTTGTTTACCGGAGCCCGCAATGTATTATGAAGGCTCAAAAAGATGCACGCTTCAGTAGATCAAGGTACGAAGTAAAGCATACCTGCACCAACAATATTTTGCCTCCTGACACGGCGGACACTGCTGTAAGCAGCGAAAGTCGTTTGTGAGCTCAAGAGACAATATTTCCTCCCGATTCTTTCGTGTGCCAAGCCACAAAGGGAGAAAATGTGCATGCAAACCGCTTGCACCACAAGTAAAATGTTGGGGGAGTGTACGTGCCTCAAAAAAATGTCAAAGTTCACAGACAGAAATTCGGGTATTTGTTTGCGTGGACTTCGTGGATTTAACCTGCGTTGACGTGTGCTAGCTCGGAGGACGTAGATCAACAAGCATACACAGCACACGCACAACTAAAAACGAAGCGCCTATCACTTTATAGGGCTGCTGCAATCTTGCTGGTTGTCCTACAATGTTTCGCGGTCGCAGAATTGCTGACTTGTGCACAAGAAGCAGAGTAAAAGGAAACAAGTGGAAAGTCGACCAACCCGACCACGAACTCTTTTGCACGCCTAAACCTACCAAGGCCGCCGAAACCCGCACGTTTTTATGTGTCTCGCTCGACCAGTTTTCTGCTCATTTACCCCTTCCCCACTCATCGAACTTGCTTTAGGGACAGTGATCTCGAAAGTGCGGTTTCTCCCTCATTTTCGTCGTTCTCTTTGCCTGATACGTTGAAAGGAACAGCGGCCAAAATAGGCGACTTGCCCTGACCACCGAAACAACAGCCGGATCAGATGATATATGGGTGTCTAAATATGGAGGTTGCATCACATAGAAAAATGCTCAAGCTGGCCTCAGAGCCAACCCAGCAAGAAAACTGAATAGAGCTGCAATGAAAACCTGAACTCAACCCTTGCAACGACAAAAACTCTCCCACGCAAAGAAACACTTCCGACGCTAGCGGACTCGCAATGGAGACAGCCCGTTTAGCCAACAGTCCCAACCTCGCTTAGTTGTGCACTTCGCATCCGATCCTCTGCCACGTCCGCTTGCGCCGAGTTGACACCACCATAGCAAAACGCACATACCAACAACTTAGGCACCCCCTTCCATACGTACAGATCTTCTTCTACAGCTCTATTCTCCATTTAGCTGCCACGACCTGCGCAAACCATGAGCAGCACCACTCTTACGAGACTCAGAGCAAAGGATATCTTCCCATAAACTTAGGCACCCCCTTCCATACGTACCGATCTTCTTCTACAGCTCTATTCTCCATATAGCTGCCACGACCTGCGCAAACCATAAGCAGCACCACTCATACGAGACTCAGAGCAAAGGATATCTTCCCAGATTGAAGGTCACCAGACTTTAAACCCCCGGAGTTTCAAGCGAACTTTCACTCTAAAAACCGGACACACCGGAAAAGTAGAGAAAAGAAGATTTGAACAAAACAAAACGTTTTCCCCCGAAGAACACAGGAACCCTGGACGCAGGTTCGTCAAGCCTCGCAGATTCCCTCGGAAATCCACAAGAAGCTAGAGTTTTTGTGTTGACCCTGGGTGACCACTGGTCGGCCGCTGTGCTGTAAAACGAGGTGTCGACCAAGAAACAACCGGCCCTTCGACCAACCACGGGGACCTTGGATTAGCGGACTTTGCAAGTGGGGTTAACTATGGGTTGAATTACGCTCCTTCGAGGGGTCTCTCGGTGCCGTCGCTCCCGACTCGTCCCGCTGAATTTAACGTACATTTAATGCTGCATTCGCCCAAACAGTTTCGGTGGTTACGATCCTTAGCTGGCCTGCTAAATCTGTGGGACAGAGCCGACGACGAAGACGGGACGGGCTCTGTGACGGGGGCGGCAACCGTGGCCGTTAGTCTAACACACGGAGTTCAGTTGGCGGCGCGCAAGCTTGCGTTTGCTGGCCGGTCGTGCCATTCACCTCACGTGTCCATTGGACCGTCCCGCTGCGCAGCTGGCATTAAACTTCCACAAACAACAGTTTGCTATATACACTGAAGCGCGTCCTGAAATCCATTCCCTACAAACAAAGCAAGGTCTCATCTCAAGCCAAAGGGGCAAAACACGCACACCTGCCGGAGAGATGGTATTCGACGCGAAGTCTAAGAAGGCGAAGTTCGCGCTCAAAAAGGCGCAAGCGGCGGGCGGAGCCCCGCCGGTCGGCGGCGCCGCCCGCGGGCTGTTCGAGCCGATGCCGAGCGCCGTGGTCGTGCGGAAGCTGGCCGATAACCGAGCGCTGGCGGAGCGGCTGCGAGAAGAACACGAGAAGTGCCCGCAGCCCTCTTCCTCCGGAGCTCGGGTGTCCGTGCCTGACACGGGGGCTGCAGCGCTGCAGCCTGGCCATAATAGGTTGTCCGTCCCGCTGATGTCGGAAAGCGAAGTCGCGCCTTGCACTGTGCCGCTCGAGGAAGCGACCCGGGCGCCCGAACGGCTGAGATCCGTGCTCAGTGAGTACGGGTTCGCGCTGGTTACGGGAGTCTGCTCCCCGAAGGAATGCTCGATCCTGGAAGAAATGTGGCAGTCCGACTTGCTGGCGCTCGCCGCCCCCGCGGCCGAAACGCCGGGGGCCTACCCGCCGTTCGTGCGCGACGCCTTCGAGAGGGTGGGGAAGAGCGTCGAAAATTGGCCGGCGAAGACACTCTTCGAGAACAAGTTCTCCGACAAGCGCGGGCTCCAGCACGGCTGCTTCGCATGGTCCGCGAGGTTGCATCCCAACGTGCAGAGCGTCTTCAGATCGTACTACACCGCTCTGAAGGAGGACTTAAAGGTTAACGGTCGTCCCGCTGATTTTGATCCGAACGACTTGTGCGTTGGCATTGACAATACATTTTTTGAACCGACGAAGGCGGCAGCCGGGGCCAACGATCGGTATTGGATGCACGCCGACTTCAACAGCAACGCGCAGGGAGCCAACGAATTCTGCGTGCAAGGTGTGCTGTACACTTGGGACGCCACGTCGCCGAGGAGCTCTACTACGGTGATCCTGCCCCGGTCGGCGACGAAGGTGTTCGACCAGATCATGGGCGACGACTTCAGCAAGAACACGCCCGCGCATTACATTCCGCACCTCCGCCTCGTGGACGAATCGCTGCGGGACGCCTTGGTCGAGAGGGCAAACCGGCACGCGCGGAGGATTCCATGCCCAGCGGGGTCCCTGCTGCTGTGGTCGTCGAAGGCGGCCCACCAAGGCTGGTCCATCGGGCAGCGCCTGGCGCAGCCCGTCTGCTGGCAGCCGAAGTTCGACCGGCCGATCGACGCCTACCGCAAAAAGCTGTGGCTCTGCCTCGCCGGCCTGCCCTCCACGCACTGGGCGACGATCGGCAAGCTCCACAACACCGAGCAAACGCAGCTGGTCACCGACGTGTCTAGAGCGTCTCCAGAGCAACCAGGACACACCGCCGACCTGCTTCTGCCGCTGTACCCGATGCTCGTGCCGTATGGCATTCGGGACGACAAAATAGATGAGTGGCGGCGGGTCTTGCCCCAGGTTTACCCCGGGAACCCCAAGCACGACTGGGCCAACTTCAAGGACGCGGCTCTGGCGGAGGCGTTGCTCAAAGACGAAATACGAGCCGCCCTGTGAGCGTGTATTCTTTAGTACTAACAATCTTGCGGGGTTGCCCTTCAATGTATTGTGCAGGCTAAAAAAGACGTAGGCAGCGTGTTTTTGGTGGTTGATCAGAATTCCTTACCCGAATGTACACAGGGTAAATACAAGTGGGAAAGCGATCACCCGGCACGCACAAACAAAACGAAGCGCCTGTCTTTTTCCCGGAACGGTGCCGGTTCCTCCGCGGATAAGCACCTGCTTCGGAGGCAATCGCCAACGTGACCGTCAGTTGCGGATTACGAAGTATGTGCTACAATTCCGAGGGCGTTCTGGCGTGCTTTCCCATCTTCCATCCACAAGACACCGGCATTTCACGAAGAAAGTGTAGCTTTTAGCACACTTGCAGTCCCTGTCTGATAGATACAACACGATCCGCCGCCGACCGTTTTAGCATTCCACGCCGTGGACATGTCAGTACAGAAAAGAAAGTTGGCAGCATTGGACCCTGCTAAGTAGTAAAGATACATAACCGGTCACACAAGCGCGTCTGTTACCATTAGAAAGTGACGATTGCACCATCCTGAGCCTGTGGACATGGTCAACAGGACTGTGTTGTTGTTGTTGTCATCACTTCAGATCCCTGCATCCAAGTTGCGTCTGTTCTTGCATTCCTTTTTCGGCACTATTTTGTTTTTTGCCTTTGGTACAGCCCCTCCGCACTTCCGCGTGTTGCTGTGCACACATTTTCTCCCCGCACCTGTGAGTTATTTTCTCTGCTAGCCACAACGAGACCCAAGTACTCAAGTGCATCCCCTTCTCCCACTCCCCATTCGAGTTCGCAACGGGTTTCTTCTAATCGGCACCTGCTGCGATTGTCCGAACCACTGAGGATCCCGCAGTTGCCATCCACAAGGATGCGGATCCGTTAGTCGGAGCATCGGCCATGCCGAAACCTAATGTACCACCCTGTGCACAGCATTCTACCGAAAAGTCCTTTTGACAAATAGCCTTGTTCCAACTCGGTATTTGTTGTTAGCAAACATACAAGGAAGGCTCGTCCAAGTCCTTCTTCAATCGAAGCGCACGTCCAGCATTCGCTTCATCACCCCAGCCTGGTTTTCTACCATTTTCCTTTGACATCACGGTTTCCGTATCGGAAGCGGTCTTGTTGCACGAAGAGAGCAGTCGCTGTTGCGGGAGATGATCCGTGGTGTGCAAGTGTTCAACGCGCACGCAGGCTGCATTGTACCTCGTCGTTATGTCACGAGGTACCAAACAAACCGTCTGTTCATTTGTCGGGTAGAACTCGGCAAGAAACGCGAAGAATGAGTCATAGCATGCGTTGGTTACGAGATCTATACAAAACAATGGAACTTTCGCTCGTTCTGAAAATTCCCATCCACAAAACAATGGAACCAAAAAAGCTTGCGCTCGTACAAGAAAAGATTCACCGATGAGTTTCGACTTTGGAACGCTCTGCGTTTACGAGCGAACCCTGGGATAAGTGTTTTGTGTGGAAAGAATAAGCCAAAGTCTTCTCCCCCCAGTTGATCGACGGAAACAAGAGCAAAAAAAGCATGGCAAGCGATCCGCGCAAGACGCACGGCAGTATTAGGAGGACAGGGGCTGTCTGGCAGCCTCCGGAAACGTGGGCGTCGCTGCTGAAGAGGCCGCTGCCGGCGGGGATGTTGAACGAGCTCAGCAGCATCCACAACATCATCAACAACGGCGCGAGCCGGCACGAGTCCTGCTCGGTGGCTGCGGCCGCGACGCCGAAGGATGCGGGCGCAACCGCCTACGCAGGGGACAGCGCGAAGAATAAAGGCAGCAGGGCGGCAGGTTCGATGCCGGAGCACATCGTGAAGATCCTGAAGCAGCCCGCCTTGTACGGCGGCGCGCCGCCCGTCAAAAGCTCGCCGCTGCACTGCCGGACGCCCGCGCAGGAGCAGCTGGTCCGGAAAGCCAACGCCGCCTGCGACTGCGCCGACAACACGGTCCTGAGGGCCAGCGTCCGGCACACGGAGATGCACGCCATCCGGGCGGTCGCCGACCTGCCGCGCAACCAGATCTCGCGGCTGCGGATCTCGGAGGGCATCAGAGGCCCACCCCCGCACGCGAACCAGTGCGACCTGACCCCGTGCGAAAAGCGGTCGTGCGAGTTCGTGTACGGCAACGGCTCCGTCATTCGCCGCAACGCCTCTGTTGCGACCCCGAGTGCCCAGCAGCAGTGACTGTGTGTATCCATATACGACGTCCACTTAGCAACGGACAGTCGTAAGTTGCTGACGACCAACATCGGAACCCGCTTCGCAGCGACGTTGGTCTTCTGGCTGCGGAGTCTATCGTGGGTCAGCACCAACCCTCTCCCGACGACAGGCGTGGAACTCGCGCTTGATTTTGAGGCATTTACGCGTTCGAAGCTCTCGGGGAGAACTTTCGCCGAGAAGAGGCTGCAAATTGGGTACCTTATGCGAGCCATCAACGACCTGTGCTGCGCCGACTCAGGAGTCGCCTCCTTCCCTGGGAAATGGCGGCAGGGGGTCTGTTCCCTCCGCTGTTTTGGTGCGCCGGCTATGCCGGGTTGTACCCACCGCCCACGCTTTGCGGCTGGACGGAAGACCGAGTGGATGTTGGGCAAGCTGGAAACAATTTGCGCCCGTAACAGCTGGAACGATGCCGTGCCTGAATATCCGCACGACGTACCCTTTGTTCAGTGGGAGTTGAGATTCTCCGTCAAGATGCTAGCCGCCGCCATAGGGCGGGCTATCGGCACACGGAGATGCACGCCATCCGGGCGGCCGCCGACCTGCCGCGCAACCAGATCTCGCGGCTGCGGATCTCGGAGGGCATCAGAGGCCCGCCCCCGCACGCGAACCAATGCGACCTGACGCCGTGCGAAAAGCGGTCGTGCGAGTTCGTGTACGCACGGCTCCGTCATTCGCCGCAACGCCTCTGTTGCGACCCCGAGTGCCCAGCAGCAGTGACCCGTCCGCGTGTGTATCCATATATGCTGCGACACTAGAAACGCTGACAGTCAGCAACGCATTTTGCGGTATTTAGAATTAGAAGCTGGCGGCGTACAGCGTGAAACTTACCAAGAGCAGGCGAGTTCCGCTCCTGCGCACAAGCAAAGAGAGCGACGTGCACACAGAATTACACCAGTCTGCACTGGGATCGTCGGGAACGCAAACAGAGGAAGAAAGACAGAAACAGTCCAACAAACGGATGGATTGAACCTGAGACAGGAAGCGAACGAGAGTCTAGCAGTGACAGACAGTCAGTCAACCGGTAACATGCAACAGAGTCTCTTTTTTGTTCTTCTTCGAAAAACAGAGAACCGAAAGTTGGCCACGGACGCCTCCCACCCCACCGAGGTGCGGAAGGGGATACTGCTGGCAGCGACGCAAAAAGCTTTCATCCGGCCACCCGCCAGCTGCCCGCTTCACAACACAATTCAACGCAGAAAATGCACGTGCAATTACACAGGGTTTCAAGCCAAAACCGGGCCCACTACTGTGGTTGCGGTTCTTCCCCCCCCACGGCTGCCTTACTGTCCGTATCTTGCCCTTTTATTATGTTGCTTCTAAATACATCTCGTTCCGCATACTCGCATTTCTTGTCGTAATAATTGCATCAACGACGAGAGAAAGGAGCCGCGAACGAAATGTTAGAGTAGGCACAGAGTGCAACGCATCAGTGCAAGACGTGTACCGTAGGAAGTAAGCATCACAGACGAACCAGAGTGCTGGACACACGTATCGTAGAAGGTAACGCAGGGACACGAACCACATGATGAAATGTGATAGTGCAAGCATAGAAGGCAACGCGAACCGCACAAGGTACCGCAGGAGTGCCGACATAATTGTAGATCGTAGCGCAGGAAAACGAACGTGATCGTAGAAGGCAACGCTGGGACACGAACCACAGTGCAGGACACAATCGTCGGAACGTAAACGCAGGGACACGAGCGTCGTAGAAGAAACGGAGTACAGGTAAGGCACCGAGTGCAGCCACCCCACCGAAGGAAACAGCAGGAGGAAGGCACGGGTAGCCGGGCAAACACAAGGGAACTCCCCCTGCGGCCTCCTCCGAGGCGGAAGGAGTATTGCAGGCGGCGCAGTCTCGTGAGACAATGGCAGCCGTCCCGTCGAGCGCCGGCCTTGCCGCAGCAAGCGTCACAATCGAGTTCTGCCCCGGCTGCCGGTGGCAGCACCGCGCCAGCTGGATGGCCGGAGAGCTGCTGACCACCTTCGGGAGTCGGCTGCGGGCTGTTGTTCTGCGACCCGCGGCGAAGGCAGGCGTGTTCAACCTTTTCGTAGAGCGTCCCGGCTCCGCCCGCCAGCTGCTCTCATCGCGGGAGCAAGACGGTGGATTCCCGGAGCTGGCGGCGGTGAAGCGAAAGATCAAGCAACTGGCCCTCCCAGACGTGCCGCTCGGGCACTCCGAAAACAGCAAAACTTTTGGAAGCACCCCCGCAGCTGGTATTTTGACGGTGCCAAATTTGAGGCAAGGCTACTGAGGTCCTCTCACCTTCTGCTGTACGTCTACAGGTACGAACGGAGCATGTCGACGAACGGAGCTGAAAAAAGCTGGACCATCATGCAGCAAGCGGGCCTCTTTTACCTGTCGTTCGGGCACTCCGAAAGCAGCAACGAACTGGAAGCTCACCCGCTCGTATCTTGACGAAGCCAAATTTGAGGCAAGGCTACTGAGGTCCTCTCTTCTTCTGCTGTACGTCTACCGCGGAACAGGTAAGAACGGAGCATGTCGACGAACGGAGCTGAAAAAAGCTGGACCATCATGCAGCAAGCGGGCCTCTTTTACCTGTCGTTCGGGCTCTCCGAAAGCAGCAACAAACCGGAAGCTCACCCGCTTGTATCTTGACGAAGCCAAATTTGAGGCAAGCTACTGCAGCAAGTGGGCCTCTTTTGCCTGTCACACGCCGAAAACAGCAAAAAGGGACACCCCCGGTAGCTTGACGATGCCAGATTGGAGGCAAGGTTTCTTAGACCACGGAGCATGGTGACGACAACGGTGGAGTTGAGAGAAGCTGAAGGATAGGCCTCCCTCTGAAGATCGCGGAAACATGTCCGATGGTTGTCCGATGGCTCGATCTGTGTCTGGACGTTTCGCGCTTTGCTTGTGTTCCTTTGCAGTGGCGCGTTGCTTTGCGTGGTCAAACGGAATAAGTAGGGGCACAGAAAGGTAGATCCGTTTGCCCCCCGCTGTGTCCTGGGTTGCCTGTCAGTCGCATTAAGGCTACAACCCAGACAGTTGATATCTGAACGAACGTCGCTACTTTCGTGTAGCCGGCAAGCAAAGCTGTGGCTGCCGTCAGCATCGCGGCACAGGGACTTCAAGTTATTTTGATCAATGCCGGGGAGTGCTCAATGTTTTCTCCATTCCTATCAGCAGAAGACTCGGCAGTACTTTTGGCCAGCAGTGTGCAAAAAGGGACTGAAACCGTAGTAGTCGCATCACTAGAATATCCAACACGAGATTCCTCACAGCCTTTCACCGGAAGAAGAAAAGCAAGAACGACTCAACGGTGAATACTGTGAATCTGCCAAACCGCTCCATAAGTCAATTGGCGACTTCGAAGCACCTTTTAACCGACAGAGATGGAGAAAAAAGCGTCCCGTATCGGTTTAGCTGGCCCACGTTGAGTTCCGGCCTTCAACAGTGCTGCCGCTACGCTTTCGTCGCCAGCCGACAGGCGATAATAACCGTTGTTGAACAGTTCCCGCGAGAATTGTCACACAAACTAAACTAGACCCCCCCAGAAAGGCACGAGAGAAACCTACAAAAAAGACAGAATACATCCTCCGTGCCGGGCTGGTGGGAGGCGACCTCAGTGCTCGCAGTATTCGAAGCTTCCGTTCCCCGAAGCTTTAGGTGCTGGGCCGATACATCCGATGTGCCCTGAGTAGCTCGCGTGTTCCCTCGAGACCGGGCGAGGTTTTGGCTTGGAAGCGTTCAGCCTGCAGTGGTAGCGGCGCTGTCCGGTCGAACTACCGTGAATATCAGGCCCTGGGTGTTCTGCAGACCGGTCGTGCCGCCTGAATCCAGTTCAGCGGTACCGTCACGGTACTTTCCGATCAAACAACCGTAGAATCAGGGACTGAGGTACAGCCGACGACGTCGCGGGGTATGCCGACCACTGGGGTTGCCCGATACGCGTCAAGCAGCGGCCGTGTGTATGCTGCAACGGAGAGGGAAGAGGTAGTCCTGGGGAAGTCCGACGAGTGTTACGGGATTTGGCCGGTATCCCGCCAGGAGGAAGGCGATGTCCCGTTTCACATCACGCCTTTGGCGCCCTGCCTGAGCTTCGGTTCGCCACACCACGCCCGGATGCCCCTCGCCCGCCACTCCTTCCGAAGGCCGCAGACCACGAACCAGAACCAACTCTCACTCGACTGCCTTTCCTGCAGCACGTTCCCCCAACCCCACTTCTCAGCTAACATTGCCGTCGCATCCGCCATGGCCGTCCTTCTGACCACTGCCATCTGCCTGCACCCCAACGCTCTGTCCACTTGGTGCCTACACACGCGGCCCATACACATGTACGGCAACTTGGTCATGCTTTCCAAAAGTCGGTTGCTCCTTTCGACTCGCGTGCGCCACGCTAGGTACAACCGCCTGAGCTTGCAGAACGGCCACCAAACGCCGCTCAGAAGTGCGAGAGGGCGCCCGCCCGGCAGCACGCAGCGGGCCGAAAAAGAAGCCCCGGCGGCGGCCGCCCCGCGGGATGCCAAGAACAGCAACAGCACCAACAACAAGAGCAGCAGCAGCAGCATCAGCAACAACAAGAACAAGTTGTGGCTCACTGTCGTGTGCCCTGCCGTAAACGCCGCGACCGCCGCTCCGCTGGCTTCGCAAGCCGGCGCGGATGCGGCAACCGGGGATGCCCTGCAGAGACCGAGTGTCCCCGTGTGCTTCATCCGCAAAAGGCGTTCGACCATCTCGTCCCTGGCCCCTGCAGTGGCCGCTTCGCTCGACTTCTCCCACAGGCAGCAGCAGCAGCAGCAGCCGGGGTCGGGGCCGGGGGGAAACTTTCCCCGACTGGCCTCCGCCTCGGCCCGCAAGAAGGCGGACCCCGACGCGCGGGCGCCGTTCTTCAACTGCACGGTGGCCGCGGGGGGCGAGCCTTCCCGCTACTACGGCCACGCCGACCTCGTGCTGCCAAAGCCGCCGGACCGGCCCGCCGAAAAACGGAGCGTCTTCGGCATCTGCACCGTCAGGAAAACGTGACGCGAAGCCTTTTTCGTACGTGGTGCACGTGAGTTCTTCGCTCGGCGTCTCCCGAGCGACTTCCAGGCCTTCCTGCGTAGCCGTGCATTCTGTTCGAAAATCTTCCTTATCATCGTGGCCAACTCTGCATACTGGAAAATATCGAGCTCCAAACCCGTGTGTACCCTCAGGACGTAGCCTTCGCTCAATGGAAGCTGAAGTTTCCCATCAAGGTGTTAGCCGCCGCCGTAGGCCGCGCAGTCGCGAGGAAGAAGAGGGCCCGCAGCGTTACAAGGCGGCGATCCCCCGTGAGACGAGCTCGCCCGCCGGCCAGAGCGCCCGCTGCAGCACCAACTCCGGTGCCGCCACTCACTGTGGCAGAGCCGCAACCTGCAGCGCGCCTCCGGAGCGACTTACGCCCGCCGTAGCAGTGCGAAGAGAAGTGAGGAGACCGGAAACTCCCCGGAGAGATGGTCCCTGCACTCTAACTCGTCTCTCTCTCTCTCGAGCTTCTTCGCTGGCTCGACCACTTTGAACCGCTGTTGCCCTGTTGATCTGCGCCATCTTTCCGTCGTCACAGGCCCTCTCCTTCGGGGAGTCGCCTGGCCTGTCTGCCTTCACCTGCCGTACCACGAACCTGCGGAGGAAGACCGAGTTGCTCGGCAGCGGACAGTTCAGCTCCTCCGTGTGACCTGCCGCGATATCCTTCAGAACCGAGCCCCAGACGGACGACTTGTTGTCCCTCGAGTCCGACCGTATGGCTTTCTTCGTCCTGGCAGGGACATCCTGCTGACGCGCCAGGAGTTCTTCTACCGAAAGCTCCGGTGTGGTAGCCGGCCCTCTCTCATAGATGGCGTCATAGGACAAAACACCCGACATGGGAAACCCGTCTTCCAGGTGCGTTATCAGGTCATCCATGCCTTTGATCCCAGTTAGTGGCACGCTTGAGAGTCGGCCGTCGGAGGGTTGTTCATCTGCTACGTGTCTGCACGCTAGTTCGACAGATTCAAAGGCTAAACATCTGCTGAGGCCAAGAACAAAAGATTTCCGCGATGGAAAGATGCGAAGAATGTTTGAAGCGAGGGCTGCAAATCCCTGATACCGATGAGCGTTCAAAGTGCAATCATTGCCTCTTCACTGGGGGTATATGTTTGAGACGTTAGAACCTATTCGGATTGACCAAGGACTTATTAGAGAGACGGCTTGCCTCAGTTTTGCTCCGACTGGTTGGGATAGTTAGGTTAGAAGGCAAATAATCTGTATCGATGAGCATCGCCGGCGTCGCGGTTACCGCTTTGCACGTGATGTGTTTTGCTTTCGCCACTTCAGCTCGTCTTGATTGTCGCGCTCAGGTGCGCGTTTTGGTGCTTCGCTTCTCCTTCGATTGCGCGTCCAGGTTCATCGGTTGCGCGTCGCCACTGCCACCTTTAAGAACACGCTGCGTGCGAAGAATGTTCGTATTGCAGAAGTCTTCTTACAAATCGAAGCAGTCTAGAAAGTAACCCGGAGGCTCTGAAAACCCCGGAGGTTCAAGTGAAGTTTTACGCTTCAACACTCCGACCGTCAGAAGGGACAAATCTCGTGTGGGTGCACCGTCCATTTACATGCTACATGCAAGCAACAACCACTGGCCATACAGAGCGATCCGTCTTGCCTGTCTCCCATCTACTCTCTCTGTGAATCGGCGCGGAGGACCTGCGTTTTCACGCTTCCTTCGCGCCCGGGGAGGTAGTTGCGTTTTTTACCCATGCGCATTAGCTCGCAGCCTCTTGTTTGAGTCGCCCTGCTTCTTTAAGATTTTGCCGACACCTGGTAAGTGCATACCACTTCAGTCGCAGTGTCGCACTCTCGCCAGAACAGTTGTCTTTATCTTTTGTCCGGAAGTAAATCAACTCTACGCAGTCCTTTCTCACAAAAGGTGGTAATCCAGTCGGACGTGAGGTTTCCGACTCCCGCAATCGTGAGCAATCAAGAGATGTGGTCACCACAGAGGCCTGCATTACCTGTCAGATTAGGTCAGTAGACGAAACCGGCTGCAGTAACTACGCTGTCCCTTGTTAGTTGGCGCACGGTTTCCCCCAGCTTCGTCCTATCTAGGATTAGTTCACCATCTTTCGGGTCCCAACAAGTGTACTTAACCTCCAATCCCTTTCCAGAAAATCAAGATCGGGCTGTGCTGCGTCCTCAAGGATAGGCACATCTCCCTTTCAGTGCGGCTTGTGGATTTGACACCCTAAGCCTCGCACACGTGTTCGACTCGCTGTGTCTGACATGAGCCTGCGAGCATTTCTGCATCGTCTCTTTGAGAACTGACACTCGTTGAATCTTGCAGTTCTTTACAAACCAATTTTAGGATTTTGTGCATCGCAACCAGCAGCAGGAGAAGAGAGGGGTGGGAACGAAGCATCAAGCGACAAGAGGAGGGAGTCTCGGCGGGTCTCGGGACAAAAGAGGAGAGAAGGGGGAAGGCGCTCTTTCTCTCGTTTCTTCAACCCGTTTTCGCACTTCTTCTTTTCTCTGCGCGTTTTTGCGCGCACGAACGATGCAGTCGGTGAATGCGGAGTGGGCCATCAAGGTCGACGTGCATAAATACGTGACCGGAGCGGAGCTCAGCGGTCTCTGCTGGTCGCGGAACACGGACAAGTACCATCCCATCCAGCGCACCGCGCTGAAGGCGCCGGAAGCGCTGATTGAGAAAGTGGCGTACCTGCGGACGATATGTCCGCCCGGCCACGAGCCGAGAGACGGCGACTGGAACTGCCGGTTCTGCAACCGCTTCAACTTCTGGGATCACGCCATCTGCGCCGGCTGCAACCGCGCGAAGTCTCTACTCGAACTGTCGGCGGGCTCGCTGAAAGAAGCGCTGGTCGATTTCTACATGCAGGTATGATTGTAAAGGGGGGGGGGGGGGGGGGCAAAACCTTTTTCAACCTTTCCCTTCAAGCTAAACCATTATACACCGACCCCCCTTTAGAGAGCCCTGCTTCAAAAAGACCGAAGCGGTGCCCTAAGAATCCCCCACGATACCGAGGCCGTTAAGCAGAAGAAATGACGGCAGTGCCCCAGAACACGGGTTCTCGTCTCGAACGCAGCCGCTCCAGGCAGCAGTGTCAATGAAAGTGTTGTATTGCGCCCTTCGATTGATCATGCCTTTCTGAGACGTCTTCGTGTGCATTTCATTGCATAACACATGCGGGTAGCGGGTCTTTTATAAAGTCGGAATCTGCTCCTTCGTGTATCGTTTATCAGAGTTTTTGATTTCACCCAGCGTCTCGTGCAGACGTGGTGTAAACGGAAGAATTCTACTTCGGCACCTTGCACTTGTCACTTTGAACCAAGAAACGTAGAAAGAGGAGCACTGGCATTACCAGCGATGGGGTAAACCCCGCAGAGGCCGTAGAGAGTGAGAGAAGAAGGCTACTGCGAGGTCACCATTTAATTGAAAGCAATTTGATTTGCCCAAACAACCCAAGTACCCTGTACGCTTAGGTGCCTCAAGGATTCCCTCGATGAATCGGGATATCTACACCAACCACTAAATCTGACCCCCAGGCTTCGTCGCTCGAGTGTGGTATCGACACGACAGACGCAGAACTGCTGGATCGGAGTCCGAAGGTGCCGCTCATCTCCCGAAAGGTGTTGCGAGAAAGAGGTCTGACGGCGGGCATGCCCCCCGCGATGCACCAGTTCCAGCCCGTCGACATGTTAGACGGCGCCAAAGGCGGGAAAGGCCCCATCGTCGCTGGATCAGGAGGGAAAGGTAGAAAAGGCATCGGTGCGTCCAAGCGCGAGCCGGTCGCGGGCGACGGTCTGCCCGCCGACCCCTACGCCCGCTTCCGCCACCGTTCGAGCAAGAAGTACATCGAAGAGATCTGCGAGAATAGAGTCATGCGCCGTAGCGTATGCCCGCTTTCCTTACCTCGGTGCTCGTTCATCCGCACACTTTTCATGGCGTACACAACCCATCACGAAGCAAGTTCGAAGTACTTCCTCTTCAAGATGCTCGCCGGACGGCTCTCAAACTCGTTTAATGCATCCGTATGGTGCACATGCAGTCTAGGATATAGAGGCCCAACTCCGAAAAACGAGTGGTCGGGTCGACCAGTCGACCTTCTATGGTGCGCTATATGTTTACACAAGCGCCAGCTTGAAAGGAAATGCTCGACGATGCTGCCCGACAAAGAACAGAAGTGATCCCAAGTGCTGTAACTACCGAACCACGTGTTGAACGGACGTGAGGTCATGCGGGTCTACCCCTACACGACAAATCACACAAACACAACAGGTCAAAGTTCTGAGTGAGAAAGCAACACACGGTGGTGTAAGCGAAGAACAAATCAGATTTGTGTTTGTATTGTATTTGCCCCTCTACCTCTATATTTCCTCCCTTCCATTCGGAGTCGAAGCAGCTACGTCGAGCATTTTTGTCCATCATCAAAAACGGGCGTTTATTTGCACAAAATGGGTTATGTGCCAACAGTCTCAATGCCTCTCAAACAGGGTCAAGCGCCGGGGGGCGGCCGGGCGTGTTTCAAATGCGGAATCGATGGGCACAAAGCAAGCGATTGCCGCATGATGATTTGATCCGAAGCCGCTGCAGCATTTGGTCAAATCTTCACAGTGGACGCGCCCCCGGTCATGACGAGCAGCGCAGCTGATCTGTCGATCGGCACAACTCGCAGCTCTTTTTCTCCTTTTTTTTGAGCAGCTGTCAGTCAGGAGTGGGACAAACATGTGAGCGGCCCGGTATGGGGAAACATTCCGATGCGCATGCCTCGATTGCGAAGGTTGCTCCTGCGGACTTAGCCGGCTGGCATCTGTGTCAGGTTAAGTGGCGCGATCTGGGGCCCTGCGATGGCTGACTGCGCGCCAGATCAGTGCTGCATTATTGTTGGAGCCGTATTCTGCAGAACGGCTTTGAGACTGCCAGGCACAAACCTTTCGCGACTGAGGTTGGACAGTCGGGATTGCTGGGCCCCTTGCAATAACTTTAACCCTAAAACCCCCTATGTGTTAAAGGGAGTATTCAAGGTGGCTGCCAGTTGCAAGTCTCAGAAGCAAGGAACGCGCAACACTCATCGCAAAACGTGGACCTCTTCGCGTTCCGGCATCGAGCTGCTTCTACGAAGAACAATCGGAAATCAAAGCACCATTTTCACGGTCGTTGGGGTGGCCAAATCTCTGCTGGGGAAAGGGAATTGGAGCTCGCGTCTTCTGGCCTCTCGCACTGGCTTGGCTACATACAGGGGCTTATGCTGACCCCTTCCTCGGGTCAAAAAGAATCGGGAAGGTGATTCTTTGATCCTGTTGGTTCGGGCTAGTTCAGGAGTGCTATCTTTTACCGGGATATTGCTAGTCGTCGAAGCCAGCCCCACCCCGAATTCTTCTGGTGTCGATTCGAGGTGGTCGTGCTCATCTAGCCATGCGTCTTGCTCCTATTCCCTCAGTAAACTGCAAATACTTGCAGCCGGCGTCCAAAGAAACTGCAAATGACGAATGGTCTCGGCTAACCAAAGCCCTGCCTCATTGCGTAGCAGCCGTATGGGGGGTTCCCCCTTCGCTAACCTTTAACAAGCAAGCCCCCAAAAGGAAAAGA
The DNA here is from genome assembly GCA_030068145.1 of Diplonema papillatum. Taxonomy (NCBI): domain Eukaryota; phylum Euglenozoa; class Diplonemea; order Diplonemida; family Diplonemidae; genus Diplonema; species Diplonema papillatum. The sequence continues at coordinate 204,602 of JAPJBO010000264.1, forward strand.
GGAGAGAAAGCTGCTCCCTCTGTGCATCCGTTGAACTTTGGCTCAGGGGGCAGTCTGTTTCTTTCCTGCGTCCTACTCGCTTTCCTTTGTTCTTCTGTACGTGTACCTGCTTTGTAGGAAGCACTGGAGGGGGCCTGCCGCAACTAACACGTTAAACAAATAACCCTGGGTAAGCATTGCGAGAACCATGCAGCTCACCTGCCGCCATCGGCACCCCGTTGACAAGCTGCTATCTGTGGGGGAAGGAAAAGCGAACAAGGTCATCGATGGGAAGATGCAACGAATTTAGAGAGAGAAGAACGTCGAGCGGTCCTGGAACCGATGAGCTGTAAGGGTTGGAAATGCGTTTAAGTCTCACTCTAAAAGAATCAACTCTACCAGCTGCCCCCTGCTTCTTGTGTAGCGGGTAGGCAACGGCAGCGGACGAAGTGGTAAGGGAAGGGATCAGAACGGTAGGGGAAAAGAAGCATGAATGACCAAAAAAAGTCAACGGGAGGAAGGAAAAGAAAAAGGCCAACCAACAACTTACTTCCGCCGGTTGAGTAAACCTGCCTAAAGAAACCAACTGCCTTCGGGCAGGCTCGTCGGGCACTTGCTGTCGTCGGGAAAAAAGAATGGAAACTCAAACACGAAGCAATTTGGAAAAGGCGGGGACAAAGGGAAAGGGACGATGGGAAGATACAACGAGTTTAGAGAAGAACGTCGAGCGGTCCTGGAACCGATGAGCTGTAAGGGTTGGAAATGCGTTCAAGTCTCACTCTAAAAGAATCAACTCTACCAGCTGCCCCCTGCTTCTTGTGTAGCGGGTAGGCAACGGCAGCGGACGAAGTGGTAAGGGAAGGGATCAGAACGGTAGGGGAAAAGAAGAATGAATGACCAAAAAGTCAACGGGAGGAAGGAGAAAAAGGCCAACCAACAACTTCCGCCGGTTGAATAAAGCTGCCTAAAGAAACCAACTGCCTTCGGGCAGGCTCGTCTGGCACTTGCTGTCGTCGGGAAAAAAGAATGGAAACTCAAACACGAAGCAGTTTGGAAAAGGCGGGGGACAAAGGGAAAGGGGGAAGACTCGGCGCGCCATCGACGATGCCCTCGTAAGGTTTCCGCGCTTCGCTACTGCGCGCGCTGGTCGTCGAATTCCAGAGTCGCGTCCACACGCACACAAACACACACACACACACACACACACACACACACACACACACACACACACACACACACACACACACACACACACACACACACACACACACACACACACACACACACACACACACACACACACACACACACACACACACACACACACACACACACACACACACACACACACACACACACACACACACACACACACACACACACACACACACACACACACACACACACACACACACACACACACACACACACACACACACACACACACACACACACACACACACACACACACACACACACACACACACACACACACGAGGAAAGGTTTCCCCCCGTGTGCGTGAGACCAAGTATCCGCAGCTTGCAAAGGGGGAGCGAGGGGAGGCGACGTCACCCACCCGTATCCTTCCTCGGAAACTCAGCGGTTCTGAGACCTGGCGGTCACACAATACTACGACTGCCCCCTCTGCGTGTGTGCCGACGGCGGCGGCGACGCGGAAAAAGTCGGAAACGTCATACGATACATTACGAGAGAAGCCTGCACAAATTTGCCGATTCTGACGACGAGCGAGGACGCACACAGCGCATCCGACTGCGGCGATGCCTATTCCAATGAGCAACGCGTCCCCTTTCGCGAAGAGAAAGTACCTGGAGCGCAACGAAGCGGCCGCGGAGGACGGTCCGGCGGCCGTAGGGCCACCTGTGTTCGCCAGCAGCGCCCCGCACGCACGGCATGCCGCGGGGCTCATGCCCGAGAGCAGGGGGATCTCTCCGGCGAGGGTCAAGCAGTACTTCGACTTGATCGCGTCTCCGTCGGCCGCCAGCGGCAGCGCGACTCCGGCGCGGGTGGACGCGAGAAGGCACGCAACGTCGGGCAGCGTGTCGACCAGCCTGCCAGTGTGCAACCAAGCCCCGGTGTTCAACGAGAGCCACCCGAGGAGAAGCCGCAGCCGAAGCCCCCCATGCGCCGGTCCAGCGCGCAGCCTGAGCTACCTCGACGCGCAGAACTTCGTCGACAACTCTTTCATCCTCAATTCCGGCAGCGAAGGAGGCTGTTCCCCACGCGGCATTCTCGAGAGCCCACGACCCCCGGACCGATCAGTGCCAGCAGCCCGTTTTGTATACGGCACCTGCCCCTACGAAGAGGCGGTCCCAGCGTCGCGTGAGGCCAGAGATCTGCATGCACGGCTGAGCACAATGACTAAGCGGGCTGCCGAGGCGGAGCGGGCCCTGCGGAAGGCACGCGGAGACTCGAGAAGCGCTGCCCGGGGCCAGGAGGACGCCGCCCGCGGCGCGTCGCGGTCGAGCCTACCGCCGTCGGTGTCGGTGCACAACGAGCTGACCGTGCCTGTCTTGCGCCCGCATTCGGCCCCCGGGGCTGGCTGCTCCGCCCGCTCTTCGCCCCCGAACCGCCCAGCAACCGACGTTTCCGCCATCACCGACAGGGAGATTGAAGTCCGACGGCTGTCAAGCGTTCTTGAGGTGTGCGCGCGTGTATGATTTGATGAAGATGATAACCCAAGGGATTCTTGTTCTTTGCCGTCAAGTTTGCGATCGCTCGTGATTGCGATGTTCCAAACTAGGTCCCCGCCCAACTTCTGACCGGAAATACACAGGACGACATGATGGAAGTAGCGAGCATGCTACAAGGGGAGAGAGCCGGATGGAGGGATGAGCGAGCGAAACTCAAGGTATGTTCCATTGCATCAATGCCTATCGTTGTTCAGAGGGTTCCATATGCCCTGCCCTCCCGGACTGGATGCTAGCATCGCCATCAAGTAGTGTTGCTTAAACACGAAACGAAGACTCAACTTGTATTCCGATGCTGAATTGGGGCCTCAAATCCACCAGGTAGGCCATCTCCGCATGAGCAGAGAACCCTGTTTCCTAGGTTTTGAGGTCCAGTTGGTTACACAAGTCGCATCCCTCACACTTGCCAGAATCAAACATGGGAGGGCCGGCAGCATTCTGCCCGAACACTAAACTAAGATTATCTCCCCAAAGCAGACACACATTGCTGTCCCTTTTCTGCAGATCGTCCATGGGTCCAATTCTTGCTACTTCTGGACCCAGTATCGACCCAACATGGACTCAATACGGACCGAGGGGTCCTCTACCATGTTGAATGGGTCCAGATACAACGAAGCTGACCCCACACACTGACCCACGTCTCTCTCAAACGACCGTATTTTCTACCCCACACACAGGAATATATCTGTGACTTGAAGGTCGAGATCGAGGACTCGAAGCAGGAGAAGAAGGCGCTTTCGGTCGAAGTGAAGCTGCAGGAGACGCGTTTGAGAACTTGCGAAAGAGACCTCGACGAGGCTTTGGCCGACAAGCTGCAGGGGGAGAGCCGCGAGGTGGCGTTGACGGAGTCGATCCAGGCTCTGCAGGCGCAGCAGGCGGAAGCGCACGAAAAGCACATCGCAGAGCTCGCCACGTCGCTGAGCGACAGTATACAAAGGGGCGAAGAGTCCCGGCAACGGGCGCAGTTGGAGGCGAAGGTTGCTCGGTTAGAACAGGCTTTGCAACAGGCCTTGCAACAATCCGAAGCGGACCGTGATGCGGAGTGCAGCAGGTGGTTTGCTCTGAGGCAGAGGCTGAATGTGGACCCGCTAAGGGCACACAGCGAATCGCCTTCCGAGTTGCAAGACCGGCGTGGGGAGGGAACCGACGGGTGGAAAGCGGAGAGAGACCAGCTCGCGGACGACGCAATGCGGAAGGTCGACGAACTGAACGAAGAACTGCGTGCTGCGGACGCGGGGCGCCGGAGGCACCAGTCGGACCTCCAGCTGAAGAACGGCGACGCTGAGCGGCTTCAAGAGCGGGTGAAAGACCTGCAGCGCCACCTCTACGAGGCTGAGGACGAGAAGGAGAAGGCGGCGCGGGCATCGGTCGCCCGTGCGAAGGCGGCCGCCGAGTTAGAGGAGCAGTGCGCGGACCTGCGGGCGGAGAACCACCGCCTGGCGGAGGAAGTCAGCGCCCTGCGGAGCGAGCAGCACGACGCCGCCAAACGGGCGGACGACGAAGTCCGGCTGCAAACCGCGGCGCTGCGGGCTGAGAACCAGCGTCTGACAGCCGAAGTCGCACGCGCGCTGCGGGGCAGCAGCTGCGACCCGCCGAGGGATGGAGAACTCGACCAACGCCAACAACTACAACAAGAAGAAGGGCCAGGGCCAGGGCCAGGGCCAGGGCCAGGGCCAGGGCCAGGGGTGCAGACGTTCCGAGACAGGGAGATGGCCAACTTGCAGGCTGAAGCCGACCGGCAGGCCGGCGAGGCCGGCCGGGCGAACGACGCTTTGCGCTGCGAAAGCGAGGGCAGAAGCCGCGACGCGCGGCTGTGGCAGGCGGAGCGCGAAAAGCTGCTCGCCGAGCTCCGGCGGCTGCAGGAGCACGCGCAGATGCTCGGCGTGGCGTACTGGAAGGAGGTCGAGAAGGGGCGCGCCCCGGCCCAGGATCAACCAGCGGCGGGCGGGGAGCTGGAGTCGCTCACGCGCGAAGCTGCCCTCTGGGAAGAAGAAAAGGACAAGCTCATCGTCCAGCTCCGCGCCGCCAGCGACCCAGACTGGCTCCGCGGTAAGGGAGTCCCGCAGCAGCGGTGGGAAGAAGAGAGACTAGTCGTCGCAGACCAGCTCTCGAAGGCTGCGGCAGAGGCCGCTCGCCTCAAAGAGGCTGTGCGTCTGATGGTGGACTCTGCGTCTAAAGAACACGTCCTGCCCACGCAAGACCCGGCGCCGTCCCAGCCCGTGCCGTCGAACCCGTCTCGGCACCTGCAACGGCTCCAAGCCTTGCGAATGCCAGCCTGCATCGACACAAAACCACCCCGAACACCCCCGTTTCAGCCGTCCTCAACGGCCGTGGATCCTCGGCCGGCTCGCCCGTTGAAAAGCCCTCCCCCGCCGAGCCACAAACCACCGCCGCTCCCTCCCGACTTCAGAGCAAAGCTCGACTTCAGCCGCATGCGCTGGTGCGCGTCCCCCGGCCAAGAACCCGAGAGGCAAGCCACCGTCGTCAACCAGCACATTTGCTACGGCCCCGATCCCTTGGGAGGCAGCTCCCTGTTTTTGAGTGAGGCCGCCGAGCAAACTGGCTGCCAGCTCCACTCGTCCGTCGCGAGTGAACAGTCCCCAGCCCTGCTGCCGCGCGCAGGCAGCGACTACCCCCATTTCCGGGTGTCGGCCGGCTGCCTCTTCCTGACGGATCGTGCGGACCGAAACCTGGGCGGGTGGACCAAGTACCACCTGTTGGTCGTCGCTGTCGACTACGAGGCCGACGTCTACTTCATGGCGCAGCTGCAGGACGCCACGTTCCGGCGCCAGGATTTGGCGAGGCTGATTCTGGCCGACAAGCTCCGGTTTGCGTGCCTGCTGGGCCCGGACGAGACTATGCAGTGGCGGAAGGAATGGATGCACCGTGAGCAGAGCGCGCACGATAACCGAGCAGCCGCCTACGAATCGTGGGCACGTCTCGTCCCGTCGTTGGACACCGGGGTTTGAGAACTGGCAGTGCTTTTGCTGCTGCTGCTCTGCTGCAGCTGCTGCTACTGCTGAGTTATGGAAGCAGCTTGTTCTTGCTGCTGCTGCCTGCTGCTGCTGCTGCTGCTGGGTTAGACGGGTTGGCGTGCACAGGGTGACGCCTCGGTCGGCATCAGGCTTGTCCACTGTAGATCATCGTTTGCACATTCACGGCAACACCAAACCCTGGGCTCGCTTCATGGCAGATACCTTTTCAGCAGCAGAAGCCGAGCTTAGCATGATCCACCGAACAGCGACCAACTTTCAGGGCAGCCAAGCCTCGCAAGCCTGCCCTCTTGCCGGTGGTGGTTCTGCCCATCTTCTCAACTCGGCCGACTGCGTATTTTCTAGTGGGTCATCGTTTCCACCGTTGCGGCAACCTCAAACACACCCGTGCATCATCTTGTAGAAACCCTTTCAGCCACTGTCATATCGCAGGTTTAACCCGGCCGTGAGTGCGAAAGGGCGAGAATAGTTGAGTTGCAGCTCTTGACAGAGATAGCTGAAAAAGAAAAGGTGTTTTTATTCTTCGCCTTTTCTCACGAACGGGGGGGTCGGTCCTGCTTTTGGCTTTGTACGTTCTCCTGACTCCCCAATTCGTGGTTAGCACAAACTCAAGAGGTCTAGTCAACTATTCCCTGCAGTATTAGCACACTTTCAAGAAACCCGACCCAGCGAAATGGACGGACAGACACCGGCGGCGCCAAGACCGCCAACACACAAGTCTTGTCATGTCAGCATGCTCCCCTAGCAGGCTAGGCATCCGCGCAATGATTATTATTTGCAGTGGGCGATACTGATTCGTATTGCGCGCGTGTGGGTGTCCGTTGTTGGATATGTCCGGATAGCGATAAGTTGGAGAGGGCACAGTGACCCGCCTCCCCCTGTTTTCCTTTGTACCTCTTCGCTTTGTTTTAGATACACACGTTTGTAGATTACACCTGCGTCGTCTGCGCGGGGCTCGTTTGTTCGTCAAGAAAATTGATTCTGAGATCCCGCGTTTCGTTATGTTCCAGCTCAATGTTGCAAAAGAAATACTTTTTGAACTCTACAAACATCGGAGGTCTTGCCAACAAGATTAACCGTCAAAGCCGTTGATTCTTCAGATGCCGTGCGGTCATGCCCCTCACGGGCGCTCAGTTCTCTGCGTAGCGGTCAACGGCAAAATGAAAAGCATAGCACAGTGCCACAGCCCCGTCCGCTCTGTCCTGTGAGACCGGTTTGTGCTCACGCGCAAGCGCCGCTGCGCTGTCAAGCCCAAGGTACGCCACGCCTTGATGCTTTCGTTGGGGGTAAGCCGCTAGCAATGCAAGCCTACCCCTTGTGGTACCTGCATTTCAAGTTCACACCGCTTGCAACTTGACCCGCGGGCGTGGCTCATTCGCCCAGATCCGTTGTGAAGTGACCCCGGGCGAACCCAGCTGCTGCCCCAAAACAAGAGTGCTCAAAAAACGAAGCGGCTGCCGCGTTTCGTTCCGTGAAGGATGGATGAGGGCGGCACATGCTTTGTTCTGCTCCCCGCATTTTCTCAAACCAATATGCCTTTGTTCTGGCAGAGAGGAGCCGGGACGGGGGAAGTTAGCCTGGTAGTGAGTGGACATGATCGTCAGGTTATCTTCTCCCAAACACGCTGCCAACTTTCTCTTTCGAGTGTACAATGAATTGTTTCTACGGAAAACTAGGGCAGCCGGGGTACGGAAAACTAGGGCAGCCGGGGTGCGCGTGTGTGAGGGGGGGTGGGGAGGGGGGCTGGCACGGCAAGGCGAAAAAAAGAAAAAGAGGCGCGAAGAATGTCTGGCGATGCTCTCAGCTTCCAACGCACCTTTTCCCAGAGCGCGCGGCGGGGCAGCTTGGGCATCAAGCACCACGGGCGGGGGCTGCCGCCGGTTGCGTCATGGCAGCACCGGCCGTTGCTTCTGCGCGTGAGCAGCGACGTGCCGATGCTGTGTGAGGGAGGCGTCAATTTGCCGTTGAACTACACGAAGCCGACTGTCTTCGAGTCCAACTTGTTCGTGGGAGAAGTTCTCTTCCGCATACGTGGCACGCCGAACAGCGCTCAGGACCCGTGGGCCGAGTCGATGCCGTACCACGGTAAGAAGCGAGCCATGGTGGTTGTCGTGCAAGGGAAGTTCAAGAAGAGGCTGTGCTTCAACGAAATTAAAAGTGGGTTCGAGTGCCAGAGGCCGATCTCCGTCAATCTCTTGGCGAAGACCGCCGTCGCCGCATGCAAAGTCGTGCAGAGCGGCATCGAATCGGACATCACGGCACAGAAGCCGTACATGAGGAATCACTTGATCACTTCGGCGGATGTCGTCACCATCACGCCGCAAGACGGAGTTCCTCCGAACATCATGGGCGGCGAGCCGCCGGAGCAGGGCCCTTGGGCCGACAAGAAGGCTCGGCGGAACCTGATGAAGAATGAAGACTACCGCCGGAACACGTACTTCGAGGTCGGGAACACGTACACGTTCGGCTTCCATTCGGATAAGCTGTTCTTCCTCGAGTTCCGCGCGAAGCTGCCGTGGCCCGCGGGATACATCAGTTTCGACGGGTACCTCAACGGGCAGCCGTTCCCGTTCTTCGCGCGAAAAGACGACGGGCAGTACCTGTGGAAGTTCGAGCTGTGGCACGAGGTCCTCCTGAGCAAGGCCCCGCCCGACACGATGGAGACCGTCCGCTTGGGAGGCCTGATGCTGCCGCAGGGGCGCCGGAAGAGCCGCGTCTCGCTGCCGTTTCCGATGGAGGGCTCCTTGCTCGGAAAAGGCAAAGGGAGCAGCTTCAACGTGCTGCTCCGCGGGCTGATGCCCCCCGATGAGGATTCCGACAGCGACGACGAAGAAGTGAAGCCCTGCAAGCAACGCCTGCAGGCCGCGCGCGCGGAGCAGCGGCTGCTGAAGCTGCAGATGAACGCGATGCTCCACGCTGTCTACGCGCCTCCCGTCGCATTGACCCCCGCGCAGGCCGAGATGCGCGAGTCCGTGCTGCGGGCGGTGGAGAAGGCGGAGCAGGAGATGCGGGCCAGCCACTCGATTCCGTTCGATCCCGACGAGACGACGCGATACATCGAAAAAGTAGACCAACACTGCTCGAATAGTTTCAGCACCCGGAAAACAAGACCGGATGGGGACCCGGTTCCTCCAAGCGAGCGCAGGAAAGTGTACGCTGGTTAGCTCTGAGGGGTTGAAACCGTCCTCTCGCAAGGAGAACCTTTCGCTGCACGGGTCCTGAACTGCAGGTGACGCTATGCTCCTCTACGACCCCTGCACAAAACGAGCTGCGCCAGTAGCATGCTGCGAGCGGTGGAGAAGGCGGAGCAGAAAATGCGGGCAAGCCACTCCGATCCCGATAGAGACGACGCAATACATCAAAAAAGACAGGCGCTTCGTTTTGTGTGTGCGTGCCGGGTGATCGTTTTCCCACTTGTATTTACCCTGTGTATATTCGGGTAAGAAATTCTGATCAACCACCAAAAGACGCTGCCTACATCTTTTTAGCCTGCACAATACATTGACGGGCAACCCGCAAGATTGTTAGTACTAAAAGAGTAGACCAGCACTGCAAAACGAGACCGGATGGGGACCCGGCTCCTCGAAGCGAGCGCAGGAAAGTGTACACTGGTTAGCTCTGACAGTTTGAAACCGTCCTCTCGCAAGGAGAACCTTTCGCAGCACGCGGTCCTGAATTGCAGGTGAACGCTATGTTTCTCTACGACCCCTGCACCAACCGAGCTGCGCCAGTAGCATGCTGCGAGCGGCGGAGAAGGCGGAGCAGGAAAATGCGTCCAGCCACTCGATTCCGTTCGACCCCGCTGAGACGATGCGGCAGCACTGCTCAAATTCTTTCAGCACCCGGAAAGTGTACGGTGGTTAGTCCAGCGCCAAAGAGGGTAGGATCGAGACCGAACCCGACGGCCGCACAGAGATCCCGCACAGAGGCCAATCCTTTCCCCTCTGTGTAGATACGGCTCCCATTTGCCGGCTTCCCGCTCTCTGTCGGGCGGACGCTTTTCAAAGGCCTACTCTGGTTAGCGGTATCGTCGGATGCGAGAGTAAAAGACCACCCCTGTTTCTTCTGTCACATCCGCAAGACACTCTGCGACACGAAGAAAATACCACTTCGTGTTTACGATTACGAAGCGAGCCTCTAACCCTGCTCTATGGTGGGCCTTCATCTCCGCAGACCTATCAATGAGCACAATGGGGGTGAACTTTCGCAACGTTGAACCCGCATATCTGTTCGGTTATCCGAAATCTTTTTGTTTTTAACAGTGCATGTGCATTGAAGAGAACATTTTCAGACACCAACGGAGCACATGAAAAGTTAAACGAGGCAAACGAAAAAAAGTACTAAATGCGCGCGAAGAACAAGAGTTCTTCGCTTTATCATTTTCATCATCGTTGATGAGCTTCGTTTATCAGTGCAAACCCCAACACCGGAAATGTTCTCCATCGCAGCTCTTGCTTGTCACGGAATGAGTGACGGGACCGCACCTCGACCAAACCCCTAAACAACTCCTTCACGACGCTTCTGCGGTCGTTGCTTTTGCGGCCATCGTGGCCTTCGGGGCTGCGTTCAGCGCAAGGGAGGTACGCCGCGTCTATGCTGTTGCGTAAGCACCTGCGTTGCAAAAAATACTCGAGGAGCCTGCCAGTTGCAAAAGTCCGAACGGCGGAAAAGTGCTGTAGCCCACACGAAGCACACGGGGAAATCTGGCCTGAGTGCCAGAAATTAGTTCAACAACAATGTTGTATTGTTTCACAACTAACAAGTAAAATAATAAAGCAAAACTACGCATTTTCTTTCCCTCCTCCGTCGAACTAAGCACTGGGCGCCCTTCCGAGAATGCTTTTGAAGACCGGGAACACCGTTGTTCGTAGGCTTTTTCCAGTCGCGCTCGTATTGAATCGACGAAAGGCGGAGCTCGCCGACGCAGTGTTGATAAAAGATGCAAACAATTAGAGACGATCTTGACAAAGAAACTCCAACAAGTTGAGTCGGCAGGAGTTGCCCTGCGTGGTCCACACCGCTTCCCCCTTGTAAACCATCGAGCAACCAACATATTTTCTTGTTCCTCAATTCGTACTTCGTCTTTGGCACGCTGACAAGCAAATGAAAAAATAAAAAGCGTTGCAATCCTTCTGTTCTTGCCCGCAGCAAGAGCTGCGTGCAGTTACCCGCATCCAGCCGGCAATCAGCTCGCTTGAGGCTACCCCTACCTGGGTACCGTGTCCTACGCAGACACTCCATCAGGGGGGTCCGGGGGTGATAGTGAAAAGGGGACCTTTACCGAAAACAGGGCGCAAAGAGCAGCAGGCTGCAAGCGGCCTTCCTCTGCAACGGCACGTCGAACAATCGGGCGCACGCACCCACGTAACCGAAGAGAAGGCCGAGTGGAGTTAGCGGGCCTATACTTCAAGTGACATAAACAATGGTCGCAAACTTGCCTAGCGGGGCCTCGTCCACTGGCACGGACATTGAACTCCAGGCCCCTCTTAATGTAGGCCACGTGGAACCAGGTTGGCCTGACACATCCGACCTTTGGATGCGCAGGGGTGACGTTTATGGAGGGCATGGCGGAGCGGGCTTCACCGACGCGCGGAAGGTGGCGTGCAATCCGCAGCATTCGCATCCGTGCAGGCGATTTCGTGGACCAGATCTCGATCACGCTGGACAGCGGAGCGACCCTGTCGCACGGAGGATGCGGGGGGAGAGAGACTTCTTTGGTTCTTCACACGGGGGAGTGTTTGGCGATGGCCGACGTGTGCCTCGGGGGCGGTTGTATCGCATTTGCTTCGTTCACAACGAACCTAGGCAGATCCATCCAGAACGGGCGGAGGACTCCAGACTGCCGCTCATGGACAGCCGACGACGGCTGGCAGATCGCGGGGTTTTACGGCAGTTCCGGAGATTTAGTCGACTCACTTGGTGTCTTGTTCACAAAAGTTCCGAAGCCCACCGCGATGTTGGCTGCACCAAACCAGGTGCTCGCGGCTGCTGAAGCATCGCAGGTGCCAGGGTGCGCTGGAGTGAACCTTATGGAGGGAATGGAGGAGCGGGCTTCACCGACGCGCGGAATGTGGCGGGCACTGCAATCCGCAGCATTCGCATCCGTGCAGGCGAGTTCGTGGACCAGATCTCGATCACGCTGGACAACGGAGTGATCCTGTCACACGGTGCATGCGGGGGGAGAGAGAAGTCCTTGGTTCTTCGCCCGGGGGAATACTTGGTGACGGCCGAAGTGTGTCTCAGGCACCGTTGTCCGCCTGTAATTGCATCTGCGTCGTTCCGAACTAATCTAGGCAGATCCATCCAGAACGGGTGGAAGACTCCGGACTGCCGCTCATGGACAGCCGATGAAGGCTGGCAGATCGCGGGGTTTTACGGCAGGTCCGGATTGTTAGTCGACCAAATTGGCGTCCTCTACACAAGATGCAAGACGTACAGCATGAACCGGAAGCCTCAAGATCCACGGTCCGAAGGCCCACGCACAAGATGCGCTAGTTTCGCGTTTGTCGACCCCTCCGAAGCCTCTCAGGGCCGGATTTCGCGAACACTAGCTAAATTAAAATTGTGCAATCCCTTCCGGGCATGCAGAGACCGCGAGAAGCATCCACACACGCAGCAAATGCCCCGAAACAACGTGCACTTTTAGGTACCGGTAGTCAGTGTCGGTAGATTCTTGACAGAAAACCTCGCCGAACAGATATCGAAATACGTCACATGTGCAGCTCACAGAACAGGGGAATGCACTTCGGCTGCGTACGACTGGACACAACGGATAAGAACACCGGACACCATCGTTAGGGGAGGGTCGGGTAGCAGAAAGAGAAAGATGGACACCAGCAGGTGTAGTAGTAGTGGTGAAACTCAGCAACTGGTTGTAGACCTAGCTGTAGTTTATGTGTGCACTGCTTGTTGTGGGATAAACACGCAGTCTTTTTCCCTCTGAGGTTTTATTGTCGCAAACGAATCCCCGTGTGCAGCGGGCGGTGCCCACGGCACACGGCACCAAGCATCCATGCGGAGCATCAAGCTCGTGTAACAGCCAGCGCAAACGTATCAGGCTGCCACACAAACCCACATCATCGCACACACCACGTATCAGGTTACCACACAACGCACATACACCCTCTCCGGTAGCTCCAGTCCGCTGACCTCCGCGGCCTTTGAGAAGTTTAGTGGGGTAGGCAAAGCCTAGTGTTCCTTCCGCGTGGAGGCACACGGAAGAGGGCCTCCGCAGGGGTGCCTACCCCCGCGAGTAATAAGGTGCCTCTTCCAAGGCAGGTTTTATCTAGCAAGGTGGCCGGTGCTTTCTCACGGGTCCCGACGCACGCCGCGTCCTCCAAACCCTCACTGTCGTTTCTCTCCACTCTCTCTCTCTCTCCGCATGTGATACGAAGAAGCTAGGTTCGTCACGGCAGCCATCCCAGTGAAGGGAAATAAAATTTTGTGTAAGCGGCGACTGCTTGTTGTCCTCCGCAGTTAAGGTACTCTGAATGCACTCTGGCATCGTGGCTGGTTATCTGATCGTAGCTCCTGGTTTGCGGTGTTTAGTTTTGCACCACGGTTTGTGGTGTCGTAGGCTTGTGAATTGTGATTTGTTCGGTGAAGTTCCCCGATCCATACGGCGCACGTACGCATTTTCAGCGGTCGACCAGTCCACCTCTGGGACCTTAAACTACCCGTAGCCGCGCACCCGGGACCACTTCCGCGGTTTCTGCGACTTGCGCCCGCTGGCCGACGTCGGCACGGGTGAGGACGGGGGAGCCAGCGTCTCGAAGGGGACGCGGGGTGTGGTTAAGGGGCCGGATTGTTCGGCTTGGCCGCAGTCGAGGAGGCAAGTTCGCGGCGGGTGAAGTCGGGGTCCTTTACCTTGTACCACCCGAGGTGCGCGCCGTTGGCTATTGCGATGTCGACTTGCCCGGATTAGGTAATTTGCATCCGCTTTCCGAGGTCGCCTGGCCACCGGCCGCGACCGCTGGCGAGCCGCCGCCAACGAGAAGACCGAGCTGGTCGCCGCGGTCAACCTCGTGCCTGCGCTCAAGCTCCGCCCTTGCCGTAGTTTGTTATAAACGCGCGGAGCGTCATCGCAAAGCCATTGACGCGGTCCGTCCGCCGCTCGGTGCCCTCCGCCTTCGCCCGGTGCACGAGCATCTCCCGCCGCAGCTTCTCGCGTGCTTCGTCCTGCGTACTCCGGGGGGAAAATGTTTCTTCTCTCTTCATCAGGCCTGCATGCCCCATCAAAAGCAATCGAAAAGAAACCAAACGAGCGTTTTACCACCTTGCGCGGTGTCACGGGATGTTTGGCAGCCGCTGCTAAACATGTGGTTCATGTACTTACAAAAGAACTCAATGCTAAACAGACGTTTTATGCGTTGGTAGCGTGGCTGTCTGACATGCAGTGGACCGAGAGCGGGCAGGTGTCAATGCTAGAGCTTGCGATCGACTTTGAACTCTTCTCGGGCCTCAGCATGCCGCTGCACGGGAATGCGCCGAAGGGGGTGAGAGAACGGGGAAACGTCCTGCGCTGCATGATGAGCGCGTTGGACAAGCTGGCGGCACAGCAAGGGCTGGGAAGCTGCATGAGAGGGGAGAGGGTGTGCCCGACGACGTCGCTGTCCTTCATGGGCATCTCGGGGATATCGGGTATACGGCCCAGGCCACGCTTTCGCGAGGCACACACGGGGACGATACTTGAGGAACAAGTGAAAGGAAGCGATGTAGGGACGCAGTGCCCGGCGTACCCTGACTGGACGATCGGGAGAGCGGCGAGGTGGGCCCTGCCTGCCCCACCACAACTGCACCCAGACCCCGTGCATATGCCGGGTGTCGATATAGAGAAGGCACTCGTCACGTGCGCGACCCATCACAAAGGGAAGTGTGAGGCGTGCAGAGCACTCGTCCGAAGGGACGTGCCCACGGTAGAGATGTGCTGCCGGCACCATCACCACGCGAACGATGGGCAGCCGATCGCGGTGTGCACAGAGCACAGCACGACGAAGTGCGGCGAGTGCAAGACGGCGGCGGCGTGTTGCCGCAGCGGGCATCATGCCTGCCGCACGCATGGCAGAGGAACCTGCCAAGAGTGCAAAAGGCTCCCTACGCTGACGCAGAGGCGACCGGCGGCATGTTGCAGCCGCGGCCACCACCAGTCCAACGAACCGAACGTCCCGTCAACCCCCGGACGCAACAAGAAGAAGAGGCCCTCCTCACCCACCCAGGTGGGCGTACAACGGGGAACGCCAGTTGGAAAGCGAGCGGCGCAAGCGCCGCCCGCGGCAACGAAAAAGGAGACGGCGACGACCGGACGGGCGACCAAAAGGCCGCCACCAACGCCAGGAACCAGCGAACGACCAGCGCTGAAGAAAAGGGTGCTAGGCACCCCGAAGGAAGGCCCGATCGCCGGCCGCAAGCGGAAGAAGACGAAGGCGACCACCCCCGACTCAGGGGTGCATCGAAGGAAGAAGAAGGTACCGAGGGCAAGCAGCTCTCAGAAACGACCGGGGACCACGGGCACACCAATGCCCTCGAAAGTGAAAAACGGACACACGTGCCCGCCCTCGTACTCGCCGACTCAGTCTCTGGAATCGCAAGAAAGCCAAACCCCGCTAGCTCCACAAATGCTCGACCTTGACGACGCAATGGCAGGTGACGACGTCATCCGATAACCTGACTTTCAAGGCAGTGCATGTTAATCCACGTGGTTCATGTACTTAAAAGAACTCAATGCTAAACAAACATAACGTGGGCGGCGCCGAAGCTTTACCAGCTTCAGCTGACACCATTTGCGCACTTAACCATGGTTAAGAAGACGACTGAAAGCACAGACACGAAGATAGCTCAGAGCATTTGCAAAATAACACGATAAGCCTCTAGGCAAAACCCCGTTTTCACATTTCTTCCGGGGGGGGTGGGTGTCGCCGAACCCGCGCTTCTACCGCAGCAACAGGATGTAACCTCCTCGTTGCCTGTTCTGTACTGGGGTCTGCGTCAGTCGGGCAAGGAGAGATAACCAATTTACCGATGAATCTCGTGTGTCCGCCAAAGTTCCATTGCAGCAACAGGAAGGAGCACAGCAGACTTCGAGAGAAGCTCTGCTTTGCAGTTCGTCACTAGCCGGAAACGTACCACTCTTGTAAAAGACTAAGAATCGCGCCAGTGACAGAAAATCGCAGCTTTGAAGTCGATCGTTACTTGGTGGGCGCTGGGAGACCTCTCGGGAGTTAGACCCTGTCCTTCCGAAATATTTGTCGTCGGCATACTCCATGGTTGACAGCCAATGGCACCAGGTGGCCTGGGGGCGGGTGGGAGGTAGAGGTGGCCTGCTGTGGGAATGGCAGGGCTAGTTCGCAATGTCGCACAGTACATGCGCACGCCCACTGTTGACAAGACGCTGAAGCGACTTGAGGAAGGCGACGAGACTCTTCGCGAAGTGTCGGCGGAAGGGCCCCAATGCGACCAGATCTGCGCGAGTTTGGAGAAGCTCGGGTTGCCCTTCGCGACCGCAATACGGTTGAAAAAGTGCAACTTGTCGCAGGTGGCGCTCGACCAGCTGTGCCGCGGCATCAGAGGCAGCAACCTGCAGGCCTTGGCCCTGGAGTCCCACGCAATCTCGGAGGACCTCCTTCCTTTGATTGCTTCCGTCCTGCCGCAGTTGCCGCAACTCTCTCAATTGTCACTCTCGGGCAACGACCTCAGGAGCATTGCACCCCTCACCGAGTACGTCGCCGCCACGAAATCGTTGACTCGCTTGGACTTGTCTTACAACAAACTAGGTCTGCGCTCCTCGAGCTTTTTGTGTAAGCACCTGCTTTGTAGGAAATACTTGAGGAGACTGCCAGTTGCGATAGATCAAAGGAGGTAAATGGGCTGTAGCCCACACGAAACACAGTAAATCTGGGTTTAGTGGCGGGCGTAAGCGTTCAACAAAAAAGACCCACTTTGTAGTTGTATTGTTTTTCTCCCCCTCTGGCCTCCTTCGAAATGAGCACAAGGGTGGGGCCACTGTTCACAGCCTTTTCAAGCTCCATTTGGACAACAAGGTGCATGAGACCACAAAGCTTTTGGATAGTGAAAACCGGGACTTGAAGAAGGCTTTCACCTTTGTCGATCTGATTGTAGTTGATGAGGCATCAGCTCTTTCTCGCTACCATCTGGAAGCGATCGACCAGACCCTTCGTCAAATTCGAGGCAGTCCCTCGAGTATTTTTGCTGCGTAAATTGTAATTGCGCCGCACCGGCGGAACTTGGGCAATGACAGCGCGCAGACCGCCAACACGTACCTGCTCACGGACACTTCGAACGGGGTGAGCTCCGCCGGTCAGACGGCGGCGACCGCGACGCCTCGCTGGTCGCCCAGCGGCGCCCACTGGGGGAGTGCAGCCGCCGGCTGTACTCCCCCAGCAGCAGCGGGCGGCGGATCGCGCTGCATAAGCCGTCGGCCAGGCTCGTGACGGAGCTTCAAGATCACCTTTTTTGCGTTGTCGCTCGATGTCCCCTATGCACGTCGTGTTCAAACAGTGGCAAGTAAACATAGGACGGTGCGCCCGAAGCAGAGGTCTCGATGCGCTGCAACCCAAGATTCTTGGCTTTCATGTTGAATGTACGGAAACGGTAACTTTGGATCCGGATTGGTTGGTAGATGCGTTTTGCTAGTCGTTTCACGAATCTAGCCACTCTCAGAGTTGGAGACCATGCTTTGGAACACCGCCACATATGCGCACCCAGCAGGGGCTTTGATTCGTGCTGCAACACAACTCTTGGGGTTCATTTTGAATGGGTCCGAGTGGTCCGTAGATGCATTTGCCAGCCGTTTCACAAATCCGGCCACTCTCACGTCAGAGGGTAGAAGACCATGCTTCGGAACAAAGTCACATATACAGGTGGAGATTTGAGCCTGCCGTTCGTCGAGGCGCTGCGCCCGAACAAGAGCATCACCGACCTCAACCTGTCCCACAACGACCTGGGCCCGAAGTTTGCGCAGGCGCTTTCGGTGGTTATTTTCGAAGAGAACGTGACCCTGCTGGGCGTCAAGCTCCGCGGTAACGTGCGGCTGCGTGACGAAGTGGCGGGGATCGAGGCGACGCTGCTGAAGAACGCCGAGGACGCGCAGTCGCCGCAGCGGGTTGGAAAGGCCGCGGGCGGGGGAGAAGAGAACATGTCCCCGGGGTTGAATGACGAGAGGAAGCGCGAGCAGCTGCTTCTCGACCTGCGCGAGACGCAGGATGACAACCGGAAGTTGCGCTTGGAGGTTGACCGTTTGCAGGACGCGGTCGCCGGTTTGCAGCGAACTGTGTTGGACGAGCAGGAACACGTCGAAACACTGCGCAAACTCCTCGACGGGGAGACGAAAAACGCGAAGCAGCTGGAGAACGACTACCAGCGCTCGACCGAATCGTTCATGGACAAGATTGCGCAGCTGAACGAGCGGTGCGAGAACAAGTTGAAGGCCATGCGTGACGACTGCGACGCGCACTGGCGCCGTCGGAACGACACCTCGGCCCACGCGCTGCAGCTCGCGAGCGAGCACGTCCGCGTGGACAACACGATGCTCCAAATGCAGACTTCCTTCAGCTACTCGACTCCGAACGCTTCGTTCGCCAGCGTGTCCCCCCACCTGGGCGTGTCCCCGCGCCCCCCCCGCGACGCCGCCGCCGCCGCCGCCGAAGCCCAGCGCGCCGCCGAATCCCTGAAGGCCGAGGAGAGCGTCACCGTGCACGACCTGCCCCCGACCGAGATCATCGACGGCTCCTCCAAAAAGAAGGCCGCCCCCCGGAAAAAGAAGCGCCGCCAGCCCGACGGCAGCGGCGGCGGCGGCGGCGGCGGTGGGGGAGCTCCTTCGCAGGACCCATCGGCCGACGAAGAAGCTTTCTACGCCGGCGTAGACGAAGTCGTTGCCACGCTCGCCGCAGCGGAAGACATCGAAAAGAGCCAAATTGCGCTTGTCCTTAAGCTCTTGCACCTCGTTGATGCTCGGGCTGGCAGTTCTCTCGAAACGGCGGTTGTCGACCTGCTGAAGTGTGGCGAGGAAGTGAAGGCTTTGCATGACAAAATGGCAGGCTTGCAGGATGAGCTGCTCGTTGCATCCGAAAAGCAGGTATGCGGTTGAGTATTGCCGACCAAGGGTTGCCTCTGCCACCTTCTGTCGTATCGCGCGCTGTGAGAAATATCTCCATTTTTTAGCAAGATTTCGCGTTTGCTTGCATCACCCGCTTAGGCAAGCAAACTGATCTTTCGCGCCGGGGTTGAAGTGGTCGCACCACCTACCCCCCGCTGCGCTTTAAACCCGCAGTCTCAAGCAGGCTTTCCACGCCGAAGTGGTCGCATCGCCCTACACCCTAAGGAAAATCCAGTGGCACTCCGGACCCTCACAGAACACTCCACAACGCAGAAAGCTCGCGGGCGAAGAAGCCGGGATTGAAGCTGGCAAGCACCGGCAAGCAGCGGAGGACTGGGAGCGGAAGGCAGCCGCCGCCGATGCGATGGCGCGTGAGCACGAGGAGAAGGCGCGAACCGCTGCTGCGCAGCAGGAAGCCGACCGGGCGGAAGCTGCCGGAAAGCAGACTTTGCACTCCGAAGTCGAACATTGGTCGCATCGCCCTGTACCAAGCCTTGGGAAAAATCCAGTTTTTTGCGATAACCACCAACTACCTCCTTAGAGAGCTTACTTGATACAGCTAAAAAGGAACATCGCGCACAGGTCCAAGCACACGAACAAAAATCTGTGATCACCACAAACAGAACACTCCACAACACAGAAATCAGCGCAGCTCGCGGGCGAAGAAGCCGGGATCGAAGCTGACAAGCACCGGCAAGCAGCGGAGGACTGGGAGCGGAAGGCAGCCGCCGCCGACGCGATAGCGCGTGAGCACGAGGAGAAGGCGCGAACCGCCGCTGCGCAGCAGGAGGCCGACCGGGCGGAGGCAGCCGGCAAGCAGGCGGCGCTGCGGGGCGAGCTGAACGCGGTCATCGACGAGCTGCGCGGGCAGCTGAAGGCCGTCTCGGAGGCGCGGGAAGACGGCGGCCGCGACGAGGCGGAGTGGCAGGGCCGCGCCGCCGTGCTGTCCGGCGAAAAGGCAGCCCTCGAGCAGGCCGCCGCCGCCCTGAAGCAGCGCGCGGCAGACCTCGACGCGCACCTCGCAACCGCGCTGGCTGCCCAGCAAAGCGAGGTGGCCGCGGCGGAGCGAAACCGCGCCGCCCACGTCGAAGAACGCAACACGCTGGAAGCCGACCTGTCCGCGGCTCGAACCAGCCAATCCGATATGCAACGGCGTGCTGAAGCCGCAGAGGCGGCAGCTTCCGACTTGCAAGCCAAGCTCGCCGACGCGGAGAAGGCCAACGCTACCGGGCAGGCTGCCCTCGCAAAGCTTGAGGCCGAACATGCAGCCAATCTGTCGGCCCGGCAGGACACCGAAGCTGCGCTCGCAGAGGCGCAGCGGGCCCTGTCGGGTCTTGTGGAGGGGGCCCGCGAGCGAGAGGAAACGGACGCCAGCCTCGCGCAGAAAATCCGCGACTTGGAAGCCGGAATCGCCGCCGGCGCCGAGTCGCAGGCGCGCGCCGAAGAGCTGCAGCGGAAGGCCGCGGCGGCCGCCGCCGCGCACGCGAAAACCGTCGAGGACCTCGAGTCGCAGCTGCTGGCGCTCGAGACGGAAAAGACGACCCTCGCGGACAAAATGGCCGCAGCCGCAGCCCCGCCCGAAGCCGCCCAGCAGGTTTGCCCGTGCGTGCACGGGGTTTGAGACCCGCTTTTGTTGCGTACCTTAGGAAAACTCATCAAGAAGTACTCGAGGGACTGCCTTGTTTGTGCTCATTTCGAAGGAAGCTAGAGGGGGGAGAAGACAATACAAGTACAAAGTGGGTCTTTTTTGGTTGAACGGCAGTATACAAATAAAATGACCGCTCGGTGGAGGAACCCTCTCTCGGGTTTGCGGAATTGCGGGTGGACGTGGAGGAAGAGGTGCCACCGGAAGCCAACCAAGCTGGCTCAACTCACGCTAGCTCCATCTGTTCCCCATAAAGCCCTGAATGGGGAACAGGCTTTCACACAATGGAGTCCCGCTCCTGAGTCACACCCGAAAAGCGGGTGTGCTGCAATCAAAACGCGTGTAAATCCACCGAAGGAGCGGGCGACACCCGCTTTTTTAACTCGACTTTGTCTCCAGCTGCTGAGGCTAGACTCCACCGTGCAGTTCGAAGCAAAAACCCTCATAACAACAAGTGGGTGAAGAGCGTACATCATGATCACTCGGTGGAAGTGGCACATCTTTCCTTGTTGAAGGATTGAAGACATCGACGAAACGCACGTGTGTTTGCCGATGCACACGACGAGTAAGCATGCCTTCGCGCTCTCTACGTCGTGAATCTGGTGTTTTGAAGAATTTTCACACCACAGCCAAAAGACTCCAGCGATGTCGAAGAAAAGCTGGCAAAGGCGGAATCTCAGGTCTGCGCGCTCGAGGAAGCGCTGGCAATTGAGCGTGGCGCAAAACAAGCTGAGGACCAGGCCGCGGCAAAGGAAAAAGATGTCCAAGCAGCCGATCTTGAGGAGCTGAAGGCAGCAAACAGGAAGGTATCCAACTCCCCGTTTTCGACTACCCCCCTATTGCTCATATACCGGTCGAATTGTGCTAGAGTTGGTAAAAAGGTGTGATGGAACGTTTTGACTCAGAACAGAATCAGCAAGCATCAGAGAACTGTTACCGAACCAACACAGCTCGAAAAGGAGAAGACGATGGTAGAAGTCGAGCTTCATAAGTTCATCAAGGAAAACAAGCTGAAGGTATGGAAGGAACTGACTATTCTGCTTGCATGCCCAGCTATTGCGCGGCAGCCCCAACTTGACATGAATACTGCCGACGCGTCACTGCTTGCTGTTTTGCGCTCGGATCGCATCGCCCCGACGGCCGCCTAGCGTCATGTGTTTGGTCTGCTTGCTGTCTGGCCTCGGACAATGCTTACGACAACCCCTCCGACCTATCCTGGTTCATGGGTGGCTTGATGCTTTTCTGCAGAAAACCCGTGATAAAGATTGCTCCGTAGCGGACTTTGTCCTGCATACATTGTGCGCAGTCCATAGTCGCAGAGTGTTGAGTTCGAACAACCACTCTACGAAAAGACTGGGCTCAATCCAGCCGGGACCACTCCAGGGCGGATATGACGCAGATGAGCAACGACACCTCTCTTTTTGCGAACACCAGTGTATCGGTAGAGACCGTTCTCCACGGGATCAAGCTTCGCATCGCTGAGCTGCCGAGCCGCGGGTGCCTACTGGCTTCGGACTCTACAAACAGCTACATCAAGGCGCGGTGGACTTGGCTGACAACAACTGCAGAACTTCTTACCTCGGGCTTATTTTGGACCGGCCGCGTTGCTGCCCTCAAACCTCGCACTCGTGTGCTTGCTAGCAAGAAAGGTAAACGGCAAACCAGCTGGTTTGCGGGTTTGCCGCCGAACAGTGGCGGCAAGGCGTGGTGCATCGCGGGACCTGGCTGACAACAACTGCTGTGTCCCAACAATTGAATGGTTAGCTGCTCTGCCGGTTCTGATCCCGCTACGTTCGCGGAGAACCTGGCATCCCGTCCATTGCAGAATACGAGTTTCAGTCTTCACTCGAAAGGGCATTCCTGGGGGTGTTCATCACAGAAAAACCCCATTCAGCGCGACAAACTCGAGAAGCAGCTAAAAGACAAAGATGCAAGCGTCGTCGAGCAGGCGTCAAAGCTACGACTGGCACAAGAAGAGTTGGAACAGGTGTGCATGCTACCAAGGCTTATTCAATCAGCGGAACGTGAGGGGCCAGTGGTTGACCCTTAGCCAGGCGGTGGCAGTGGTTGACCCTTAGCCAGGCGATGGCAGTGGCTGACCCTTAGCCAGGCGGTGGCAGGGGTTGACCCTTAGCCAGGCGGTGGCAGTGGTTGACCCTTAGCCAGGCGGTGGCAGTGGTTGACCCTTAGCCGGGCTGTGGCAGTGGTTGACCCTTAGCCGGGTGGTGGGGTTGACCCTTAGCCAGGCGGTGGCAGTGGTTGACCCTTAGCCGGCCGGTGGCAGTGGTTGACTCTTAGCCAGGCGGTGGCAGTGGTTGACCCTTAGCCAGGCGGTGGCAGTGGTTGACTCTTAGGCAGGCGGTGGCAGTGGTTGACCCTTAGCCGGGCGGTGGCAGTGGTTGACCCTTAGCCAGGCGGTGGCAGTGGTTGACTCTTAGGCAGGCGGTGGCAGTGGTTGACCCTTAGCCAGGCGGTGGCAGTGGTTGACTCTTAGGCAGGCGGTGGCAGTGGTTGACCCTTAGCCGGGCGGTGGCAGTGGTTGACTCTTGGCGGTCAACCACTGAATTCACAGTGGCCGACCGCAGGCCATAGTGCTCGCTTGCCTTCATGGCACTTGCACTTTACAGAACTCAATGCAGGCCATGCCAATACGTTGGTGATCCTCTCGCAAAATACAAAGAAACTAAGAATAATTAAGCCGCAGCTCTTGACAAAACAGATAGGATTTTATTCTTCGTTTTTTCTCACGAAAGGGAAGGTCGGCTGCTGTAGGTCAGAATTTCCGCCTCCTGCAAGTGTTCATTCATTCCCTGCAGTATTAGCACACTGTGGAGAAAAAGGACGCGCACAAGGCGTCTTTGTCAAAAGACTTGAGTTCACAACGTAAGCTGCCGACACGTCAGATCAGTGCAGATTCGCCAACAAACTACTACTTTCCCGCAGCTGACCGCGCAAATCCAACGATTTAAAACGAGCGAGTCGCACGCTGAATCCGAGCTTGATCAGCTGCGCTCCGGCCGTGAAGAGACAGGCGAGGAAATTAAAAAATTGCGGGATACGCTGACCCAGCAGCAGGAGCATTTCGACGCAGAAACGGAAAAACGCAACAGGCAGATTGAAGAGCTCGAGGTGTGTCCAGTTGGATTTGGGATCTTTTTATTTGTAGCCACATGCAATGTGTGAGAACTGAACCGCCCAAGTAGGACCTTCTAATCATGATTTGCCAATTTCCCTCCTGAAACCACGTCCAGGATCTGGGCTCAGGGTAGCGCGGTCAACGGAAAAAAAGTCTCTCTGTCATGGTCGGACCTCATGGGGCGTACCTCGCCTTCGTTACACGATGTCAGTCTGTGCAGTCATCCAATTCAAAGTGTCCCACCCTTGTCCACCAGAAAGAAACGCCATATCATCAAAGAATCAAGAAGGAGTTGAATAATCTGGCCCGCTAATAAAGAACGCCGACTAAACACGGGTGATTTTTGCTTAAGACTTCGCTGTTTCGCGAAGCCATGAGGATACGATAGATCAAAGCTGAGCACCTTCTCACCTTTTAGAGTGCAAGTTTTTAGAAGAGAAGCGATAATCTGCAGGGCGTGCTTTTTTTGCCTGGAAGACTTTGCGGTTGAGCCTGTACCATCCCATACAGAGTAAGTTGAAGGAGGGACAGCAACGGCGGAGCCCGGAAGAAGGTGAATACGATTACGAGGATGACACAGAATCATGTGTCAGTGGCGTCGACGTCAAAGATTGGCAAGATTCGAGCAAAGTGAAGGTATGATGATTTTCCAGTTGCTGCTGTGCTTTTCGCTTTCTCCGTTTCCTACCGCTACATAATGCAATCTTAAAGGGAATGCCGCTAGACTGTTGTGTGCTGAAATCCGTGGATATTCGCCAGGACCAACAAAACAAACTTCTGCACAGTTTCTTTCAGGCTACGATCCCCCTTAGTCACCCGGAGACCGTAAACCCTGTAGGTTCAACCCAACTTCCACTGCAAAAAGAACAACATCTCGCAGACATGCACACGATGCACAAACAAGTTCACTCTGACGAATCGAAAGCACCACTGTCGACGCTGCGGAAAGGTATTCTGTGGAAAGTGCTGCTCAGCTTCCCAACTAACGGATAACAAACGAGTCTGTATCGACTGCAATCAACGATAGTCAACGTATTCGTCGATTTTGGCGTTCAGCGCACCTTCGACCAGCGGCCGACTGTAGGCCCCTACCATCTGCTGTGACATCTGCCATCGAGCACCATTCCTGCTTTTTTGAATGAGCACCTGCGTTGTAGGAAATATTCGACGGAAGTGCATGCATTCTACGTCTATCAAAAAACACCGGTTGGTTGCTTTTGGTATCCTCTGTCTCGCGGGCTGAAAGCTGTCAAGAGGCTCAAACGAAGTTTCACTCAACAGCGCAGAAATGACTGCCCAGGCCTTGCGACCTGGGCATGACGTTTCCCAGTTTGTCCCGATGGAGCTGGATTATTGTTGTTTTCATGGGGGTTCCGCAGCATGGTGTGTGTAGCTGTAAAGCCACCTCAATCTTTTTACTCTTTGCTCCAAAATATACCCTGTTCCAAAGGAGGCGGAGGTGTAAAAAACAACCCTTCGAACAAGAAGCGCCGAAAATCCTGGAGCACACAGGAAAGAAGAGGGGGTGTAAAAGACGAAACATGTAGTGATTGTATAGATATCCGTTCACCCCCTCTTCTATTCTAGCGAGTCGGGAGCCACAGCGGGCACCGGACTGTTTTGACTGCTTGCTCAGATTCGAGGGGCCTTCTCCCCGGGACGGATTTTCCTGTCCGGCAGCATGGGTGGTCCTCGCCGTGACGGATAGCCGTCTGACAAACCAGACACCGCTGTCTTGTGTGCAGCACAACCCGCGCTGATGATGATCTGCCTCGTGAGTCCGTGGCTTAAGGGATTGAAACACAGGGCAGGTAGGACCAGTGCGGCGTTGGAGCGCTTCTCCATTCCATACACGTTCCTTGTAACCACTCCCCCCTTCTAGCTTCCATCGAAATGAGCACCCGGTGGACCCTCCGAGTACTTTGTGCGGATTCTGCATTCTATTGTGGTGGCCAAACGACGACGGCACACCCTCAAGACGTTGAGCCCATTCAGTCCTCTCCCCCACTCAAGCACAATACGAAACGAAGACGCGGCGCTCGCAAGCATCGAACTTCGCATATAACAAGTGGCGCAAGCCCAGATGGCCCGTTTTTTCTGACGTTCTGATCGTTTTGCACTCCTCCCGTTTCTCTGAGCACATATTCATTCCAAAGACGACCGGGAAACTGGCGACGAGAGACACAAGTTCTTTTGCTGGCAAGCCTCAAAAGACAAATTCACGATACGTCTGCTCTCGTCAGACGCTAGCGCCCGGTATTGTGCAATGTATTTCACAGCATGGAGTGGCGCATTGATGAAGGGGCTTCACCGTGGGGGTTTTTGCGTGAGTGGGGACCACGTGACTCCGAAGGGTCGCAATATCAGTTTTACTTCGCTTTCGTCGCGGTGCAGCTCGCGACGGTTGCAATCGTTGCTGGTAGCTAGTGCAAGTTACAACAAGAAGTTCGAGTCAGGAATCACACTTGCTCGTTTCCGTCCAGCGACACGTCGTTCTGTCCTGGAAGCGGGTTTACGGAGGGGGAAATCTGCCGTAGCGCTTTTCAACACCGATTTGCAAAGGCGAGATAGTTGCAATCTAAACAGGGGCTAAACCGTGGTTAAAGTGTGCAAATGTGTCTTCATCCCTTTCACTACCCGACTCCCAGCCTGAATGGAGACCCTAAGACACCGAACCTCAACAAACACTAAAAAGGTCGGGGCTCCCCGCGCACCGCGTGCGTGCCCCAGCGGGTGGTCGAAAGAAAAAAGAATAGCCCACAAAAAGGGAAGGCGGGCTCGAGGGGCTGCCTTGTGCTTACTTCGAAGGAGGCTAATTAGTGAAACACCCACAGCTATCCACGCGTACGGAAGCGAAGCGTAGTATCGAAAGTATTGCGGTACAGGTCACTGCGAGAAGCTCGCCACCACAAACAGCAGCGTTTCGCATGCATCCTGAATCTCATTGGTGGGAGTTGAGATTCTCCGTCAAGATGCTAGCCGCCATAGGGCGGGCTATTGCGAAAAGGAGGAGAGCGCGCGAAACAACGTGTCGACACAGGCCTGCCAGGCGGTCTCGTCCGTCAGTCAGAACGCCCCCGGCTTTTCCACCATCGGTGCAACAATCATCTTTGACGGGCCACGGCTCGCTCCGCGCCCACGACCCTGGTCCCTGCACTCTAACTTGTCTCTCTCTCTCATTTTTGTGTCTAACAAATGCAATTTGTCAAGAACAAAAACAGATCGATGGCAGCGCACTATCCTCACTCCCGTTAGATGAACAAAACAGGTTTGAAGGAAGTGCGCACAAACAAAGGAAGCGCCAGATCCGTTTTTTAGTGGCACAGGAGGGGGTGGGAGGCGGGACCTTGCTCCAGCGGAAGCAATTTGGGACATGTAAATGACTCTGCCAGACTCGCCGGCGCCTTCGCTCACCCACCACACATCATGCCGACGCGTATCGTCTGTCACAGTGCTCGAGAACTTGGAACACGATGTTGTTCTTACTCTGGTATGTGCCCTCATTGAGGCATCCCTCTAGTACTTGGTGGACTTCTTCACCGATTGAAGACAGTGGCTACTTCAGCAGCGGCAGTAAGGATCAAATACGAGATATGCCCAGTCAACACCTTTGCAATCATCCTGGACAAGCTTGTTTTCACGGCAGAAATCTGACGACTGGTTGAGTACCATATCTCGTCGACCACTGATGGCCATTGTCTTAAGGGCAAACATTCGGCTCGCCACTGTCACACACAACCACAGGATGCGTCGCTCTGTTGTGTTTCCCAAGGAAGGAAAATGCGGCTAGAAGAAAACGTAGAGCTGCAAGCCCGCAAAGTATGTTCTTTCGAGTCGTATCTGCTAGATCCGTATTATTATTTACCGGCTAGCAGCTAACTATGAGGCAGGACTTCACTCTCCCTCACAACCGCTCACGCACTTGTTTACCCGCCATCCCTATAAGAAGACCTGCCTAAACATGAGACTAAGATTTCCTCCCCCCCCTAGCTTTCCGTGCCCTGGGTGCCACCATGGAAAAGTGGCAAACAGCCAACGATCATTGACAGTTGGCTTCTTATCCTTTTTCGCGGCTGCACTGAGACCGGAGCCAATCGCGGAGCAAGGAGAAGACTATGGTTTCCTGTTTTGGCTTGCCATCTTGAGTAAAGCAGGCAACAAAAGCAGTGGTATCTCATGCTCCCCCAGCTATTATGTCCAGGCGACAGCTGCGGGGCTGCAGACGGAAACTGTAACATTTTCTTATTGAAAGTATGAAAATACTGCAGGGAATAGTTAGACCTCTTGAGTTTGTGCTGACCACGAATTGGGGAGTCGGGAGAACCTACAAAGCCAAAAGCAAGACCGACCCGTTCGTGAGAAAAAGCGAAGAATAAAAACACCTTCTTTTTTCCATCTATCTCTGTCAAGAGCTGCAACTGAACTATTCCCCGCTTTCATAGGCTATTTGCACTCTGGCGTCCAAACCACAGTACGACACCGAGAATTTACCGAAGAACATCATCGAAACCCTCGAGCCCCGCTTGAAAGAAGTGGGCAAGGTCGTTGACATCTTTGTAGTGGGCACCACCGTCATCGCTCTGTCGAAGGCAACAATAGTCATGAAGAACGCACCGCTCCTTTACGTCGTGATCATGGCCGGTAGGTTTCTTGAGATCCACCTCAGCGAGGACGTCGACGAGGAAGAGATCGAAGTCTTGGAGGACGTGCTTGAGTCAAGTACGGTCTTCCGTGTGAAAGGTGGGCAGGCCCTTGAAGGCAGGGTGCCTGTAGTGCTGGGCCACGACGGGAAGCTGCTGCTGCAAGACGGGTTTGGCGACGACGTCGGCCGCGTCATCCGCTCCAGCGCGCATTTCTTGGCTAAGCGAGTGGACGAGTATCTTCCGCAGCTGCTGACGCGCATCCGGGACCTTTCTGGAGTTGGGAAACAAGTATGACCCCCATTCCCAGCGCAGTTCTTTTCGGCCGCAATGCGAAAGGTAGAGCACCGTGGCACGTGTCTCCAGAAGACAAAATGGTTGGGGAACTGCGATAGGCACGCCAACAGGCCTGTCCGTACCGTGCGCTCATGCCGCAAGAAGTGAATCTACCTTTGCAGCAGCCATCGTCCCCGGGAGCTGATCCTTAATGTGGCCAGTCGGTCACAAAAGCATCTTATACCCTCTGCAAGGTTTTCCCTTGAGCATGCCACCTGGATTGTACACGCTCTTCCCTTGGTTGATGGCCACGATACATCTTCTTCTTGTAAACTTAAGAGTTGTTCCTACTGCTTGCCGGCCTGGGGCAGTAAGGGGCTCAAAAGAATCTCCAGTTCCACAAGAGTCCATGCCTAACCCCCTTCCCCCCGTTTGGCACGAGTGCAGCAGGAAGTGTAGACGAGGTGATACAAAACGAAGGGGAAGCGCAAACCGACCAGCCCGGACGGGCCAGCAAGACCGAAAACCAGGCGACCAAGAGAAGGAGGGGGACGCGACCTAGAGACCCGGGCTAAGTAGCCTG
Organism: Diplonema papillatum; assembly: GCA_030068145.1. Taxonomy (NCBI): domain Eukaryota; phylum Euglenozoa; class Diplonemea; order Diplonemida; family Diplonemidae; genus Diplonema; species Diplonema papillatum. Next base: position 233,674 of record JAPJBO010000264.1, read on the forward strand.
GAACTAGTGTGATGAACTTTTCTTCGGAGGGGCTTACGCACTCAAAGCTCGACTTATATGCACGAGCGCAGCGCAGAAGATTTCATAGTAGTAGTTCACAGTCAAGACGGCCCCAGAAATACGATATGGGAGGCTTTGCTGCTGCCAGATCAGTCCCGGCCGGATCCAGCTGCTGCCGGAAAGTTGTCGGAAAAGAAAGAGGAAAAGCGTACCCCCACCCACCTCCTCAATAACCTGCAACAGCTGCTTAAAGAATGCCCGCCGGGCAGTGAGCTCCGCATTCAAGAGGAGACCATAAACAAGTTGCGGCTGGCTGCTATGGTTGTTCGCAATGCGTCGCAGAATATAAAATCGAATCGCAACGTGCTCCGGGACACTTCGAAGAAAGCAGCAACTCATGCCGGTATGCGTAGGACAGGACCTTGCAGTACTCTCATCACCCTATAGAATGCCACCCATGCAGAAGCGCCCTGCACAAACGTTGTTAGGGCCTCCTCCCAGCCAGACTTGTACCGCCGTCTTGTCTGCAGACACTCCTTTAACCATTTCCTTTCATGCACGGTACCCATGTCCACTGTGCACTGCGGGGGGCTTTCCTTCGCAGTTTTAAGTCAAGTACGTTCTTCATTATTATGAAGCAAACGAATTGTTGAGTCGCGGCCAAAAGCTAGAAAAAGAAGCTTCTTTGAGAGTGCGCTCTAAAATAGACGAAAAGACAGCAAACAGACGACAAAGACCGCACCTACATGTACCACCTCATGTACTAAATATCTATGCGAATTCCTTTTACTATCCTACAAACGAATACGTTCGACGAAAAGGGCACTCAGAGACATTAAATTGCCTCATTCTCCGCAAGCGGCGTGTTCGCAGCCACATTTCCACGAAACCGATGATAGTCAATCGGTGATGTTGACTGGAATTGGTCTGTGCGCGACTCCGCGTCGGAACATGCTCAGTGGTCCGAGGTGATGGCGCACCACTTTCGTCATCATATTGACAATTTGTCCGGCCAACGAAGTCCTGAACGCGCTCCCATCCACAGGTGATGCCGTTCACGCAAGCAAATTCGGCGAGCAAATGGCAAGGAATCGTTTCCTGCAGGAGACCCGCCGCATTGCAGTAGCCTCGATAGATGGCGCCGATGAGCTTTGTAAGAATACTGCAGGACTTCCCGAGAAGCTATTGCGGGCCGTTTCGGATGCAGTGCTCGAGGTGGTCGGCCACAGGTTCGGGAATGGCGCGAAAGAACTCGGCACCCACGGATTCGACATCCTCGTGGAATTCCTAGCGACCAAGTGGGCCATCGACTGGGCATTGCCCTCCGCTCTTGCTTTGACAGGTTTGCTTTTTTGCCTTTTCTGGTTCCTGGGTTGGCGGCGCGATACCTTCGATTGATACTGAAGTGTACAGTTCGTGTCTTTCTGCCACAAGTCCACACCTGAGCGAAAACCTCCAACACAGGCGTCAAAAGCGCTCTTCGGGCTGCTGCAGACAAGCCGTCTACTGGCGCTCTCAGTCATTTGGCTGCGAAGCGAGACAATGCAAGTGCAGAAGCAAGGCAGCGACAGCTAATCCTGCAATCAGCTGGCGTGGACAGAGATCTCCTCGGGTTGCATTAGAAAGAGAATACTCGAGAACAGGTGCTCCTGCCATAGGCTTCAGGCTCATGCCGTTGCCGGCTGTACGAACGATCTTCTAGCTTCAATGAGTTCCGTAAGCACCTTGCTTAGTAGACTTCAAACATACCCGCATCGGAAATGCTCGATCGAACACCGCCTGCTTTCAAGTGATAAGGTAACGTGTCAGTTAGACTTTGGCGGACAATGTCCGGCATGGGGAGGGGTTCTCGGGTCTTATTTTTGCCGTGCCGCCATACGTCCGCCACCGGGATAAAAAGGGGGGGGTGGGGCAGTGCTGATACTAAGCCTGAGACCCAAAACGAAGTTGCTAACCCTGGGTGGGGGGGGGCGAGGGGCGTCAGCCACAGTAGCCTACAGGACAAAGCCATGGTTTGCCATGCCGTCATCTGTCCGCCAAATATATAAAGGTGGGGGAGGGGGGGGGTTCTCTGCTATGCCGGCAAGTGTCCGCCAAAGTCTAACTGGCAGGTCCCCTAAACGAACAGAAGGTCGCCAAAAGCGTGTGGCAAGCAGTCGCTTGCAGCCTTTGTGCCCCACTCTGCTTTTCGTAGTGCGCCGATGAACAAAGCCGATAGGGTATCACCTGAAAGAGAAGAATTGCGGCGTTTGCATGCTCCTGTCCCTGCATGCAGAACCCGACGAAAGTGTCTCTTCTGTCGGTGTAACATGCAACGCCGCGCTTCCACAAGCCCTGGTAACTCTCACACCAACAAGAATCTACAAAAACTGCTCAAGATTTAATGGTGTTACCCACTAGGAGCCTAAACAACTTCTACCCAACTTCTATATTCAGGGGGGGTGTGTCACCTTTTATTTTGATACCTACCCCCCCCCATAGTTGGCAAGCAAAAAGACGACTTTGCTTAAATTTGCTTCGGAGATTTGCTTCAGATTACGAGCAAATAAAAGCAAACTTATGCAAATAAAAGCAGATTTAAGCAAATTTAAGCAAAGTAGGCATCATGCACTAGGGATTTTTGACACGTTGTACGATAGCCGTGCAGGGCGACAAGAATGGTGCCGTTGAAGAAAAAGTCTCGCAAGGCTCAACCATTCGTACCGTGTTCCCGGAACAGAAGGAGAAGGACGATCGAAACCCCCAACATGACACTAGAAATCCTGAAGAACGACTCAATGTGGTCAAGGTTCTGACCCTCAGAATGTTTCTTGTGAAGCGGGAGAACGAGAAAGTTGCGCAAGATTCGTAGCGGTGCCGTCATTTTTGTAGAAATAGCCGTAGTACTCATAGTTGGCAAGCAAAGACGACTTTGCTTAAATTTGCTTAGGAGGAGATTTGCTTCAGATTACGAGCAAATAAAAGCAAGTAGGCATCATGCACTAGAGATTTTGACAACTGAGGAAGCATGCAACGAAGGCAGGAAAAGGCGAACCTGCGGAAACGGAGCCGGGACTGCGTTGCACGATAGCCGTGCAGGGCGACAAGAATGGTGCCGTTGAAGAAATGCTTCGCAATGAGAAGGACGATCGAAACCCACCAGAAAAGCTGAAGAACGACTCGATGTGATTAAGGGTCTGACTCTTGCAGACCTTGGGTCTACGAGGGCAGGGGGCGTTTGACAACGAACAAGGCCTCTACTGTCCGGTGGGTCATGTTCAAAGAACAGGGGGCAGTAGTTGCATGTCAACGAGGTGGGAACATGGCCGGTCTCAACAAGGCCTCACCGAACCAGCAGACGTTCGAAGTCGATGTGCACCTACCAAGAGCAGACGGCAAGTAAGGCCGGTGACAAGGCGAGCCGTGCCGCAGCGGCAGGGCTTCGCAAAGCTGCGACACTGAGCGGCAGGTTTCATCCTACCCGTAGGCCCGGTGGAAGCAAGGAGTCAGGCAAGAGAGAAGAACCGCAGAATGAGCGCAGACGCTGGGCAATGCTGTTGAAGAAAGAGTTCAACACCGACAGCCAAACAGAGCTTCAGGCAGGGAACAGCCTACGGCGGTGAAGTAACGAACCTCAACCGAGTGTCGGGTGAAACCCCTTGCTACAACGACTGTAACACACATGCACAATGCCGGACGCTAGCGTCTGTCAAGAGCATGCGTGACACAGCCGTGTCTTGAAGGTGAGATGGGACCACAAAGAGACCAAGGGAAATCAAAACACCGACCTTCTAATCCACGAATAGCGTTGGAAAGAGCAGAGCGAACAACCAGAGACTGCGGCGAACCGGGAGGTAAGGCAAACGGTTCGAAAAACGACGCTGGGGAAGAACCAGCATAGATGCCGCATTGGCGTTTGTTCGTGGTTTGCGCGACAACATGACTCTACTCCAGGGACTCAAGGTACAAAGGGGATGGGATTGTGGTCCACTATTTCGGCCACGCGCTGAACGTTGGACGAAAGGGGTACTTCCCTGCAGAATGTCCCATTCGCTACGAAGAACAGTGCCCGCATGCAACGCTGGATTCACCATTCCTGCCGAAGTTTGCTTAAATTTGCTTCAATTCTGCTTGAGCAAATATAAGCAAATTTCAGCAAAATTAAGCGAATTCAAGCGAATCTGAAGCGAATCTGAAGCAAATCGACTTTGCTTTTTTCGGGGGTCACCAACTTTGCTTAAATTTGCTTTGCTTGCCAACTATGCCCCCCCCCCCCCCCCCCCCCCCCACCAGACTCACACCGCAGTCCTGTCTGCAGACACTCAGGTTCCGCGCTGATGATGGTCCGCCTTATGTGTCCGTGGCTTAAAGGACCGAAACACGGCGCAGACGGGACCAGTGCGGTGTTGAGCACATACCCGTTCCAAGCACGTTCTTGCAATCCCCCCATTCCAGTAGGGTACTTCGCGTAACGCGACTTGCTGCCCTCAGCACGCAGGATTACTTCCTCGCACTCTTTTCCTTTTGGTACTTCAACCATTGGTGCTGCACACGGCAACCCCATGTCCACTGTGCTCTGCGGAGTTTACTTCGCAGATTGCCACCGTAAAAAGAAGACAAGTCAGTGCTGCCTAGCGAGTCGCAGTCACCATCAGGGCGAGTGCCCTGAGTTTTTGAACTGATTGCTCAGACACGGTTGTAGGGGCCTTCTCCCCGTGACGGATTCGCCTGTGCTCTAGTAGCACGGGTGGTCCTGGCTGTGACGAGCTACGAACAGCCGCCTGACAAACCAGACTCACACCGCAGTCCTGTCTGCAGACACTCAGGTTCCGCGCTGATGATGGTCCGCCTTATGTGTCCGTGGCTTAAAGGACCGAAACACGGCGCAGACGGGACCAGTGCGGTGTTGAGCACATACCCATTCCAAGCACGTTCTTGCAATCCCCCCCCCTCCCCCGTGTTAGTGTCGCCTACCTACCAACCAGACTCACACCGCAGTCCTGTCTGCAGACACTCAGGTTCCACGCTGATGATGGTCCGCCTTATGTGTCCGTGGCTTAAAGGACCGAAACACGGCGCAGACAGGACCAGTGCGGTGTTGAGCACATACCCATTCCAAGCACGTTCTTGCAAACCCCCCCCGTGTTAGTGTCGCCTACCTAAAGGCACCTTTTAGGTAGGCGAAGTATTGGGGGTGTTGGCAAGGCCAGTAACGCCAGAAATGGGTCCAAAGGGCCCTGTGCAGCGCGAACCACAACCGCAGTTGGGCTTGCGCGCAGAAAACGGGAGTTTGGCTCAAGAAAACGTCATGTTTGTGCACCATCATTAAAACAATAAAAATTGACACCCCCTACTCCATACAACTTCTATCAAACTTCTATATTCAGCATTGTGGGTAACACCATCAGTTTTCAATAAAATATAAAATAATCTATAAATGATGATTTCAAGTGGCCCCCTGAACTGTACAGTACTGCAGTTGCATGGCGCGTCACGGTGTGTCACTGCAATTCGAATCTTTTCACTTACCATCTCCTTAGTTTGATAGACGTGCACGCCACCACCGCAAGCTTATATCTCACCACCCCCCTCCGCCCCCTTGTTTGTTTTAAATTGGCGAATTCTTCACGAAGACTTCAAGGGTTGGGAGCGCAAAAGCAATGAGCGCAGACGAGGTGATGGTGGGTTCTATGCTGCCGAAGCGGAAAAAGAAGATGGCCGCAGCAACGGCGGGGAAAAGAATTCGCAAGCGGCTCCTTTTGAAGAGGATCCCCGGAGTGAAGCGAGCATTGCTGTCGCAGTCGCACGAGACGAACGGGCACTCCGGCAAAGGGGATAAAGACACAGATAGTCTAGGCCCCGCGTTGCTCCGAAGTGTGATTGAGCAAGTGCGCAACCGAGGCGGTGTCTTTGTAGAAAAAGCCGTGGTGGGAAAAGCTGACCGGGACTCACTGGCTGAGCTTCTGCTTGGGCTGGACGTCCGCCGCCTGACAGAAGTTGCGCACGAAGCTCGCAGGAGCTGCACGCTCACTTTACTGGACGCTGCTTCATCCGTACCAGTGGTTGAACGGCTCTCGGCATTGCAGTCCGGTCGCGTTTTCCAGGCAACGAAAGAAGGCACACTGGCCATTCCCTTTCCCAACCACGTGGAGGACGCTTTCTTCCCAGTGTTTGATGCCCTCTCACTTGGCATGTCGTGCTTCGATCCATGCAGCGGCTCGTGCACAGCCGGGGGAGATATTTTGTTCGTGAAGCCAACCCCGAGCAGTTGCGGATTTGTTTCGACGAGCTATTCGTCCTCCGGGGAAGACGAACTATGCTGCGACAACTTTTTGATTCTGCAACTGAGTGGCAGTGCGGAGTGGAGGAGAAGCACGGCGAGTTGTGGCTTACATCTCGATGAGGGGGATGCTGCTTTTCTGAAGAGCGAAGACGCGTCGCCGTTCCTTGCTGTCACTGCTCCCGAAGGTTGCGCGGCGCTGGTTTTGCGGTGGGCATCTGTGCCAATGGGATCGTTCTTGCGGGGGATGGTCGTCCTCTCAGCCCCTCACCAAGCTTTGACGGTTGGTACCAGAGATCTTTCAGCCACAGCACGTCAGCACTTGCAGCCCATGGCCTTTTTCGACGACGGCTTTACATCTCGGCTCATACTAGCTTGCAAAGCATTCAACCCGAGTCGCCATCCCACAGTAGGTTCCACCTCCACGAGAGCACCGCTGCTCCCTCGGACCCTGCACGCCAGCATGCGTTTTGCCGAGTTCCTCAGCGTATCCGCGGAAGCCCTTACACCTAAGCACTACCAGCACTTCGACGCCTTGAAGATTGATCCCGCCGACATAACAGCCGCAACAAAACACTTCATCAGTGCGGGCACAATGTGGGCCCCGCCACTGGACGATGATCAGCGGTTCACCTCCTTAATTGACAGAGCCAGAGAGTTTATATTGAAAGGCGCTGCTCCCACCGAGTCCACGAACGAGCTCACAGCAGGTCCATTTTTTTTTTTAGCCACATGCAATCAGGACCTTATGCAGCCCATTTTCTCCTTCAGACTAGACACCAAGCCCACTTTCTCTGGTGAGTCTTAATGCAGGGGGGGTCCGGGGGGCACAGCCCCCCGGGAGACGGCACGGTACATGGAACTTCAGATTCTGTCTTGTTCGGAACTCGTAACAGGAAACTGATGCCTGGTTACAGGCCTCTGGCGAAAATTCGAAATCTTGTAGATAGTTTATGGGGGGTCCAGGGGGCACCGCCCCCTGGGAGACGGTATGGTACATGGTGCCTCAGAATCTGATGTCCCGGCTAAGGCAGGACCTTCTGCAGCCAGTCTTCTCCTGTCTTCTGGACCTAGCCTACTGTTGATTGTTCTGATGAAAGGTCTCACCCTTCTTCTGTAGCACAGCCAGAATAGGAGAAAGAATTCCCACTACAGACACCCAAAACCTCTGCCCAACCCAAGATTACAGACACCAAACTCCTGCCCAACCCAATCCGAGGTAGTGTAAATCAACCCAACATCCGAATTTCGATTTTTTTTTTTTGGGTGAGTTACCTCACCCAACCGCTGCAGTGCATAGCCCCTGCATGCAATGTGTGAGGAAGCTGAACCGCCAAGTAGGACCTGCTGATCATGATCATTTGCCAAATTGGCCACCTGAAACCACGTCCAGGATTTGGGCTCAGGGTAGTGCGGTCAACGAAAACTCTAGTTTCCCTTTCTACTTTCTCCTACTCTCGCCGTGTACGGTTTTCTCTACAGGACGAGGGTCCGCCCCAGGGGTGTTAGTGATCACCTGCACTTTGCTACTGGATACACACACTTAGCAAACACCACGCACCTAGTTAGGATTCTGAGCGAGGAGGGGTAACAATCAACTGGTGGGTTAGGAATACCGGCTTCCGAACGCTTGAATCACTCTAGAACACAAGTCTACACCCTTTCGCCCGGTTGTGCATAGGAAATGAAGATAAGGAAAATAAACGCTAGAAAAAGACCACCTATCAACTTGGAGTTACAACACAGCCAACACCCACAGGAGCTTTAGTTGCCGGGAAGAAGTATTTCCCAGTGCACTTTCGCCAAGATAGACAAGACATAGGGCAGGAACTGAACGGAGGTTTTGCAGAGAATATCCTGCGGGCGGTGTGTAGTCGCTTCCAGGGGGTTTTATATGAGCTTCTGGGAAACGCACGCCTGGTCGAGTTTTCATGCCTTGTCTCGTATCCCGGAGCTCAGGAGCAGCCACCCCATAGTGATAGTACGGCCAGAAGCTTTGCATCAACGTCTGCTGCCCACTTGATCTCGGTATTTGTTCCGCTGGTCGATGTTGCTCACGGCATGGGCCCTTTAGAAGTCTGGCCGCAGACCCACTCAACCGTGCAACTGCTGCCACAATGTATCAAACACCTGAAGTCGCTTAATGGGCGGCAACACCAGGAGTTCATGAGCGAAATGGAAGCAGCAAGCGATGTTGCCCCCGGTCCGCTTGTGGACGCCTTGTGCTATGACAGTGTCAAGATGACAGTTCCGAAAGGCTCTGCTGTGCTGATGGACAGCCGGTGCTTCCACAGAGGCAGCCGTAACTCGTGTTGTGTGCGGCCTGTTCTTTACTTCACGTTTGCCAGTGAGTCTGGCAGTTTACCCGAAGGAAGCACATACTCGCTTGTACCTTCTTTAAGGCGGAGGAAACTACGATTGAACGAGCTAGTCAGTAGCGTTCCGGAACGGACCTTGCCCGCCTTCTTGCCGGTGAAGCGAGTGGATCTACCGGAACTTCGGGGACAACTTGCAAAATACACACACCATGGATGCCTGGCTTCAGTAATAGCGCGAGTGCCCCCAGAAGAAGCCAGAGGGCGTGCTCAGGAGATGACCAACACGTATGACGAAGCGTACGATGCGCTCGTATCTGGGCAAGAGATATGCATCGAAAGGTTGCTGTCTTGTGACAGCGACACAATGCGCAACTCCCTGGCCAAAGCGGTGCGTTGGCTGAAGAGAGAGGCTCACAGAATACGACTGGCGGCAGAACAGAAACATGCAATGCCTCAACGCCACGCCGGAGTGATACACCGTGGAGGCGCAATCACGTTTTGTTCCGACGAGGAAGCCTTGATTGCGGAAACGAATGGAGCATCCATTTGTGTCACCGTACCCAAGGTTGCTGAGTTGGCACAGAGCACGATCCCGGAATTGGCTGCTTGTTGCAATGTAACGGCAGTGGTGCTCTGTCTTCGAACTGGATCTCCACGATCGCCTCGTCTTTGCAACACTGGAGCCACCATCCTCGTACCGCTTTCCGATGACGTCCACAATCACAGTCTTGAGTTCTCCGTATTCCGATCAACTAGAAACGCCTCGACTCTCGTTTCATGTAGAGACTCGCTGGACAATACATCCATTCTTTCATCTGCGGTTCCGACATGCACAGAGGCAGACAAAGTCTTCTTCTGTGGGCGCCTGAGCCATGCTGTTGTCGTGCCAAGTGACTGCAGTTACGAGGTAGCTCATGCAAACGATGCGTCTGAGGATGGCTCTGGAAGTGGACTTTTTGCCATATTGTCAGGCTCGAGTGCACCAGAAGGAATTCCATCTTTCGAGCAGCTCACAATTCCATTTTGCAGCGAAGCTCTGCGTACATGGGCAGCGTATGGATTCAACGACTTCGCGACATCAACGGTCGCTCGCTGCTCGATTGCCATGCCTCCGAACCTTGTAACAGATATTGACGACAGGAAGACGAAGTTCACACCGGACCACTCGACACTTGCACGAGTCAACCCTTTCGTTCAACTTCGCGCAGTCGATTCCGACGACCTGTGTGCTTTACCCGAAATCGTGCATTTAGATGCCGCGTCTTGCGAATTGCTTGGTAACGGCATCTTGCAAGGTATGTTATTTTTTCCTTGTCTGGAGGTCCCCCGATTTTTATTAGGCAGTGTGCTTGCTATGCTGGAAAGCTGCTAAAGAAAGCACAGTATACCTCGGTCGCAAGCGTTCACGTTCAACAAAAAGGTCTATTCCGGCCGTCATTGTCATGTTCCTACCTTGGCCCGATTCAACAACTTGGTGTTTCTATATCACTCATTCCACGAAAAAGTGTCAGATTTCAGCTTTTTTCACATTTCTGCCGAAGATCTCCCCCATCCGCAGGTCCGAAAATGGCCGGTTTCGAGATTTTGAGGACACGCTTGAATCCATTGAGGACAGGGCTTTTAATTGCCAGGGATAGCTCTTTCCAACCCAAAAGAAATTTTCCAAAAATTCCAAAAAATTGACCCAAAACGGGCTGCTTTTCAGACGGAAAATCTGTGACACTTTTTCGTGGAATGAGTGATATCCGAGTGTGATGCATGCATGCAGGGTTTTCTTCAATGGCCATGACAAGCTGTGACAATCTGTTCAGCTGCAGACTACTTTGATTTGCCAACATGATTCAATTCAAATTACCACAGCTTTCACCTTCGTCGCAACTTTCACGACGCATGCCTTCCGGGAGCGGCACTTCATCCTTGCTACCCGCAGCCAAGCAAGTAGATCCACACTGTCTGCCCTTGGAGATTACATACGATTCTCGAATGCGAGTGCAATCTCGCGCGCTTGCCTGCCACTTCCCCACACTTGCCAAGAACAGCTGGTGCAGAATCCTTCGTTGTGGTCTGCACTGCGTGTTTTGGGGATACTGGATGCTTAGCGGCTGCCGTCTTGTTATACGTGAACTCCACTTTAAAGTTGAGCTAGTTTGTTTCTCAGCTTATCCAGCGTAAATGTAAAAGCCGTTTTCGCAGAGAGTCTTCACAAGCAACATTGCCGCACCAGGAGATACTAGTCTCCTATTGCAATGCCTTCTCATGGCCGTTTAATCATTCCTCCCATCGGACTCTCCACCTCCCCCCTTCTCAGTACCGTACATCGACATCTAACATGCTCCTGCTTCTTGCACTTTCATGCAGCTCTCAATCGCACACAGCGCTCCCGACAATAAGCTGCCATTTTTCGAGACTGGAGGTCCTATGAACATGCAATGTGAATAGCCTCTATTCGAGCCAACCCGGCTTTTGTCTATGAAAAAGTGTATTGTTTTTGGACTAGATAATAGTGCGGTGCAAGCTTTTTTTCCCCCTGCCAAAGTGCATATGGGTGGCAGAGTGAGCGGGTGACAGCCTTCAGGCCGGTCGGCCCGGGTTCGAACCCCGCTCCTGACACTTTTCCGGTCGAAGATTGTTTTCGAGGTTTTGTTGCGTTTCGGGGTCCAATGTGCCCGAAAATTGCGTTTTTGCGGAGTTTCTCAGTATCTCGCGGTATTTGGGTCACCACGGGAAACGGAGTCGGGGGGGGCCGGGGGGGTCTCCCCCTGGGTACTGGCGCCGAACTTGCCACCAGAACCCGAACTTTGCTTCGCCCGAACTTAGCGTCGCCCGAACTTTGCTTCACCCAGAACTTAGCTTCGCCCGGACTTTGTTTCGCCCGAACTTAGCTTCGCCCGAACTTTGCTTCACCAGAACTTTGCTCCACCAGAACTTTGCTTCACCCGAACTTAGCTTCGCCCGAACTTTGCTTCGCCCGAACTTAGCTTCACCAGAACTTTGCTTCGCCCGAACTTTGCTTCACCAGAACTTTGCTTCACCCGAACTTTGTTTCGCCCGAACTTTGCTTCACCAGCACTTTGCTTCACCCGAACTTTGCTTCACCCAGAAATTAGCTTCGCCCGGACTTTGTTTCGCCCGAACATAGCTTCACCCGAATTTTGCTTCGCCCGAACTTTGTTTCGCCCGAACTTAGCTCGCAAACCCGCAAACCCGCACTCGGTTGCCCTGCGGGCCCCCTCGTGGATTGGATTGATTCTCAGTGTTTGTAGCCTTCCTTCTAGATACGGCCTCTTTGTGAAGAGGCCGACTCGGACGAAAGAGAGCGAAAAACGCAACAAAAACAGGAAAAAATAGTACCAAAGAACAAGTTCACAATGAATGGCGAGGATGTCGGAAGAATTTGGTGATCCGAAAAGCTGGTCTTTGAGGTTTCGTGCGAAACGAACCAAGGTATGCCCACTTGTGAGTCATTGAAGAGGTTCTGGGAGAGCTATGGGTACCCGTTTTCTCGATTTTTTGACCGATTCATCCAAAGAAACCCTCACAGGAATTCGAGCTCATACGAACAGTGTTCTTTCGCCGGTCGGAACTTCGGCAGTACAAGCCCCCCGTTTTGAAAAGGGAGAAGGTCTCTTATCATGCGTTTCTTTACATGAGGGACAAGAATCTGACCTGCACCTCCTCGTGGTGTCCCTCGGAAACGTGCTCAACGCGCGGCCGACGCAGGCAGTCTTTGATATTGTTTCCCCAGTTGGTTGGTCAACAATGACCGTGTGTTTGGTTGATTGGAAAAGCTCTTCTTGGGGAAACAGTCAAAGCATGCGAATTTGCGAGTCATTCAAGCGGTTCTGACAGAGCTATGGGTACTCATTTTCTTGGATTTTTGATCGATTCATCCAAAGAAGCCCTCACAGGAATTCGAAGCTCAGACGAACGACGTTCTTTCGAGGGTCGGAACTTCGGGGAACGCCCCACCGAATTCGACACCAGGGGATGGTCGCATATTAAATTGTTTGGTGTTCCTTCAGCAAGGTGGCCACTAAAGACCGTGAAGTGGAGGAGACTGGCCTCCGGAGGCCCAGGGGTTATCGATGAGTGGTTCTGCGGGTCTCGTGTGGAAACAATCAGGGTATGCGGATTTGCGAGTCATTGAAGAGGTTTTGGGAGAGCTATGGGTACCCGTTTTCTTCCGTTTTTGACCGATTCATCCAAAGAAGCCCTCACAGGAATTCGAAGCTCAGACTAACGTCATTCTTTGAAGGGCCGGAACTTCGGGGAAAACGCTCCCCCCAAATTCGACAACAGGAGAAGGTCGCATATTGCCGTTTTTGACGTTCCTTGAACAAGATGGCCCCTAAAGACCAGGAAGTGAAGAAGACTGGCCTCCGGAGGCCCAGGGGTTATCAATGAGTGGTTCTGCGGGTCTCGTGTGGAAGGTATGCGGATATGCGAGTCATTGAAGAAGTTGTGAGAGAGCTATGGGTACCCGTTTTCTTCCATTTTTGACCGATGCATCCAAAGAAGCCCTCACAGGAATTCTAAGCTCAGACAAACGTCATTCTTTTAAGGTCGGAACTTCGGGGAATTCGACATCAGGAGAAGGTCGCATATTGCCGTTTTTGACGTTCCTTGAACAAGATGGCCCCTAAAGACCAGGAAGTGAAGAAGACTGGCCTCCGGAGGCCCAGGGGTTATCGATGAGTGGTTCTGCGGGTCTCGTGTGGAAACAATCAGGGTATGCGGATTTTCTAGTCATTGAAGAGGTTGTGAGAGAGCTATGGGTACCCATCTTCTTCCATTTTTGACCGATTCATCCAAAGAAGCCCTCACAGGAATTCGAAGCTTAGACAAACATCATTCTTTTAAGGGTCGGAACTTCGGGGAACAAGCCCCTCCGAATTCGACAACAGGCGAAGGTCGCGTATTGCCGTTTTTGACGTTCCTTGAACAAGATGACCTAAAGTCGAGGAAGTGAAGAAGACTGGCCTCTGGGGCCCAAGGGTTATCGATGAGTGGTTCTGCGGGTCTTGTGTGGAAACTATCAGGGTATGTGGATTTGTGAGTCATTGAAGAGGTTGTGAGAGAGCTATGGTACCCGTTTTCTTCCATTTCGGACCGATGCATCCAAAGAAACCCCCACAGGAATTCGATGCTCATATCGAACAGTGTTATTTCGATGGTCAGAACGTCGGAAGTACAAGCCCCCCTTTTTGAAAGCGAGAAGGTCTCATATCTCGTGTTTCCTTACATGAGGGACAAGAATCTGACCTGCACCTCCTCGTGGTGTCCCTCGGAAACGTGCTCAACGCGCGGCCGACGCAGGCAGTCTTAGATGTTGTTTCCCCAATTGGTTGGTCATCAATGACCGTGTGTTTGGTTGATTGGAAAAGCTCGTCTTGCGGAAACTGTCAAAGCATGCGAATTGCGAGTCATTCAAGAGGTTCTGACAGTGCTATGGGTACTCATGTTCTTCAATTCCTGACCGCTAAGACGAACCATGTTCTTTCGAGGGTCGGAACTTCGGGAACAAGGCCCCTCGAGTTCGACGTCAGGAGAAGGTCGCGTATTGCCGTTTTTGACGTTCCTTGAACAAAATGGCCCCCAAAGACCAGGAAGTGAAAAAGACTGGCCTCACACTGTTCCCAAGGATTCTTTCGACGGGGTTTCGAAGATACATCAGGAGAAGGCGCGTGCGTTTTATGACGTTCCTTCAGCAATATGGCCCCTGTAGAGCATTAAGTGAAGGAGACTGGCTTTGGGAGGCCCAGGGGTTCTCAATGAGTGGTTTTGCGGGTCTCTTGTGGAAACAATAAAAGCATCCGAATTTGCGGGTCAATGAAGAGGTTCTGAGAGAGGTGCGGGTACCCGTTTTTGTGTATTCATTACTGATTCATTCAAAGAAGCCCTCGCAGGAATCCGAAGCTCAGATGAACGACATTGAAATGAAAAGGCTCACCTCCCTGAAGTTGTGGCCTTCAAAGAAAGTCTCAGTAGTTAGTAGTGGAAGCTTCGACTTCACACGAGGGTTTCTTTCGAAGCATTGTTCTTCCAAGTTTGGAAGCCACACAAGGATACAGCCACTTAAGGCTGTTCATGCACACTTTTCTCCATCTTTAGTATGTGCGCTCGGCTAAGGCCGGCGCGTGGCGAGACTGGAGGCAGCAGTTAAAGTTCGGGGAACAGCAAAGTTCGGGCGAAGCTAAGTTCGGGCAATGCTAAGTTCTGGTGAAGCAAAGTTCGGGTGAAGCTAAGTTCGGGCGAAACAAAGTTCGGGCGAAGCAAAGTTCGGACGAAGCTAAGTTCGGGTGAGCAAAGTTCTGGTGAAGCAAAGTTCGGGCGAAGGTGAAGCTAAGTTCGGGCGAAACAAAGTCCGGGCGAAGCTAAGTTCTGGGTGAAGCAAAGTTCGGACGTTCTGGTGAAGCTAAGATCGGGCGAAAAAATTCGGTGAAGCTAAGTTCGGGTGAAGCAAAGTTCTGGTGAAGCTAAGTTCGGGCGAAACAAAGTTCGGGCGAAGCAAAGTTCTGGGCGAAGCTAAGTTCGCATGAAGCAAAGTTCTGGTGAAGCAAAGTTCGGGCGAAACAAAGTTCTGGGGGAAGCAAAGTTCGGGCGAAGCAAAGTTCGGGCGAAGCTAAGTTCTGGTGAAGCAAAGTTCGGGCGAAGCAAAGTTCGGGCGAAGCTAAGTTCTGGTGAAGCAAAGTTCTGGTGAAGCTAAGATCGGGCGAAGCAAAGTTCGGGCGAAGCTAAGTTCGGGTGAAGCTAAGTTCGGGTGAAGCAAAGTTCTGGTGAAGCAAAGTTTGGGCGAAGCAAAGTTCGGGCGAAGTTCGGGTGAAGCAAAGTTCTGGTGAACATTGCATGTTCATAGGACCTCCAGTCTCGAAAAATTCTCAAAACTTCAAACCGAAAAAAACACTTCGCGCGGGGATCGAACCGCAGACCTGTGGGTCCGGAGACCGTCGCACTGTTGAAGTGGACCATACAGGCATGAAATCCGAAAAACGGAAAAAGCCAGCTCCGCGCTATTATCTAGTCAAAAACAATACACTTTTTTAGTGTAGAGAAAAGTGGGGTTGGCTCGAATAGAGGCTATTCACATTGCATGTTCATAGGACCTCCAGTCTCGAATAAAGAAATGATAAAGAAGTCCCACCAGTGCTGACATGGCAGGCCCCTTTTGGCCGAAAAACAGGTTGCCACTATTGTCAGCACGTGGGGTTTTCACCCCTTTGCCTTTTCCAGCAGAAACAGCAGCAAGAGCAGCAGAGCAGCAGCAGAGCAGCAGCAAGAGCAGCAGCAAGAGCAGCAGCAAGAGCAGCAGCAAGAGCAGCAGCAAGAGCAGCAGCAAGAACAGCAGCAAGAACAGCAGCAAGAACAGCAGCAAGAGCAGGAGAAGAACAGCAGCAGCAGCATCAGCAGAACCAAACTAGGAACCAAAAACATTGGGAGGGGGGAAGGGGGAAGGGGAAAATGGCTATTGGTTGTCTCTTGTGTTTGTGCTTTGTCCCATCTTTGAAGGGTTGAAAGGAAGCTGCACTTTGCAACGCGGGAGTACCTGTCGAGCCAGTCAGCAAGATCAACCTGTGCCACTATGCCAGCATTTTGGATCAGAAGCGAGCCCCTCCATAGGCTTTGTTGGGCGTCCTTGACATCATGCTTTGGGCAACTCCTGCAGGCAGTTCCTCACAACCGGCCGAAAAAACTTTGTCTCACAACATTGTATGTGGCCAACTGTAGTGGAAACAAAACAGGGGGAAGCAAACCTTTCGAGGTCTGTGTGTTCAAAGTTCTGATGGTCCTTAATCGGTGGAAGTTTTGGGCAGATTAGAGACAGACAAAGCACATGCATAGCAACAATCTTTGGCATGGGATGTGATTCTTGAACTTTCCTCCTCAAATTTGCTATTTTTGGAAACTTTTTGAAATAGCCAGGAAAGCGAAAGCAGAAAACAGCAGCCAAAATCAGCAGCAGAGACCAGCAGCAGCTCCAAGAGGGCCCCAGCAAGACCAAGAGAATGCCTTGACAGGATTCCTTGGTTGAAGAAAGAGAATGTAGACACACAGGACTCCAACACTATCCATTTGCTTCCCGTTCTGCGCCGTTCCTTCTGGAGTCCTGTGTTTGCCCCATCTGAAATTGCAAAAGTGGGATGCCAAGCCCGAAAAAGCAGAAGCCAAAGGTTTAAGGAAAAGAGGGTTGGAGTGAGAGCAGAACCAGAAATGGCAGGTCCAGGGGACCAACGTGCGCAAACCCGACCAAACCTGGTCTGATCATCTTGGGGTCTGACCCGCTAGAATTGGATGCTGCCAAAATTTTGCAGTTTTCCTAAAGGAAATTGCCTAGGAAAATGGACTTTTGGATTTTTTTTTTCAGGAATTTTTTGGAATTTTTTTTTCTACAAAGGTGAAATATTTGCTTGGAGTTTTTCATTGTGACACACGGACAGATTCTTAACCCGCATATTTGTATAGTAACCTGGTCTGATCATCTTGGGGTCTGACCCGCTAGAATTGGATGCTGCCAAAATTTTGCAGTTTTCCTAAAGGAAATTGCCTAGGAAAATGGATTTTTGGATTTTTTTTTTCAGGAATTTTTTGGAATTTTTTTTTCTACAAAGGTGAAATTTTTGCTTGGAGTTTTTCATTGTGACACACGGACAGATTCTTAACCCGCATATTTGTATAGTAACCTGGTCTGATCATCTTGGGGTCTGACCCGCTAGAATTGGATGCTGCCAAAATTTTGCAGTTTTCCTAAAGGAAATTGCCTAGGAAAATGGACTTTTGGATTTTTTTTTTCAGGAATTTTTTGGAATTTTTTTCCAAAAGTGCCGTGTGGCAGGCGCCGGTTCAATGTGAACCGGTGCGGTCAAAAAAACCGCGCCTGTCAGTGATGTGGTTGTTGCTACAGTTTCTGTACTTTATTGGTGGCTCACCGTGGTCACCCGCGGACCTCCCTCGGGTTCGTGCGGAAAGCGGTACCGGTCCCCCCGGTGAAAGAAACAACCGCCGCCGACACCCTCTCATCCCAGAGAGGGCTACACACAACACCCCCCCCAAGCCGCGCCCCGTGCGCGCCCCCTCGCCGGGGGGACAAAATCTGACTACGACGAAAGAGGCACCTTCCAGGTGAGCCTTGCCAAGTTTGACTCCCTTGTGGCCCTCTGGGGGACAAAATCTGACTTGCCACCTCCTCGCGGTGTCCCCTGGAAACGTGTTTTTCGAAACGCGGCCAAGGCAAGCAGTACCTTTGCTGTGGGTGAAAGCCCCTTACTTCGTATCTGGCGTCCGAGCTGCGCACCTACCCTTCCCGGGCGTAAAAGATCCTGCCCCAAGCTCACAGAAACAAGGGCAAGGGTCAGCCAGGCGGCAGATCCCCTTTGCCAAGCGGCAGTGAACTGCCCCCATCTCGCACAGTACCCTACCGTCCTGACGAAAGTCCAGGACGCACAGCGAGTGGGAGCGGAACAGAAACCGCGGCAGCAGAAGATCTGGAGCGCCGAAGTAGCGCAGCTGAGGAGGGAGGCCATCATGGACGTGGCGGACGAAAGGAAGCAGGCCAGGATGCAGAGCTGTGCGGCGAGGCACTCTGCGGCTTGGCTGTACGGCAGCTACGACGCCCCGGAGTGGATGTGGCTCTCTCCGGCGGAGTTCAATGTGGCAGTGCGCATGAGGCTAGGGCTTCCCCTGACGGCGCAGGTCGGGAAGTGCCGCTTGTGCGGGGATGCGGACGCGGACGTGATGGGGGACCACTCCCTGTGCTGCATGTCCGGGGGGCTCAGGACGAGGGCACACACAGCCCTTCGTAACGAGGTGGCGGCTGTGGCCCGAGAAGCGCTCCTGACACCGGCCCTGGAGGTGCAGCCGTTCACGCAGCCGGCGCACACGGGGCTCCGCCTCGATGTGGCCTACCAGCGAGGGGGGAAGCTGCGGCTGATTGACGTTGCAATCACGTTCCCCTTGAAGCCGACCGGGGGGTCGCGCAGGAAAGCGGCCGAAGGACCAGGGGGGGCGGCTACCGCGTACGAGGCTGTCAAACGCGGCAAGTACACGAGAGCGGTGGAGCAGGAGGCCCCCCTGCTGGCGATGGAGCTGGTGCCGGTCGTGGTGGACACCCTTGGGGCGTGGGGGGACTCGGCAGGGCCGGAGCTGAGGGCGCTGATATCAGCGTTGCACCGGAGGTATGACTGGGAGTCGTACCCCTCCCTCGCCCAGCTGGTTTACCACCGGCTCAGCTTCGCCGTGATGAAGGCGGTTTCCAGGATCGCCATGGCGAACATTTTGGTGTCGCTGGAGCCGGGGATGCCGGAAGCAGACGGCGGAGAGGAGCGAGATGAGGCTCCCGTAGACGAGGATGAGGAGAGCAGCGGGTCAGACCCGTCCGACTCGGGCTCGGCGGGTGCTGACTCGGACTCTTCCGGCCCGCCCCCGCCAGAGGGAGGAAACAGACAGGTACGCCCTAATCCACCCCCAGCACAGGAACAAGCAGGAGCGCAGCCGGCGCCCAAGCCGGCAGCAAAGCCGGCGGCGAAGCCCGCACCGAAGCCGGGTGCGGCCCCCTCCACAGACGAGCAGGAGATGGGGGCCAGGCGGAAGGCAGCGCAGGCGGCGGAGGCCGCTGCGCTCCTTCAGGCCGAGGCGGAGCAGAAGGAGGCAGCCCGCGTTGCTGAGGTGCGGGCCCAGCAAATCGTCACGCAAGCGGTGGCCGCGGAGCTCATCCGCAAGAACGACGAGAAGCGGAAGGCGGCCGAGGCAGAGCGGGCGGAGGTATGTAGGAAGGACGCGGAGCAGAGGAGGCAGAGGACGATGCAGGAGGCCGACGCGATGGAAGCGCGAGCCCTGCTGAGGAGGGAGGCGTTGCGGAAGGCACGCCAAGCCCCCCCTTCTCACTCTTCAGCTCCTCCCCCCACCAAAACCAGCACAGGTACCGCGACTCCGAGCGTCAAGCCGGCCGCCAGGGCGCCGGAGGCCAGGGCTGGGAAGCCCAGCATCAAGCTGGTGGTGAAGAAGCCGGCGGGGTCGGGGAGGCAAGGAGCAGCCTCCAACCGAAGCGGCGAGGGATCCACCACGGTGAGCTCCCCTGACTGCGTGATCTTGGTCGACTCACCCAGCAAGGGGGGGGCAGGCGGGGTGAGCAGCCCCGTCTCCCCAGCGATCCTGGTGCCCCAAGCCGCGACGGGGCGAGGTTGCTCCAACCCTTCCCGAGCAGCCTCGGCAAGGCCAGCAGGAGGGCGGCAGGAGGCGGCACTGCCGCCGCTTCAAAGGTATGGTCCGTACGCCCCCCCAGCGGCACCCGGGGGCCGGAGCTCAGGTGGGGCCCCCGGTTGTGCCGCACTAAAATTAACACCAAAAGCAGCGGGGGGACAGGCGCAGCTAGCTGGCCAGGGCGGAGATAATGGGCAGCACTGCGCTGGATCGGCGGCCGAAGCGCAGGAGGGGAAGCGAGGGGTGATCACGATCCCGAGCGGGGAAGGGGCCACTCAAGCGAGCAACTCATGCCGGTCGCGTCTGGGCAACGCGTCCGGTTTGAGGGGGACTGGGGGTGCAGGAGGAGCCGCCACCCCCACTGTGAGCTTGAGGGGCCCCCGACCTGTGAAGGTGACTGTGAGTCCTGAGCCCACCCGAGGGCGTCAAGCAGCGGATCCTGGCAGCCAGTCAGCCAGGGCAGGGCGGGAGGGACAGCAGAGGGCGGCGACAGCGCCAGCCAGGAAAAGGAGTGCGGCGGTGCAGAGGGTGGTAGACCCCAAGAAAGTGAAAGAGGGCCAGGACGGACGGAACGGCCAAGGAGTCAGCGGCACAAGATGCCAACAAGGACCCCCCCTTGCCGGGGGAGGGAAACCAGGAGCGAGCGGGAGGTCAGGCAACCCCCAGTCACAGGAACAAAGCGCGCAAAAGAGCCAGGGAGCGAGTCAGCCCTTGACAGGGGTAGCTCGGAGCGCAGCATCATCATCAGTCAGCGGCAGCAAAAACAAACACACAAACCCAGGAGCAGGAGCGGAGCAGGGAGAGATGGTTGACCTCACTCTCCCTGATGCTGTCGTGACTCGGCCTGACAAGCCCCCCTCCGGGGGAGTCACGGGGGATGGCCTCCTCAGCAGCAGTCTCTAAGGGCCCCCGGTTGTTTTAGTGGGTAGCGTTCGGCCACCATAGCTCCACGAACGTAGTCCCACACTCTCCGCTTAGTCCACGGGGGTCGTGCGTAAAGCATTTTTTCCGGGTTACCAAAAAAAAAAAAAAAAAAAAAATTTTGAATTAGTTGGCCCCAGTCTGAGTGACAGGTGGCGGCTTGTGGCTGAGCCGCGGCCTTTCCAGGCCCTTAGCCGACTCTCCTTTCGTTTTTCTGAGTCCCCAGTGCCGTGGGGCAGGCGCCGGTTGCAGTGTGCAACTGGTGCGGGTTTAAACCACGCCTGTCTGTGTTCGTGGTTGTGCCGTTTTTTGTTGTGAAGAAGTGAACCCGGAGAACCCACCAGGTCAGGCACCAGGTTTCTTGTCTGGCAAACTGTGCGGCCTGGTGTTTAAAAAAAAATAAGGCCGGCGCGTGGCGAGACTGGAGGCAGCAGTTAAAGTTCGGGGAACAGCAAAGTTCGGGCGAAGCTAAGTTCGGGTGAAGCAAAGTTCGGGCGAAGCTAAGTTCTGGTGAAGCAAAGTTCGGGCGAAGCTAAGTTCGGGTGAAGCAAAGTTCTGGTGAAGCTAAGTTCGGGCGAAACAAAGTTCGGGCGAAGCAAAGTTCGGGCGAAGCTAAGTTCGGGAGAGTTCTGGTGAAGCAAAGTTCGGGCGAAGGGTGAAGCTAAGTTCGGGCGAAACAAAGTTCGGGCGAAGCTAAGTTCTGGTGAAGCAAAGTTCGGGCGAAGCAAAGTTCGGGTGAAGCTAAGTTCGGGCGAAACAAAGTTCGGGCGAAGCTAAGTTCGGGTGAAGCAAAGTTCGGGCGAAGCTAAGTTCTGGTGAAGCAAAGTTCTGGTGAAGCTAAGTTCGGGCGAAGTAAGTTCTGGGCGAAGCAAAGTCGGGCGAAGCTAAGTTCTGGTGAAGCAAAGTTCGGGCGAAGCAAAGTTCGGGTCAAGCTAAGTTCGGGCGAAACAAAGTGCGGGCGAAGCTAAGTTCTGGGGGAAGCAAAGTTCGGATGAAGCAAAGTTCTGGTGAAGCAAAGTTCGGGCGAAACAAAGTCCAACCAACCAACGATTTAAAAGCTACAGTTTCTGTACTTTATTGGTGGCTTACCGTGGTCACCCATAAACCTCCCTCGGGTTTGTGAGGAAAGCGGTACCGGTCTCCCCGGTGAAAGAAGCCCCGACAAAGGAAACACCAATCTGTACGTCCATACGGGATCGTCGGAAACACAAGTGCGCGGAGTCGAAGCGGTCCTCTGATTCAGAGTCTGATCAAGTAAGAATACCGAAGAGCCGAGAGCCTCGCGTCCGACCACGCACCCGTGACACCGACTACCCCTGAGCCGGGGAAGAGCCACCTGACAGCGGCTAGCGCCCTCGTTCCGGCGCGCGTGAAGGCCCACACCCAGCGAAGGGAGTGAACTGTTCGTAGGCGAGAAGGCAAAGACGCCGCCAACCGAGAGCTGCGCAACCGACCCCGCACCCGTGGCACACGACAGCCCCTGAGCCGGGGAAGAGCCAGCTGACAGCGGCTAGCGCCATCGTTCCGGCGCGCGTAACGGCCCAACCGAGGGAGTGACGGCAAAGAGGCACCGACTCTGAGACGGACGTCGACTACTCATTCTGAGCTGTTTCGAAGGCGAGAAGGCAACGACACCACCGTCCGAGAGCTGCGCGTCCGACCACGCACCCGTGACGCACGACAGCCCCTGAGCCGGGGAAGAGCCAGCTGACAGCGGCTAGCGCCATCGTTCCGGCGCGCGCTAAGATCCGAGAGAGTGAGGGCATTGAAGCGCCGACTCAGAGACGGACGACGGCAACAGCGAAACAGCAGCGACATCAACCAACGAGCGCACCTCCTTGCGCACGACCATCCCGGCACCACGCACACGTCAAGTCCCAACCACTTCCTGTCGCAGGGCGGCCGACGAACGAAGATGGGTGGTAAGGGAGAGAAGGGGGCCGGCGAAGAAATTCACAGAGGATGGAAGGGGAAAGGAGGCAAGAAAGGGGGAAAGGAGCAGAAGGGGACAGCCCACACACAGCCGCGGCCGGAGGCGCAGGTATTCGGCCCCGCCCAGACGAGAAGACTTGTGGTCGAATGCAATGACCGTGGGATGACCGCCGAGGAATGGCAGCGCGTGGCCGCGGACCCGGCCCAGCACTTCAAAGACTGGGTCGAAGAGATGGTGGGGCCCGACGTGGCCAGGCCCGCTTACTCTCGCATGGCAGGGGCCAAGGAAAGCGCCCTGAGGGGGGCCAAAACAACCATCCTGTCAAGGGTGGTCACCGCAGAAGAGCCGGTGGCTCTAGCCCTCCTGGGGGCGAGCGGCGTCGCCAACACCTACGTCCGCCCGATAAACAGGGCGGAATGGCCGAGATGGCAGGTCATCTGGCTGGCCGGGTGGGACGCGAGAAAGGCGCAGGAGGCCGCTCAGGCAGTGGGCGCCCGGGGTGTGGCGATGTGCAGGGGCGCGTACGGGGTCCGGGTCGACGCGTCTGAAGTAAGCGCCGCCAGGGGCAAGCTGGGTGCTGCCGGGTACAGCATGGGCGAAGACCTGTTCTACCGGGTGAAAGGCATCCCGGCGGGAACGACTCCCGAGGAGCTGGAGGGGGAGCTGGCAGCAGCAGGGTGGGCGACCAAGGTCCTAACCTCCGGGGAGGGAATGGTGGTGCAAGCGGAACGGGCGGCGCCCCCCACCACCTTCACAGTGAAAGGGAAAATAGTGGAGGTGGGGAGGACAGTGCGCCCGCTCCCACGCGGTGTCTTCGCGACCATCCCGCCCGGGATCGGGTACTCAGAGGCGCTGACGGCAGCCGCAGAACGGGACCCATCCCGACATGACCCGGGAATGGTGGCTCTCCTCCACAGCAAGGTGGAATTCCTACAGGAGAGCTGGAGAAAAGAGCTGCAGATGGAGAGGGGAGAGAGGGAGCGGCAGCATAGGGCCTTGGCTCTGGGCGTGCAAAAAGAAGCAGAGGAAAGGAGGAAGGGGGACGAAATCCTCAGGAGCCAGGTGACCGAGAGCCACTCACGACTGGAGAGGAGGTTCTCCGAAGTGGACTGTGCCCTAAAAACGGCACTGGGGGACATGGAGGGACGCCTGACCGCGAGCCAGGGAGCGGTCATGGGGCAGATGGAAGGGCGCTTGGCCGGGCATCAGGAGGCGGCAATGAGCCGCATGAACAAGCAGCACGAGGCAGGGATCAGTGTCCTGCTCGCGAAGATTACTTCGATGCTGAAGAGGGGGAAGGGCACCCCAATCGCGAAGAGAAAGTTCCGCGAGCGCTCCGAACCAGTGGAGTACTCGGCGGAAGAGGGGGACACGCCCACGGGGACACCAAGAAGCAACCCCGCGAGGAGGCTGTTCCCAGGACCCCCAGTCTCCGGGTCGAGCCCAGCCCCCATGAACTTCGACACGTGCCCACGATACGAATCGCCCGGCCCGACCTCCCGCCCTCAAAAAAGCCAGCAAACGCCGAAACGGTCGAAGGTGGGCGGCGACGGATCCGCCCCTGGGACTCCCCTGGATTGAATCGAAATCCAACCACTGATGCACCCCCCAACGCTACTTTCACCGCCGCGGCCCAAGCGATACTGCAAACACCGGAGAAGGAACCCTAATCCCCCCCAACCGCACAACATGCATCGGACAACACCCCCTCTACAGTTCTGCACACGTCGAAAAAAGGATTCAGCATCCCCTCAACGGTTCAACGATCGCCGAAGAAAAGACCCTGCACCCCCTCTACTGCTCAGCACTCACCGGCCAACGACCCTTCAATTGTTCTCCTTCGCCTGCATACGCAGGCGAAGGAGACCCTTGCCCCTCCTCGCAACATCCACAGCAGTCCGTCGCCGCCCCAAGTCGACCCTCCCAACCACCGGCGCAACCGAGACGCGGGTAACAGAGGCCGCGACAGGGAGTACGAAAGACACAGCTACCCTCTCTCCACATCCAGGCACTGCTTCGGGCTGGGCAAGGAAACGGCGACAGGCGAGGACGAACTGCAATGCGTGGCGGCCGACCCGGCGTAAAAGCCGGAAAAACGCCTCGCCCCGTTGGACGACCGCACCGTTGTACATGCGACGAAGAATTTCCTCGCCCCCCTCTGCAACCACAACACGGGAAAGGAACCCTAACCCCCCTCAAACGCACATCATTCACCGGCCAACACCTCCTCAACTGTACTACACTCGCCGAAGAAGAGACCCAGCACCCCCTCAACTGTTCAAAATTCAGCGGCCGACACCCTCCGAACTGCTCCGAAGAAGAGGCCCCTTTCCCCTCCTTCGCTTGCCAACGACCCCTCAATTGTTCTACATTCGCCGGCGAAGGAAAAACCCCGCACCCCCCGTAGCAACGAACGCGCTTTTCAGCCACGAGGCAGCCAGTCGCCGCCCCGAGTCGTGGGTAACAGGGGCCGCGACAGAGAGAACGAAAGACACAGCCACCCTCTCTCCACATCCAGGCATTGCTTCGGGCTGGGCAAGGAAACGGCGACAGGCGAGGACGAACTGCAATGCGTGGCGGCCGACCCGGCGTAAAAGCCGGAAAAACGCCTCGCCCCGTTGGACGACCGCACCGCTGTACATGCGACGAAGAATTTCCTCGCCCCCCTCTGCAACCACAACACGGGAAATGCCTCAAACGCACATTGTTCACCGACCAACACCTCCTCAACTGTTCTACACTGCACCCCCTCAACTGTTCAAAATTCAGCGACCGACACCCTCCCAACTGCACCGAAGAAGAGGCCCCTTTCCCCTCCTTCACTTGCCAACGACCCCTCAATTGTTCTACATTCGCCAGCGAAGGAAAGACCCCGCACCCCCCGTAGCAACGAACACGCTTTTCAAGCACGAGGCAGCCAGTCGCCGCCCCAAGTCGCGGGAAACAGGGGCCGCGACAGAGAGTACGAAAGACACAGCTACCCTCTCTCCACATCCAGGCATTGCTTCGGGCTGGGCAAGGAAACGGCGACAGGCGAGGACGAACTGCAATGCGTGGCGGCCGACCCGGCGTAAAAGCCGGAAAAACGCCTCGCCCCGCTGGACGACCGCACCGTTGTACATGCGACGAAGAATTTCCTCGCCCCCCTCTGCAACCACATCACGGGAAATGCCTCAAACGCACATCGTTCACCGACCAACACCTCCTCAACTGTTCTACACTGCACCCCCTCAACTGTTCAAAATTCAGCGACCGACA
>JAPJBO010000265.1:0-258839 GCA_030068145.1 Diplonema papillatum
CACCGAGAATGAGGCTTCCCCAGCCTGCGTTGGGGTCGCAAATCTGGTTGAGCATCACCAGCATAGTGTCGATCGTGGTGCCTTCGGTGTGGTGGGACTGGATGGCACTGGTCAAGGTGCGAAGGGTGGCTTCGGCGGCGACGTCCGGCTTGCTTTGTGTTTCGGCTTTTTGGACGAGGAGCCCGAAGCGCTGCACGTCGAGGCCGTCGAGTTCGTCCAAATAGGGCTTGCTGCCCGTCGTGTCAACGTCACCGGAGGTGACGATGAACAGCAATCGCTTTCTCAACGTGCTCGGGGGAGATCCGGCTTCGAACACGGTCGCGGCGCGTGACAAGGCGGCAGCCACCACGGGGTTCCCGCCGGAAGGGTTGTTCATGTGCCACGCGAGGTCTTCCCGCAGCTCCGTCCAGTTTCCGGACAAGTGTCCGTTCGTCGCGTTGCCGGCAGCCACTGCCGCCGCCCCGTTGTCGGACGAGAACTGCAGGAACGACAGCCGAACCGCACCGGTCGCAAGGCTGCCGCGTCCCCGACAATGTAACTCTCTCCGCTCAGCGGCAGGCCCTTCGCCCACCCCTGCAGCTTTGCAAAACCCCGATGAACCCATCCGGGTGCCTGCCGTACTGCATCGTGGCCCGGGCTGACCCGTCGAACACAACGACGACGTCCATCACGGGACACATTCCGTACCGCGAGAACGTGCACAGCCCCGGCACGCCCTTCTTCCAAAAGCAACTCTCCCTCTGCCCGCAGGAGCACTCATCCGAGAACTCCGCGCAGCCAAGTCCACGCAGCGGTTTTCAGACGCGGACCACATGCACTCAAGGTTCGCCCCGCACGACGCGGGTTGCGTAATTCTGTAGCACGTTTTGAGCTGGCACGTCGCCGGGCTGGTGGATACGTCCCATCCACACTCTGTCACCCTGTCACAGCACAGCTCGGATGCATACTCAGCACACGGTTTCATTTGACACTGCGTGCCATTCATTGAGCAACGAGGGTCGCCGTTGCACTCGGTGGTCACTAAGTACACGGAGCAGCTCGCCAGTTCACACACTGGTCCTGCGGCTGAGTCGCATGGGTCAGTTGCCCATCGACACTTTGTGTCCTGTTCGCAAACTGCGCCGTTGGTGGCGGTGCAGGGCGTCGCAATGCACTCGGCGCCGCCGTTGATGGTCCACCACGTGCAGTCTTCGTCGTTGGCTATGCACTCCTGTTCGGTGCCGACTGACACACACGGGGTCTTCTTGCACGCTCCGCCATTCCAATCGCAAAGCTGCATTGAGTTTACGCACAAATCCTCTGAAGAGAACGCGCAGACGGTTTCCTTCATACACCAACCGTTGTCTGTCCATCTGCACATGTGACTCGTCTCGGCCTGACACTCCGCCTTTGTGCACACCCGAACACACGCTGAATTAATACACTCTTGATCCACCGAGTGCCAGGTGCACCCCGGATCTTGCGTACAGTTGTGACTTTCCGTGTAAAGCGGGCAGGCCCGGTGGATCCCCACTTGCACGGGTTCTGTTGTCTTCGACACAATGCTCACGAAGGGTGACGCAGAGTTGCACATGTCGAATAAAAAGGAGTCTTCGATATGTTTGATCTGTAGGTTCAGCGCACTGTGCGCCGCAACCGACGTCTTGACGACGGAGAGTGCGTTTTCGGCAGCCATGTCGCTTGTCTGCTTCGTTTCGAAGCGCCGCACCGCTACGCCGAAGATTTCGACGCCTTGGCTGCCGAGTGCCGTCAGTTGGGTCTCTATGGTGCCACGATCTTGTATGTCTTCATCCGCGAACACGAGTAAGATGCGAGTCCGACCGTGGTCGGCAGCCCCAAACATGGCACTCGCCATGGACAACCCGGCTGAGATTCTCACAGTACCGCCGATGAGGTTGTACTCGTGCCACGTGATGTCTGATTCCAGCTCCTCGATAACCCCGGACAGCCTCCCTTTCGTTCCGAATCCCGACTCCCCCGTCGTCGCCGCGAGCGCCGACTGGGCTGACGAACCTGCAAACTGCACGAATCCCACCCGAAACCCAGTCGGGGAGCTGGTCGTTGGTACTTCGCCCGCCTTCTCGCCGGATAGCGGCAGCTTTTCGACCCAATCCCGGAGAACTTCGGCCAGAGCGTAGAACCCGTGCGGGTGGCGCCCGAAGCTGTCAGTCATCGAGTACGAACCCGCGAGCATGACGACGATATCCAGCGCGGGGCACTCGGTGAAGAATGAGGACGCACACGCCCCACCGTCCCATAGGCACAGGTCGTGGGCTTTGCAGTTGCATTCGTCGAGCAGCGGACACTGAACTTCCGTGCACGCGCCGCCGTGCCACATGCACTTTAGGTCTGTACCGCACCCCACCTTATCCGGGTACGTCGCCGCGCAGTACGTCATCTCACAGAACGCAGGCGATGCGTGGGTGCTCCAACTGCAACCAATTTCCGCGTCGCAGCACTTCTCGGAGGGGAACTGTGCACAAGAAGCTAAGGCGCAAGCCGAACCTGACCAGGCACACCGTGGGTCCGCCGTGCACTCGGTTTCTTGTTGCGTGGCTGCGCATCGCTTCCGGACACATTCGTGGTCTGAAACATCTGAGCAAGCGTCGTTCCACTCACAGGCGGCATACGTCAAGCAGGTCGTGTTGTCGTACTTGCACGGCGCGTCTACGCAAGCCCCCGTTGCCCCTGCCGTCTGATCCCACTCGCACGTATCCTTGAACGTGCACTCCAATTCTGCTCGGAAAGAGCTGCACTTCCCATCGCGGAAGCAAACCGGGTTAAGCACGCACCGCCCGTGCCGAGTGCACTCGTAAATCGGGCACGGGTCGTCACCGACGTTGCAATCAGCATCAGCAATGCAAGGGAACTCGCAGGTAAACCTCTGCGAGGCACGGTTCGTGTCCGACCACGCTTCGTTTTCGACTGTCATGTAGGGTTGCTGCGTTGGGATAGTTGACGCCCACAGGCAGAACCCCTGCTCGCACCCGTAGCCTACCTTATAAATTATGGAGCCGTCAGACCACTGGTAGAGTTGCGAACTGCTATCGTACGTGCCGTCGATGAACGACTGTGCGCCAGCCGCCAGCGCCGAAGCGCGGTAGTTCTCGCCGGCGGAAAGAATTCGGGCCAGCCTGCCGTACCGGCCTTCGAGGCAGAGGCTTCTGCAAACCGCGGAGGAGTCGTCGTACGGGAGCTTGAGCTCTCCGGAGCTCCAGAACCGGATGCTAGCGCCGGTGTCTTCCTCCACGGTCCCGGAGTCGACGGAGTACTCGCCTTCAGGGTTGCAATGGCTGTGCAGCACGCAGCGTCCGGTGTAGTGGCAGACATAGTCCGCATCGGCGCAGTCGTCGTCGGAGTAGCACGGGAATTCGCACATCGTGGCTCTTGCAATCGGGGCCACGTCGTCTAGGTCGCCGCGAATTAGGAGCATCAACACGTGCTGGATGCCTCCGCTGTTGTCCGGTTGGGTCGGGTTCCACGACACGAACTTCTGCTGGTTCCCGCCAGCCGTCGTGTAAAAAACGGGGCCATCTCTCCACGCCCACGTCCCCTCGTGGCCCATGTCGCTGCCGCCGAGCGCCCCGTCCGAATTGCCCGCTAGGATCAGGATAGCTTTCAACCTATTCATCTCATCCAGAGAATGCACCCTAGCTTCACGGCCGACCCTGCCATCAAAGCACATGTCCCGGCACACGTAATAACGGTCGTTCCATTCGTACTTTGCGGTGGAGGTCCAGAAGAAAATATCTTTGGACGCATTGGTCTCTGCCACACCATCCGAGTATAATTGGAACCCGTACGCGCAAGTGGCTCCCTTCTTTTCCACGCATCTGCCATTCTCGAGGCAGGTGTACCCACTTTCGCAGTCTTCGTCTGACCTGCAGGGGAACTCGCAGAGCCACGGCCGCGCCGTGGTGCCTTCAGTCGAGACCCATTTCCCTTCGGAGTCCACGCGTATGTACTTGGTGCTCGCGTCCAGCGTCGGGTGGCCGGCTTTCCAGTTGCAGTACGACTGACGACACTGGATCAGCTGGTCTAGCCGCGTGAAGCTTTGCCCGGACGCCCAACGCTGCCGCTTTGCGTCTTTGTACCCTCCCATGTAAACTCCATCGGCTCCTATGTCAACCGGGTCACCCGTAGACATGTTCATCAGCTTCTTCATCTCGAGTTCTTCTTCAGCCGTCCGCAATTCGAAGAGCCGTCCATATTTACCATCCAGGCACAGCTCCCTGCACATGGTCAGGGCGGCAGATCTTGTAGCCTTGAGAGCCGCGCCAGAATACCACAAGCGAATGTCCTTTCTAGTTCCGGCATCCAGAGTGCCATTGCCGTGTACGTCCAACCTGCCATAAGCCGTGCACTCGCTCTTTTTCACGCAACGCCCGTGCATGTGGCACATGTAGCCCTCTCCGCAATCTTCGTCGCTGTAGCAAGGAAACTCGCAAAGGTACCTCGTGGCCGAGGTGTACCTGGTCGCGTCGTACCAATGCCCCGATCCATTTAATAGGAGGTAGTCTTTGTCAGCTGCTTGCGACGGCTCGCCAGGTGTCCAGCCGCAGTGCCCTTGCACACAGGTTGAACCGCTGTAGAACGCTCTCCCGTCCGAATACTTCCACACGCCTTCTTCTTCTTCGTCGCTCCCGTCCGCGTGTGCGAGGGTTGTGTGGTTCGCCGCCTCGAAGAGGGCTGCGACACGCTGTTCTTCCTCTGGAGAAAGGACGCGGGCAAGTCTTCCTGTGCGGCCATTTCTGCACATCAGTTTGCACGCATTTTCCGCGGAAGGGCGCTGGACTGAGATGCTCGAGAGCCAGAAGGCCACGTCTTCCCCGGGTGCTTCCTCGTAGAACCCCTCTTCGTATGACTGGAAGGAGTACTTTGAGCACTCACTCGTCAAAACGCACCGCCCCGTAGTCCGATGGCATACGAACGGGTCTGTAGGGTGGTCCACCCTGTCGCTACAGTCTGCGTTGCTCGTGCAAGGGAATTCACATATCGGCGACCATGGGCTGATGGTGCTGATGTCGATCCATTGGCGCGAAGTTTTGTAAAACAACAGTTCGTGGTCGTTGGTTGAGGACGGCTCGCCGGCACCCCAATCGCAAAACTTTTGGGAGCACCCCGGGCTGGCGCTCTGCTCCCAGATAGAGCTGCCGTCCGTCCACCTGAACACTCTTGGCTTGCCCTGAGCACTGTTCAGTCTATCATCTCCTCCCAAGCCGAGATGCAGCCCTAACCTGACTCCTTCCGCTACAATTCGATCGTTCTCTTCTTTCGTGTAAACCCTCGCAACGCGCCCCCTTCGACCTTCGAGGACAGCCGCGCTACACGCGTCGTCCCACGCATCTGCAGTGTACTTCGTTATCGTCGTCCAGAACCGGATGTCGCTGTACACTTTCTCCTCAAATACGCCCCGCCACACAGACACGTCCTGCCCGTCGGCGGCGCGCAGCAGACCGGTCGCGAAGAAGAACAGCAGCAGCGGCAATGGCAGCCAGCGCCCGGCGACTGGCGCGACCATTGACTGTGCGGGGCCTCGGCACAGGTAGTACCGTGCTTTATTTGTCCCCTCCCTACCCGCGCTTGGGTTTTTCTGCCTGTCGTGAGGTCGTCGGTGAGTACGTGCGCTCGGTAAAGGCCGGCGTCCAGCGAGACTCCCACAAGCCAATCCTTAGGCAATTCCTTAAGGAAAAACATCAAAACCCAAACTTCTTCTTGAGCAGGCCGAGTTCCAGGCCTCTCTTCAGGTTGTTCTTCTTCTTTTTCGCCTCGTATGTCTTGAGTGAGGGATCTCCATGTGAAGCACGGACATGTAAACTGTGACAGTGACATGAATCTTCAGTTTGGTGTTGGTTCGCTCATTGCTCAGGCTTACATTTTTGGAACACATTGCAATGTCTCGAAAAAAAAACTTTTCCGAGTTTCATGCAGGAGGTACGGGCTTCGTGGTTTTGTGTTGGCTTGGTGGCACAAGATCTATCGGCTTGTTGCGGACCACCTGCAAGAAGACGAAGGTAGTTTTTTTAGAAGCAAAGCATACTTGGTTTCCGGTAAGGAGTGGGCAGGACGTTTCAAAAGGGGAAAAGAGGAACAAAGCACATGATTGCTTCTTGGCAAATAGTTGGTGGGATGTTCTTGATTAGAGTGAAAAATCGTACGTAAGTTAATATCACTCTGCTCGAGCACATCAACCTGCTCATCCTCCTTGGCTGCCAGCTGAGGCCTCTGCCCTTTGTTTCATTGAAGGTGTCCGCGGCCAGTCATATTAGTATTGCCTCACAGGTTGATTAGCCAAGCCAAAAGCCACATCCCAGGAGAAAAGAATCGGGCAGGTTGACATTTACCTAAGCCCTGCTCGCAGTCCATGATCGCAAGCTGGACGCCAGAGGAACAAACATAATATATTATGTTGGTTTGGCGGGACACAGTTCGTGGTCTACAAGGCGAAATGAGAGCAAGGACGGACCCACCCTTCAGATATCCCTGGACGGAAATCCCGTACTGTGACTAACCAATGATAGTAGCTGGTTGACCTTGCACACATGTGAGTGCCAATTTTAATACATGCGGAAACACATGCGGAAAACACGTGCGGAATTCCGCACGTACGGAAAATCACAATTTTATTCACGTGAGGAATTCCGTACGTTCCGCATGCGGAACGCATGGAAGTGTGATGGACCTTTCTTCGGAGGGGCTCACGCACTCAAAGATCGACTTATACGCATGCGGAACGCAAGGCCTGGTGTAACCTCAATGTAACCAGCCGAATTCGACTAAAAAAACAGTGCAACCCCAATGCAACCAGCCAAATTTGACTGAAAAACAGTGTACCCTCAGTGTAACCAGCAGAATCCGACTGAAAAACAGTGTAACCTCAATGTAACCAGCCAAACTTGACTGAAAAACAGTGTAACCTCAGTGTAACCAGCAGAGTTTGACTGAAAAACAGTGTAACCTCAGTGTAACCAGCCTAATATGACTGAAAAACAGTGTACCCTCAATGTAACCAGCCAAATTTGACTGAAAAACAGTGTAACCTCCAGTGGTTACATGCTGGGTATAAGTGGTTACAGCGGTTACATCCGGGTTACACACTGGTTACACTCGGTTGCAGTGCTTACATGCTGGTTACACGTGGTTACAGCGGGTACATCCCGGTTACACACTGGTTACACTGCCAGCTCAGCCCGCAGGGCCGCCACTTCCTTCCTCATCTCCGTGAGGAGAGAGGCCACCCGTGGCTCCTCGGCGGCCGCAAACCCGGGTGTCACAGGGATGAGAATCTCACCCTCGAGCCTTTCAGGAGCTCTCAACGGGCTGTAGCAGTTCTCAATTCGGATGAAGCCTAAGTCCTCGAGACGGGTAACCGTGCCATGCTGTCTCGAGGGGAGATCTGACGCGTTCTTTTTTTCTTCGCCATTGCATGTTTGGTAAAAAGAAAAAGAGAGGGAGAGAGAGAGCGAGGGAGCTGCTGCGGGGCAGCATGGGACACGAGGCGAAGAGCCTCCTTGCCCTGTTGGGCAAGTTGCTGAAGGGCGGCCTCGAGGACCTCGAGCCCGCGCTTGAAGTGGGCACCCGCCTCCGCGAGCTGAACGGGAGGGCTCGGCGGGGGTCCCCCGAGTTCGCTCGCACCATGCGGGGCCGCAAGCAGGACCCCGACAGGGAGAAAGCGGAGGAGAGGCAATTCATTTTCTCTTCTTGTGGAGTGATTGATTGAGGGTCGGCCTGCTGCACTCATTGTGCCATCGAGATTTCTCAAAACAAGGTGGCCTTGGGTTTTGGGTTTTATCTTTCCGTCTATGCTCCCCTCCTCCGTCCCTCGTCGCACAACTCCTAGTTCTTCCGTCTTCGATCCCCCAGTTCGGGAGGATCGTAGACGACTTCGCTTCTAACAGACATCCTGCTGTCAACCTTTCATTCATCGGCGAGGACCACGCGCACGAAGACAGCCGGCTGCTCCGAGCTTTATCCGCCTTTGTCCCCAGCGTTGGGTGAAGAACCTAGGCGGACGGCTCGGAGACCTCAAGGTCGGATGCGGGTTTAGCGTCGTGCGATAGCGCACGTGACACCGCGCTCGCAGGCCCGCGAGACTAGCGTCACGAAACCGCTCCGATTCATCCCATCGCAGACTTGAGGATTTCCGTCAAGAATCGAAAGTTCAAGGAGAACAGAACGTTCTAAATGACAAAAAAACGCTGGAACCGCCTCGCGGTGTACAGCCCAATGCACGACAGCCCGAAAAGTGGGACTGGCGCCTGGCATAGACACAGGCCTGGCAGGCTTCCAGCGCAAAGAATGATCACTCGTGGCGTTGTGGCCGTCTACTGCTGGGACAGATCTGCGCGCGCGGCAACGTTTTCTTGCGGAAGAGCGGCATAGTGGCCAGGGGTTACGTCCGGAAGAGCGGCGTTGCGGTCTGCTGCTGGGGCAGAGGTAACTTGCGGAAGAGCGGCATTGTGGTCTGCTGCTGGAGCAGGGGTAACTTGCGGAACTACGGCATTCTGGTCCGCTGCGGGGGCAGGGGTAACTTGCGGAAGAGCGGCATTGTGGTCTGCTGCTGCAGCAGGGGTAACTTGCGGAAGAGCGGCATTGTGGTCTGCTGCTGGGGCAGGGGTAACTTGCGGAAGAGCGGCGTTGTGGCCTGCTGCTGGGGCAGAGGTAACTTGCGGAAGAGCGGCATTGTGGTCTGCTGCTGGAGCAGGGGTAACTTGCGGAACTGCGGCATTCTGGTCCGCTGCTGGGGCAGGGGTAACTTGCGGAAGAGCGGCATTGTGGTCTGCTGCTGGAGCAGGGGTAACTTGCGGAACTGCGGCATTCTGGTCCGCTGCTGGGGCAGGGGTAACTTGCGGAAGAGCGGCATTGTGGTCTGCTGCTGGGGCAGAGGTAACTTGCGGAAGAGCGGCATTGTGGTCTGCTGCTGGGGCAGAGGTAACTTGCGGAAGAGCGGCATTGTGGTCTGCTGCTGGAGCAGGGGTAACTTGCGGAACTGCGGCATTCTGGTCCGCTGCTGGGGCAGGGGTAACTTGCGGAAGAGCGGCATTGTGGTCTGCTGCTGGAGCAGGGGTAACTTGCGGAACTGCGGCATTCTGGTCCGCTGCTGGGGCAGGGGTAACTTGCGGAAGAGCGGCATTGTGGTCTGCTGCTGGAGCAGGGGTAACTTGCGGAACTGCGGCATTCTGGTCCGCTGCTGGGGCAGGGGTAACTTGCGGAAGAGCGGCATTGTGGTCTGCTGCTGGAGCAGGGGTAACTTGCGGAACTGCGGCATTCTGGTCCGCTGCTGGGGCAGGGGTAACTTGCGGAAGAGCGGCATTGTGGTCTGCTGCTGGAGCAGGGGTAACTTGCGGAACTGCGGCATTCTGGTCCGCTGCTGGGGCAGGGGTAACTTGCGGAAGAGCGGCATTGTGGTCTGCTGCTGGAGCAGGGGTAACTTGCGGAACTGCGGCATTCTGGTCCGCTGCTGGGGCAGGGGTAACTTGCGGAAGAGCGGCATTGTGGTCTGCTGCTGGGGCAGAGGTAACTTGCGGAAGAGCGGCATTGTGGTCTGCTGCTGGGGCAGGGGTAACTTGCGGAAGAGCGGCGTTGTGGTCTGCTGCTGGGGCAGAGGTAACTTGCGGAAGAGCGGCATTGTGGTCTGCTGCTGGAGCAGGGGTAACTTGCGGAACTGCGGCATTCTGGTCCGCTGCTGGGCAGGGGTAACTTGCGGAAGAACGGCATTGTGGTCTGCTGCTGCAGAGGTAACTTGCGGAAGAGCGGCATTGTGGTCTGCTGCTGGAGCAGGGGTAACTTGCGGAAGAGCGCGTCGGCGGCGCTTGCCACCTTTGGCACGTTTTCGGGCGAACGCCGAGAAGCTGCAGCTTGCGAGCTCGTTCCAGAAGCATTCGAAGGCTTGCGTGACGTTCCGGGCAGGGTCCGGAGGCGGCATGCTACGGACGTACTGGGCGAAGACGCGGGTCCAGTGTACGTAGGCCGGGCTGCCTGAGTAGAAGTGGGTACCGTCCTTTCCGAGCAGGCTCGTCGCATCAATCGGCGGCGGCGGCGGAGTCCATGCTGGAGGAGTTGGGGGTGCCGGTGCTCAGGACGTGGCACGCGACGGCGCGGCTTTACGCCGAAGGCAGACCCCCGTGCGTGGCGGTGGACTCACCCACGCCCTGCAAGCTGGCAATTGCACGCGTTGTACCGTTGATGCGAGCATCAACGGTACAACAGCAGACTTTCTTCTTATACGAACCGTTCGGGTACTCCTGCGGGCTGGTTTCCCGCCAGACGAGCCTCGGACCCGCCGGCTTCGCGGCCCATCGGCCGAGGAGCTGCAGGTCGCGGCGCAAATCCGAGCCCGGCTCCGCCGATCGGTAGACCAACGCGTTGTTCGCGAGCAGAACGTCGTCCTTCGTAATTCGATGGTGTTTTATCAGGTAGGCGAGCATGTAATGCATCGGGAAATAGCCGCGGGTGCCGCCCATCCGCGCGGGGGCGTGGCAGAGGTACAGGTTCATCCGTCGGACGGCGTAGCAGAACTGGGGCGACGCCCGTTTGTGACTTTCAACTGCGATCTCGTTTGCACACGGTGCCGCGGACATGACGACCTCCACCTCGTCCCCGTACTTTTCCCGCAGCAGAACCCCGAGGTAGCGATGTGCCCATCGGACACGCTGTCCCCTGTGATCACCGTCAGCCTGTTGTGAAACGCAGCGTCCCAGTCCTCCGACAGCTCGTCCAGCACACACCCGGCCGGGGCGAACACGGGGAACCCCTTCGACATGACTGTGTTCCTCGTGTACCGCCGTCTTTCATCCAGGCGCAACTCGTTTCGTTCTCCGCGCACTCCGCGTAATCAAGCAGCAACGCTTCTTTCGACGGCTCAATGCGCTCCCACGCCCCCTCGCGCAAGTCCGACGGTTCGGTGGTGTTACATCGTCTCGCACTGGCGCGCGCAACGACGACGCAGAGCAACACGACGGGCAACATGCACTTCCTTTAGAGCAACGAAGAAAACCCCCGGGGACCTCCCTACGACGTTCGCTGCGCTTAAACCTACACTAGGATAGAAAGCTTTTCTGTATCGGACTAGACTTTAACTCATGCTTGAGCCAGGATGCCCACTCCGCTGCCTTCCCGGTAGCAGACCCTTCGCACTTGCTCTTCATGGCAGCGGCGTTGCATGCCGCGATGTACGTCACATTGCACCGCCCTCTCTTTTGTGCAGTACAATGCTGGGAGGGCCCCACGGACTTGCGGGCAGCAGCTCTGTTCAAGGCTCGGATTACCCACGCACGCTAGCGGATTAGCAGAACGCTTATTTAACCAACAAGAGAACGAAGGGGTGCCTACTCGATCGTAGCTCGTCAGTACGACGCGACCTTCCGAACGAGGTTAAAAGTGGAACAAGGAGGTAGTGTATACGGGGTGAAGGGAGGAGGTAGAAACTTCGTTTCGATTCCACTGGTTTGCAGCGTCGCCTCTCTTAGGCAGCGTCGCCTGACCGACTCTCTTGGGGAGGGGAGCTGCGCACGCAGGGAATCCGTAGTTCTCGTGTTCGTTCTTCAGACTGAACGTTCGGTGGACGGGCCATTCTCACAGGTGTTTACTCTCTTGTTTCATTTCGTTGGGCGTGCCAACGAAATAAGTCCATCCGCATCCCCTGGAACTTCATCGAATTACCTGCTGTTGTTTAGCACCAGCAGGTACGGTGGACCACGGTAAATTAGGTCCATCCTTATTCCCTGGAGCTGCATGCAATTGCTCGGACCTGCATTCGGTGGCCCATCACGGTCTACCCCAGGGATTGATTGGCATACGTACATAGTTCGCCTGGGCCAAGGGAGTCCTCACGGGATTGAGCCCCAGCTTTTCAGGTCCAGCGCAACTTGCCATTGCAGTGCCTCTGCAGCCGAACGGAAATAAGTCTTTCCGAAAGGAGAAAGCGCCGTGACCCGAAGCAAGACGCCTCCCCTGCGGCCGCGACTCGGCGGAGAGCTTGGGGTCACTATTGCCCCAATTCACCTTTGGAATCACTCCGGCTTTTGGAAAGATTAGAAGCTGTCGCCAAGGAAGAGGGGATCGGGTCATTTACCCAAATGAGCCTCTCTCCCCCCTCCCCCGGAAATACTCTTTGTTGGAAAAATGAATGCGGTCACCGAAAAAAAAGGGGGGGGGGGGAGGGGGGAAGGAAGGTCATTTACCCAAATGACCCCCTCCACCCCATCCCGGATTGCCCTCTATTGGAAATTGAATGCTGTCCCTATCCGAGAAAAAGGGGGGTCATTTACCCAAATGGCCCCTCTCCCCCCTGCGGGCAGTGGGAGAGTGGATTGGGGTATCGGCTGAGGTGTTAGAAGTGAAAGACTGGATCCTTAGGGTCTAGAAAAGGAACACCACCAACGACGAGCTGAACCCGGCTCCGTAGGGCTCCTGAAGTCCAGTGCCAGCACCATGCGGTAACTCCCAGCAATCCCGAAATAGAGTAGAGTATCAATATTGTTCGTGGCCAACATCCCCCCCCTAAAATCACACGACCCACCTGGTTTACATATTGCAAGTGATTTCAAGTGCCGATGCCTTTTCTCATGCGAAATAGCAGAGGGAATAATTGGCCACGGACTACACTGATAGGAGACGATGCCAAAAATAAGCTGAAGAGTGTGACTGCTTGGCATTGCCCGCGTGGTTAGCAATTCCTGCTGATCAAGAGAAACTGACCGGCCATTGCTATCTTTACCCTCCCTGACCCCAGGATCCGCTTTCCAGCTTTCAGTTGTTGTCTTCCGTAGTTTCGTTCGTTTTGTTTACAATGCTCTAAGCCGGCCCACCCCTGTTTCCTGTAACTGCACCGCATTGCCTGCCACTGTCTACCACGGCGATCGCGCGAAGACGATTATTCAAGTGAGTGCATGCGCCTGAAGCAGGAGTACGGTACGATCGAAGAGGTAGTCACCTCGTGACCATGCAGGCCACACCGCTACAGGTATTTTGCCTCTGAACCTCAAACTATCACGGCATATCACATTGCACCACGGTCCATCAAGTCTACAAAGGTACCTCGTGGAGCTGCATAAAATTGCCTGGTGCTGAGTTTCACGGTATACTGGGTACACCACGATCTACCAGGAGGGGATGGACTGGCTTATGTTTTTTTTGAGGGTTCAGAAAGTCGGACGTTTGAAGTCTCCGGTTGACTGGGATGGTGTAGAGACGTTTGGCGGGGGGGTCGTTGTTATTGGTGCTGGTTTTGTAGGATAAGGTAAGGGGAAAAATTCTTTTTTGCGGTGGTCTCCGCTGGTCTGGTAGTACGTTTGCGGGGGGGGAAGCAAAGAGGTATTGCCCAAAACGGCTGTCAGAATTTGTTGGGAGGGTGGGGGGGGAGGCTTGTGCTGGATTCTGGCATCAGCTCGGCTACACAGGGAAGGTCGGCATACCTTTTGACAATCCTCTGTGCTGTCATCAGCCGCGCCGACGGAATCTTAGGAAGGTAACAGGAGCGGGAGCAGCATGGGCGTGTCAAGTGTGACAGGGTTTTGTTGGTTTCCGGCATCGCTTGGCAATGCCGCCATTGAGAATGCAAGGTAAGTTGGCAGAAGTTGGCTGAAATCCTCTGTGCATCCCTTCTAAGAAATACACTGTCTCAGACCCAGGACATGGTCAGAATCTTGACCCCATGTTCAATCTCCTGCCGACAGTGATTACAGGGTAGGGTCAGCAGGGATTGCCTCGGGGCTGGTTCGAAAGCCCATCAACTCGCCTGGCCATCTTTCTGGTAGATCTCGCACGAGCGATCGCAGGGAAATCGTAGTATACTTCTCAGCTTATATTGAGCATGTCGTGGCCGTTCTCTAGGTGCCCAAGTATGCTGTTGGTAATTCGCTAGATCCCGGGTCGGTATAAGGAGTGGCGTCTCACGGGATAGAAACTCGAGGGGCCGCCCGGTCCTTATTTCGACGGGACAAACACTACACCGACAAAAAGGGCCTTGTTTGTTGTACGCTTCCGCCAGGCCACTGAATTCAGATTTGCCCGGGTTTTTTGATACAAGGGAAACACCACATTTCCTCCCCTTTGAGAGTTACAGCTGGCGGCAAGTCCCGGTACATCCTAAAGCGAGCTGTCTTGTCCTTACTTCGAAGGAGGCTAGAGGAGGAGAAACGTGGGTCTTTGTTGAACGCTTCCGCCACTCAACCCAGCTTTACCTGTGTTTCTGTGGGCTACAGCACATGACCTCCTTTGATCTTTCGCAACTGTCAGC
The DNA here is from genome assembly GCA_030068145.1 of Diplonema papillatum. Lineage (NCBI taxonomy): Eukaryota > Euglenozoa > Diplonemea > Diplonemida > Diplonemidae > Diplonema > Diplonema papillatum. Next base: position 14,240 of record JAPJBO010000265.1, read on the forward strand.
CTCCTCGAGCATTCCCTACAAGGTGCTTATACAAAAAAATATATTAGCTCGTCACTCGCCGAGAACAGGCTCCTCGGGTTCCGACACAGTGATGCTTCCGAACGGCGACGAAGGGTTGCACATGTCGAGGAGGAAGTTGCTTCTGAGATCATCCATCTGCAGGTTCAGAAGGTGGCTTGCCGCCGGCGCGCTGACGATGCTTCCGAGGGACGCCTCGGCTTCCAAGTCGTCGGGGTTTTTCGTTTCGAAGCGTCGGACGGCGATGCCGAATATTTCGACGTTTTTGCCGGCGAGTGCCGTCACGGAAGACGCCGACGCGTCCGGAATGGCGCCATCGGCGTACACGAATAACATCCGAGGCCGCCCGTGGTCGGACGTGCCGAACATGTCGTTTGCCGCGATTAACCCGCCTTCGATCAACGCCGAGCCTCCGATGAAGTTCTGCTCGTGCCACGTGATGTCGGCTTCTAGCTCCGCGAGAGAGCCTGATAGACTCCCCTTCGCCCCGACCGCCGACGCCGCCGTCGTCCGCCACACTGGAGTCTGGCGCAAGCCCCCTGAAAACTGCACGAATCCTACCCGAAACCCAGTCGCGGTGCTACCGCCCGTCGGCACTTCGCCAGCCTTCTCACCGGAGAGCGGCAGTCTTCGAACCCAGTCCCGGAGGAAGTCGGCCAGTGCGTAAAACCCGTGCGGGTGGCGCCCGAAGCTGTCGACCATCGAAGAGGACCCGTCCAGAAGGACCACAATGTCCAGCGCGGGGCACTCCCCACACGTCCCCTTGGCTCCGACAATCTGATCCCACTTGCACGTGTCCTTTGCCGTGCACTCCGTTTCTCCACGGAAAGAGCTACACGCTCCATCGCGAAAGCAAACCGGGTTGAGCACGCACCGCCCGTGCTGAGTGCACTCGTAGGTCGGACACGGGTCGTCGCCTTCGTTGCAGTCAGCGTCGCCTGTGCAAGCGAACTCACAGGTGAACGGCAAGGGGTTGGTGCCGTTTACGTCGACCCACGTTGTGTCCAAGGCCATGGCATCTAACCCTGTGGGGTGGTTCGCAGTCCACGCGCAGTACCCCTGCTCGCACCCCTGGCCCGACTTGAAGATAAGGGAGCCGTCCGACCACTGGTACACATCAGAACCCTCTGCAACGAAAGTGCCGTCGATGAACGACCGCTGCTGCTGTGCAACTGTCGAAGCGCGCTGGTTCTCATCCGCCGACAAAATGCGGGCCAGCCTACCGTGTCTGCCGTCGAGACAAAGGCTTTTGCAGGTTGCAGAGGCTTCCGAATACGAAAGCCGCAGTTCGTCGGAGTGCCAGAATTGGATGCTGACGCCGGCGTCGTCTTCCAGGATCCCGTCGGCAATGGACACGGTGCCTTCGGGGTTGCAGTGGCTGCGCAGCACGCAGCGGCCGGTGTAGTGACAAACGTAGTTCGCGCCGCAGTCGTCGTTGGACCAGCACGGGAACTCGCACATGACAACTCGTAGATTGGTTTGGAGCCCGTCTGCATAACCTCCCACCGCTTCGAGTTCCAACGCGTGTTCATTCCCATTCAGGTTGTCCGGTTGGTTCGGCGAGAACTTGCAGAACTTCTGCTGGCACCCTTCACTTGCCGTGTAAAACACGGGGCCGTCTGTCCACCTCCACGTCCCCTCCAGTCCGCTGTCGTCCCCGCTGAGTCCAGCCTGGGCGACCCCTGCGGTGGACAACAAAGCTTGCATCCTGTCCATCTCCTCCTGGGAATGCACCCTTGCCAGGCGGCCCTGTCTCCCGTCGTAGCACAGGTCCCGGCAAACATCCGAGCGCTCAGACCAAGTGTACGTTCGGTTCGAGACCCAGAAACGAACGTCCTCGTGAGCCTGGGCTTCCTGCACACCATCCGAGTAGGTTTGCATTCCATACAGGCAGGTGGCACCCTTCGCCTCCACGCACCGGCCCGTCGGAAGGCACGTGTACCCACTTTCACAATCATCATCCGAAGTGCACGGGAACTCGCAGAGCCACGGCCGTTGGGTCTTGCCATCGGACGACATCCATTCCGATATGGTGTTCAGCAGGATGTATTTTCTTGACGTGCCCGTCAGCGGCTGACCAGACGCCCAGTGGCAGAACGGCTGCCGGCACGGAATCCTCGCGTACACGTGGCTGAACATCTGTCCCGACGACCACCGATACAAGCCGTCACCATCCTTGTACCCGCCCATGTAAAGTCCTGTGCTCCCTACAAACGCGTCGAGGGCATCCGTAGCTCCTATGAGGTCCTTGACGTGGATGTCTTCTTCCCGCGTGTGCAACTCAAAGAGCCGTCCGTATCTACCGTCCACGCACAAGTCCTCGCACATACTCTGCGCGTCCTCTCTGTTAGCCTTCAGCTCGCCGGAGTACCACAAGCGGATGTCCTTTCTCGTACCGTTGTCCAACTTACCGTCTGCATCCAACTTCAACCTGCCGTATACCGTGCACTCGCTCTTTTTCACGCAACGCCCGTGCTTGTGGCACATGTAGTTCTCTTCACAGTCTTCGTCGCTGTAACAAGGGAACTCGCAGACGTACCTCTGAGCCTCGCCATCCCGCTCCGTGTCGAGCCAACCACCGTCGGCGCCGAACGAAATCGCGAAATACTGCTCCAAGAACCTGTTCGTTGGTTCACCGAACATCCAGTTGCAGTACCCTTGCTTGCACTCCGCGTCGTGAGAGAACAAACGCCCGTCCGAGTATCGCCACTTGGCCACTGCATCGTAATCGCTCCCGTCCGCGTACGCGTAGCCTGTGTAGGACGACGTATTCGCGAGGTCGGTGATGCGCTTGTTTTCCTCAACAGACAGAATGCGAGCGAGTCTTCCTGTGCGGCCATTTTTGCACATCAGTTTGCACGCATTTTCTGCGGAAGGCAGCTGGACCGCGATGCTCGAAAGCCAGAACGTGATGTCGTTCCCGGGCGTACTCTCCAAAAACCCATCATCGGGCCCCTGCAGGGAGTACTTCGAGCACTCGCTCACCCTCACGCACCTCCCAGTGGTCCTGTGGCAGATCCGCGGGTCGGCTGGGTTGTCCACCTTGTCCTTGCAGTCTGCGTCGCTCGCGCAAGGGAACTCACAGAACACTGAGCTTGCAGGGTAGCTTACGCCCACGTCTTTCCACCACAGCCCGGCTTGCGGAACGGTCTCTTCCTCCCTCCTCCCAAGCAGCAATTGGGTATCGGGATTGTAGTAATACTTGCCGTCTGGTTGGCCCACAGCCCAAGTACAAAACTTCTGCGAGCACCCAGTGTCCCTCTCCCAGAACGTGCTTCCATCCGACCAGAGCCAGAGGCCGCCACTCCATATGTCGGTGCCGCCCAAGCCGAGATCACTGAAGAACCTGATGGATTGAGCCCTCGCTCGCTCATGCTCTTCTTCCGTGTACAATCGCGCCAAACGACCCCTCCGACCTTCGTGCTCAACACCAGCGCATGCGTCGGCCCAAGCCGGTAGGCCGTACTTCGCTGTTGATGTCCAAAACTGTATGTCTTCGTAGAGCTCCTCCTCAAAGAATCCGTTCCACACGGTCACTCCATCGGCATGTCGGAAGAAAGCAGACGCCAACAGCAAAGGCAGCAGCAACGAAGGCCAGCGGCACTGCTGGCACTCGATTATCAGCCTGACCATAGCGGATGCCTTGATGAATCCCCCCCTTCTTTTCTTCTTTCGAAGTCTGTGTTGTTTTGCTAACCCAACTCTTACGGTTAATTTCCACCTTTTCCCCCTTTTCCCCATTTTTCATTTTTGTGGAGTGCCTTCGCTCTTTTTGGCATGTTGGGGCTGGAATTTTGCAATTTCGAAGCATATCTTTCCGTTGCGCCTTTGACGCCAAAAAGTTGACATGATGCGGCACTAGTCTGATATCGTCTTCCCGCTTATGACCGTCCCTACTTCGGCGACAACGTTATTTACCTGGGATGGGCGGCCGCACTTTTTCTGGGACTTGCTAAAAAATGGGATCTCGTTCTGACTTTTACGAACAGTTTCGGCCGCATCCGAATGTAAAGGTGTATACTTTTTGAAGGGGATGCTTGTGTAGTAGTTGTCCATGCACATGCGCCTCCCCGAGTATGCATACAGAGCCGCAGCTGCAATCTGGGTCAATCTTACCGGTATACCACTCTTTCCACGAAAAAGTGTTACAAAAAACGACTTTTGCCTTTCTGCCGATTTTTGCCATCTGTACTACTGTAGGTGCGAAAATTGTCGGTTTGAAGATTTTGAGGACACGATTGAATATCGCCGAGGACAGGGCTTTCCGAACATCTGGTCGGATAAAATTTTCGACCGACCCCCAGCGTTGAGAAACCTTGTATTTTTTGAATTTTTGGGATTTTTGGAGTTTTTGATTTTTTGGGGATGTTGGGGGTTCCCTCTGGCTTGGCGGTGTTCTCTGCCGGGACGGGTTTCGTGTGAGTGTTTCCCAGCTGATGAGGAAGAGCTGGGCGGCGTGAATATTTTGGGGCAAAACTCCACCCGGAGGATGTCAATCCGACGTATCAACCCCAGCAAGTGGTGAGAAGTGGTGCTCAGATGGCAATTCTGTTCGGGCCACTGAGCAGACAGGCCTCGGTGAATGCCCCGAAATGTCTGAAGTTGAAAGGGACAGCATGCAGCAATGCATCGGATGTGTTTTTGCAAGCCTTTTCTTCGCTGTGGAGGATCCTCTGTTCCACAAAGTGCTTCTAAATGTGCGCCCGAATGTCACAATGCATGCACTTTCTCCCGACAGCACCAGCAATGTGGGTCCTTACTTTGCCAAGGGGATTCCAAGGAGAAATTTGCTGTGCGTAGCGGTAGAAATGACTCTATCAGATGCGAACAGCGAGAGACGTGAGTGCGTCATGAAGAGGCTCCACCAGGATTCCTCTGGGCTGGCTCTTGGAAGTGTTTTGCCCTGGGCAATTACCATGGAAAAAGGGGGATTTCACAGGAAAGTAGATCTAATCGCGCATTCGAGGGAGATGCTTCATGCAAAACCCCCCAAAAAATACGACTGTGGAGTAGTTAGGGTGGTAGGAAGGTGGTGCAGCCCTCGGATCGAACATCTTCTCAAAAATCTCCTGCTCGGCACAGTGTCCCCTGGGCAATTACCATGGAAAAAGGGGAATTTCACAGGAAAATAGATCTAATCGCGCATCCGAGGAGATGCTTCATGCAAAAACCCCCAAAAAACACGACTGTGGAGTAGTTAGAGTGGTAGAAAGGTGGTTCAGCCCTCGGATCGAACATCTTCTCCAAAACTTCCTGCTCGGCGCAGTGTCTCCTGGGCAATTACCATGGAAAAAGGGAACTTCACAGGAAAGTAGATCTAATCGCGCATTCGAGGGAGATGCTAGGCCAAATTTTCGGAGAAACGAAACGAAGTTGGCTATTTGAGGAATATGGAACTGGAATTCTGGAGAAAATGGCTTTTTTGCCGCAGTTTCTTTTTGCCGGCTTGCTAAATAATGGTTTCCATGCCGTACAAGGAAGACCAAGCCAGCCGTTTCCTGTGTCACATCGTTTTCCGGATGCCTCGATAAGTAGCATGCCATGCAAGACGGAGCCGGCTCTTTCGCAAACCACCAAAAGCCAAGGGACAGAACAGGGCACGTTTTCAGAGGGGCTTCCCCGGCGTAGTTCGCTTCCTCCTCGGTAAGGTGGAGGACGGGCCCTGCGAGGCACGGGCACGCTTCTTCTTTTCTTTTGCTTCGCCCCGAGACTGCTCGTTCTTTGCCATCATGGTTCGAACTTCTTCTTCGAGCTCTCCAAAGTGAGGACTCAGCAACTCGACCAGGACATCCTTCTTCGAACGTTGAGTTGGCTGAGCTGCTTCACACACTTTGGCTAACTCCAAGAGCTGGCTCAGATACAAGGACTCGAGGGCACTAATTTGAGACTCTTCTTTTGTCACTGTATCATGCTCTTCGGCAAAGTCGTGTTTGCGATCTTCCGAGCTATCCCACCCTCTAGATGGTGCCTTTTGCAATTTCCTGAGCTACCGAGCTACCACCCTCTAGGACGCGCTTTTTGAAATTTTCCGAGCTATCCCACCCTATACAACGCGCTTTTTGCAACTTCCTGAGCTATCCCACCCTCCAGTAGACGATTTTTGCGATTTCCCGAGCTATCCCACCCTCTACAATGCGCTTTTTGCAACTTCCTGAGCTATCCCACCCTCTAAAATGCATTTCTTGCGATTTCCTGAGCTATCCCACCCTCTAGGACACGCTTTTTGCAACTTTCCGAGCTATCCCACCCTCTACAACGCGCTTTTTGCAGTTTCCCGAGCTATCCCACCCTCTAGATGGCGCATTTTGCGATTTCCTGAACTATCCCACCCTCCAGGTGACGATTCTTGCGATTTCCTGAGCTATCCCACCCTCTAGATGGTGCCATTTGCAACTTCCTGAGCTATCCCACCCTCTAGGACACGCTTTTTGCAACTTTCCGAGCTATCCCACCCTCTACAACGCGCTTTTTGCAGTTTCCCGAGCTATCCCACCCTCTAGATGGCGCATTTTGCGATTTCCTGAACTATCCCACCCTCCAGGTGACGATTCTTGCGATTTCCTGAGCTATCCCACCCTCTAGATGGTGCCATTTGCAACTTCCTGAGCTATCCCACCCTCCAGATGACGATTTTTGCGATTTCCTGAGCTATCCCACCCTCTACAACGCGTTTTTTGCAATTTCCCGAGCTATCCCACCCTCTAGATGGCGCATTTTGCGATTTCCTGAACTATCCCACCCTCCAGGTGACGATTCTTGCGATTTCCTGAGCTATCCCACCCTCTAGATGGTGCCATTTGCAACTTCCTGAGCTATCCCACCCTCCAGATGACGATTTTTGCGATTTCCTGAGCTATCCCACCCTCTACAACGCGTTTTTTGCAATTTCCCGAGCTATCCCACCCTCTAGATGGCGCATTTTGCGATTTCCTGAACTATCCCACCCTCCAGGTGACGATTCTTGCGATTTCCTGAGCTATCCCACCCTCCAGTAGACGACTTTTGCGATTTCCCGAGCTATCCCACCCTCTACAATGCGCTTTTTGCAACTTCCTGAGCTATCCCACCCTCTAAAATGCATTTCTTGCGATTTCCTGAGCTATCCCGCCCTCTAGGACACGCTTTTTGCAACTTTCCGAGCTATCCCACCCTATACAACGCGCTTTTTGCAGTTTCCCGAGCTATCCCACCCTCTAGATGGCGCATTTTGCGATTTCCTGAACTATCCCACCCTCCAGGTGACGATTCTTGCGATTTCCTGAGCTATCCCACCCTCTAGATGGTGCCATTTGCAACTTCCTGAGCTATCCCACCCTCTAGGACACGCTTTTTGCAACTTTCCGAGCTATCCCACCCTCTACAACGCGCTTTTTGCAGTTTCCCGAGCTATCCCACCCTCTAGATGGTGCCTTTTGCAACTTCCTGAGCTATCCCACCCTCTACAACGCGCTTTTTGCAACTTCCTGAGCTATCCCACCCTCAACAATGCGTTTTTTGCAATTTCCCGAGCTATCCCACCCTCTAGATGGTGCCATTTGCAACTTCCTGAGCTATCCCACCCTCTAGGACACGCTTTTTGCAATTTTCCGAGCTATCCCACCCTCAACAACGCGCTTTTTGCAGTTTCCCGAGCTATCCCACCCTCTAGATGGTGCCTTTTGCAACTTCCTGAGCTATCCCACCCTCTACAACGCGTTTTTTGCAATTTCCTGAGCTATCCCACCCTCTACAACGCGCTTTTTGCAACTTCCTGAGCTATCCCACCCTCAACAACGCGTTTTTTGCAATTTCCCGAGTTATCCCACCCTCTAGATGGTGCATTTTGCAACTTCCTGAGCTATCCCACCCTCAACAATGCGTTTTTTGCAATTTCCCGAGCTATCCCACCCTCTAGATGGTGCCATTTGCAACTTCCTGAGCTATTTACTAACCCACCCTCTAGGTGGCGCGTTTTGCAGTTTCCTGAGCTATCCCACCTTCCACACCGCATTATTTGCAAACTCTTGAGATAGACTGGCACCACCATAAGTGGATTTTTGGATGGTGAAAGAGGTCGCCAAAATGCACGAGCTGTCCAAAATATGGCATTACACCAAGAAAAAATGATGTTTTCGGGAGGAAGGTGTGGGTTTTTAGCTCAAAACCCATGATTGCGAAAATCTCAAATAAATGGTATCTGGGCAAAAAAAACGCTAAGTGCATTTCCCCAGTAAACCGTCTCCAACACTTGGGCAGCAGGGATGCCTTGGGACGAAGTTTCTGCGCTCTAAACCGGGGTTTTGGGGAATCACACGGCATTCAGCGGTGACCCTACTGTAGCCCCGACCCGCACAGTAGGCTGTCTTGACGCTTCGGGTGGGGGGAGACCTGCCCGCGCAGCGATATATTTTGTGGTGGTGAGCCACCTTTTGGCGAAGACCGATCCAGCAACTCTTCTTGTGGCGGTTTTGTGTTTCTTAAAGGAGCCCTGCGCCGCAGGCGCGGAAACTTTTAAACGGTCGCACTTACGGATCAAAGCAGATGGGCAGTAGGGTGGCTCGTCACAACTAGGTTGGCTGACATGTCAATTAAACCTGCAGCAGAACCCATCTGCCTTCGATACCCTCTGGAAGTTGCAAATTCGGGCAAAGTGCCGACCACGACTGCGGCTAGAACAATGTCACGCGTATTCTACGAGGTTCCGACAATGCCAGCTGATTTTTGCCGCATGGTTTTGCAACAGCTCGTTGACATGGAATACAATGAGAAAGAGATCAATGCAGCGTTCTGCGATTAAAGAATTCGGATGCAGTTGCATTCAGGAACCTTCTGACAGCCGCCAAACCTCGGCCGTACAAGGAAAACAACGCATTGTCGCATCTGGTGGGATGCTAGTGAGCCTGATACCAGCCGGAAGCAAAAGAAACGGGTACTTCTTCAAGACGCACAGAAGGTGGTGTGTGCATCTTGGTGGTGGGATGCTAGTGCGCCTGATACCAGCCAGAAGCTCCTGTTCCTCTTCCTGTTGCTTCTCTAGGCCCGCCAGGCTTATGACGACACGCAGAATCTCATCTTCCTGAGTAGTAGGTGCCCTGGAAAAAGAGCCTAAGCGCACAGGGTCTAGGCCCTCGTGGTGCCCCTAGTAGTATAGTACGGTGACACAGAGGAAAGCTGTGGCAGTCCATACACCCACCATCCCCGCCTCTAATTTGGCCAATCAAAGATGATTTTAATCCGAAGCATGCCTGAAAACTCTGTTCCCGGGGTGCTACCAACTGGCGACCCCCTCGATGGCAAAACATGAAAATGCGTTTTTCGAAAACCCTAATCTTGGGATCTAGCCCGCCAGATATCGAGCTTCGGAACCCACCGAGGGTCGGAATGAAAAGACCGGATTCAAAACAGTTCAAAAGCGCCCTCGGACCAAAGAAAATGTCCCGGGGTTGATCTTCAGATGGTCTTTTTCACATTTGAACGGTCGCCATGAGAATGACTCATGTATGTTTGGTCGGAGTTGGTTTACCTCGTCATCTTCGTTATGGAGTTGTTGCGCCCCAGTGAACCCACCAGTTTCGCTCTGACTTCTTCGACTCCTAAAGATTCCTGCTCCGAAAAAGACCCCCACCCACAACTACTCGTTCACCACACTGGCTGGAACACCCGTGGCAGTTCTACGACACACAGCCCAGCTGGCTTCTTCGGTTGTTGGACAGGGGAGGCGCACTCTTAGTTTTGACCTTTCTATCATGAATCTATGGTGCAAAGGTTTGGTTCACCTTTTCGTCGGTGTGTGGCGCATGCCCACGAAGCGGCACTGCAAAGCCAGCTGTCGGCCAGCAGTCGGCTTTTCTACTCAAAGAACCAACCCGAGGGGCAAGTTCACAAGTAAGAACCAACCCGAGGGGCAAGTTCACAAGTAAGAACCAACCCGAGGAGCAAGTTCACAAGTAAGAACCAACCCGAGGGGCAAGTTCACAAGTAAGAACCAACCCGAGGGGCAAGTTCACAAGTAAGAACCAACCCGAGGGGCAAGTTCACAAGTAAGAACCAACCCGAGGGGCAAGTTCACAAGTAAGAACCAACCCGAGGGGCAAGTTCACAAGTAAGAACCAACCCGAGGGGCAAGTTCACAAGTAAGAACCAACCCGAGGGGCAAGTTCACAAGTTTCGCTTGCAGTTTCGCGGCGTAGTGTGTGCCGTCTTTTCATCGTCGTTTGCCGGTCGTTTCATTTCGTTTAACGCCATGCCTCTTCGTCTCCTTCTACCTTTCCTTGACTTTCCGATCTTGGTATGCTCGAGATCGTACCAAATATGGTCCTTCTTGAGTGACAGAAATTGCAAGCTAGCTAAGAAACGCTCTTCGTGATGGAAGACACCCAGCCTTGAAGTACTCAGCAAACAAAAACGAGAGAGAGAGAGAGAAAGAGAGGGAGAGAGACAGAGGGACTAAGTTGCATGGAAAAGCTTTCTCGAAAAAGGAAACGAACCCGGGTTTCCCGCTGGACTGCTTGGTACGCCCGTCGGAATGCATTTCACTTCTTAGTGGCGGACCTACAAGCCAGGACATTATTGGTTCACCTTCTTTTAGCGTTATTTGTGGATTAGAAGGTCGGTATTTTAAAGTCTCCGGTTGACCGTAGAGGCTTGGGTATGGAGGGGGCTGAGAAAAGTGAGAGGGTGCCGCTCGTTTCGGGTGATGTGTCACTCCGTTGTGAAACCTTGTGAAGTTCCCTAACGCGTTTAGGGGACGTTTGGGATTGGGTAGGGTGTGGTCGTTCTGCTACGGCGTGAAAAGCCAGGAAGTTTAGACGCTAATCGTCGACTCTTGATTATGTTCACCGGGTTCCGTGCTCGTCAGGAAGATCCCGGTGCCTGGCTTTTCTTCTGGGTGGTTTCTTTCAAAAGGAAACGGCATTTCCATACGCACGTCAGAAGGAACCGGAAACCGAAACGCTTCCAACGTTTTCTACTTAGCCCCGGGGGGAGAACTTTAGTTTGGTGTTTGGGAAGATCTTGGAGGGGGGGGCTGGGAGAGGGGTCATTTACCCAAATGACCCCCTTCCACCGCCCCTCCCGGGATTACCCTCTATTGAAAATTGAATGCTGTCATCACCGGAGGAAAGGAGGTCATTTACCCAAACGACCTCCTCCCCCCTGTGGACAGGGTGTAAAGTGGCAGTGGGGCAGCGGGTGGGGGTATCAGCTGTATTAATTTGTTGTTAGTGTGTGGGCATTTGAAGCGTGGACGCTGCTCCCCTTGAGGTTCCTGGCTCATGCCAAAGCGCCGCCGCCCGGGTTAAGGGGTTGCGGCATCAGGCGTGTGCCAGGGCCAGGGAGACTGTTCGGAGGGGTCACCACCCACTTTGTTGCATTAGTGTGATTGTCAGGCCTTCGACACTACCCTGAGCAACGCAACTACACTATGCACGTCTCTTCGCGTCGGGGCGCTGCCGGTTGCGGTCCTGCCGGAGGCGCAGGCGCCTCGTCGATATCAGCTGAAGTGTCCTCGTTGTTTGATAGGTAGCTTCTCCTAGAAGTGAAAGACTGGATCCTAATGGTCTAGAAATGGAACACTGATCGTTCATGGTCTACCAGTGTCGACGTGTGTGACAGACTGAACCCTTAGAAAACTGCTTGGCATTGCCTGCATAGTTGTAATTTCTGCCGATCAACAGAGACTGACCGGTCGCTGCTACCTGCATAACCCAACCCCAGGATCCGCTTTCTAGCTTTCCATTGTTCTTCCGTTGTTTCGTTCGTTTCTTGCGATTCTCTTAGCCGGTCCACCCTTGTTTCCTGGAACTGCATCGCACTGCCAGCCGCTCTATCATGCTTATCACGTTGCACCACGGTCTATCCAGTCTTCCCTTATCTCGTGCACTTCACCTGCATAAAATAGCCTGGTGCAGAGTTTCACGGTATGTCGAGGTACAACACGATCTATCAGGAGGGGATGAGGGTTTGAGGGTTTAGAACGCCGGGTTGACTGGGATGGTGTAGAGACGTTTGGCGGGGGGAAGAGGGTTTGCACAAAGAGAAGCCTCCGGTGCCAATTGTTACATGGCTGTCAGAATTTGTTGGGAGGTGGTGGTTTTCGTGTATCTCTGGTATCGGGTTGGCTACGCAGGGAAGGTCGACATACCTTTTGACAATCCTCTGTGCTGTCAGCCGCGCCGAAGGAGAAACCCTTAGAAAAGGGGCGGGGTCGTTGTGTTGTAATAATAATAGGAGGGAGGAGAGGAAGGAGCAAGTCAAGGGGTAGTGGTTTGTGGTGGTTTCTGTTATCGGCTTGGCAATGCAAAATAAATCGGCATTGAGAATCCTCTCGAGTATTTCGCAAAGCAGGTGTTTGCCACACTGTCTGAGACCAATGACCGGATTGTCAGCCCCTATCTAATCTCCTGTCCACGCAAAACCAATACGTAGGGTCACCGCACCGAACAGTGAAAATAATATACCCAGGGAAGAATAGGGTCAGGGGGTGGTAGCCTCGGGGGTGCGTTGGTTGTTTTATTTCGACCTTCTTTGTTCCCACTGGCTTGAAAACGTCGGCTGGCCGTCTGTTTGGTAGAAGCGAAGCAGCGATCGCAGGGAAATCGTGGTATTCTTCGTTCTTGGTACTGAGCATGTGGTGGTCATTTTACTGCTGTGCATTCGCTAGAATACCCGGGTCGGGTTAAAGGGTATCTCACGGAATGGAACCCCTGCTTGGAAGATACTCGAGGGCCGCACGGTGCTTATCTCGACGGGGGAAAACACTGCAACAACAAAGTGGACCTTGTCTGTTGGACGCTTCCGCCCGGGCACTAAATCCAGATTTGTGTGATTGGTTACATGATACGAGAGAAACACCACACTTCCTCCTCTTTGAGCGTTACAACTGGCGGCCTCCCCGAGTACATCCTACAAAGCGGCGTTTACTCAAAGAAATGTGAAAACGGGAAATAATGGCTCGTCACTCGCTGAGGACGGGCTCCTCGGGCAACACCGTAATGCTTCCGAACGGCGCCGAAAGGTTGCACATGTCGAGGAGGAACTTCCTTCTGAGATCATCCATCTGCAGGTTCAGAAGGCGGCTTGCGCTGACGAAGTTTCCGAGGGACACCTCGGCTTCCAAGTCGTTGGGCTTTTTCGTTTCGAAGCGTCGGACCACGATACCGAATATTTCGACGTTTTTGCCGGCGAGTGCCGTCACGGAAGACGCCGACGCGTCCGGAATGGCGCCATCGGCGTACACGAATAACATCCGAGGCCGCTCGTGGTCTTCGTTTTCTGCCGTGCCGAACATTTCGTTTGCCAAGCGTATCGCGCTTTCGATGAACGCTGAGCCTCCGATGAAGTTCTGCTCGTGCCACGTGAGTTCGGCTTCTAGCTCCGCCAGAGAGCCTGACAGACTACCCTTTGCGCCGACCGCCGACGCCGCCGTCGTCTGCCACACCGGAGCCTGGTGCAAGCCCCCTGAAAACTGCACGAATCCTACCCGAAACCCAGTCGCGGTGCTACCAGCCGCTGGCACTTCGCCCGCCTTCTCACCGGAGAGCGGCAGTCTTCGAACCCAATCCCGGAGGAAGTCGGCCAGTGCGTAAAACCCGTGCGGGTGGCGCCCGAAGCTGTCGACCATCGAAGAGGACCCGTCCACCAGGACAACAATGTCCAGCGCAGGGCACTCCCCACACGTCCCCTTGGCTCCGACAATCTGATCCCACTTGCACATGTTCTTTGCCGTGCACTCCGTTTCTGCACGGAAAGAGCTACACGCTCCATCGCGAAAGCAAACCGGGTTGAGCACGCACCGCCCGTGCTGAGTGCACTCGTAGGTCGGACACGGGTCGTCGCCTTCGTTGCAGTCAGCGTCGCCTGTGCAAGCGAACTCACAGGTGAACGGCAAGGGGATGGTGCCGTTTACGTCGATCCACGTTGTGTCCAAGGCCATGGCATCTAACCCTGTGGGGTGGTTCGCAGTCCACGCGCAGTACCCCTGCTCGCACCCCTGGCCCGACTTGAAGATAAGGGAGCCGTCCGACCACTGGTACACATCAAACCCCTCTGCAACGAAAGTGCCGTCGATGAACGATTGCTGCTGCTGTGCAACTGTCGAAGCGCGCTGGTTCTCATCGCCTGACAAAATGCGGGCCAGCCTACCGTGTCTGCCGTCGAGACAAAGGCTTTTGCAGGTTGCAGAGGCTTCCGAATACGAAAGCCGCAGTTCGTCGGAGTGCCAGAATTGGATGCTGACGCCGGCGTCGTCTTCGAGGATCCCGTCGGCAATGGACACGGTGCCTTCAGGGTTGCAGTGGCTACGCAGCACGCAGCGGCCGGTGTAGTGACAAACGTAGTTCGCGCCGCAGTCATCGTTGGACCAGCACGGGAACTCGCACATGACAACTCGTAGATTGGTTTGGAGCCCGTCTGCATAACCTCCCACCGCTTCGAGTTCCAACGCGTGTTCATTCCCATTCAGGTTGTCCGGTTGGTTCGGCGAGAACTTGCAGAACTTCTGCTGGCACCCTTCACTTGCCGTGTAAAACACGGGGCCGTCTGTCCACCTCCACGTCCCCTCCAGTCCGCTGTCGTCCCCGCTGAGTCCAGCCTGGGCGACCCCTGCGGTGGACAACAAAGTTTGCATCCTGTCCATCTCCTCCTGGGAATGCACCCTTGCCAGGCGGCCCTGTCTCCCGTCGTAGCACAGGTCCCGGCAAACATCCGAGCGCTCAGACCAAGTGTACGTTCGGTTCGAGACCCAGAAACGAACGTCCTCGTGAGCCTGGGCTTCCTGCACACCATCCGAGTAGGTTTGCATTCCATACAGGCAGGTGGCACCCTTCGCCTCCACGCACCGGCCCGTCGGAAGGCACGTGTACCCACTTTCACAATCATCATCCGAAGTGCACGGGAACTCGCAGAGCCACGGCCGTTCGGTATTTCCGTCAGACGACATCCATTCCGATATGGTGTTCAGCAGGATGTATTTTCTTGACGTGCCCGTCAGCGGCTGACCAGACGCCCAGTGGCAGAACGGCTGCCGGCACGGAATCCTCGCGTACACGTGGCTGAACATCTGTCCCGACGACCACCGATACAAGCCGTCACCATCCTTGTACCCGCCCATGTAAAGTCCTGTGCTCCCTACAAACGCGTCGAGGGCATCCGTAGCTCCAATGAGGTCCTTGACGTGGATGTCTTCTTCCCGCGTGTGCAACTCAAAGAGCCGTCCGTATCTACCGTCCACGCACAAGTCCTCGCACATACTCTGCGCGTCCTCTCTGTTTGCCTTCAGCTCGCCGGAGTACCACAAGCGGATGTCCTTTCTCGTACCGTTGTCCAACTTACCGTCTGCATCCAACTTCAACCTGCCGTATACCGTGCACTCGCTCTTTTTCACGCAACGCCCGTGCTTGTGGCACATGTAGCCCTCTTCACAGTCTTCGTCGCTGTAACAAGGGAACTCGCAGACGTACCTCTGAGCCTCGCCATCCCGCTCCGTGTCGAGCCAACCACCGTCGGCGCCGAACGAAATCGCGAAATACTGCTCCAAGAACCTGTTCGTTGGTTCACCGAACATCCAGTTGCAGTACCCTTGCTTGCACTCCGCGTCGTGAGAGAACAAACGCCCGTCCGAGTATCGCCACTTGGCCACTGCATCGTAATCGCTCCCGTCCGCGTACGCGTAGCCTGTGTAGGACGACGTATTCGCGAGGTCGGTGATGCGCTTGTTTTCCTCAACAGACAGAATGCGAGCGAGTCTTCCTGTGCGGCCATTTTTGCACATCAGTTTGCACGCATTTTCTGCGGAAGGCAGCTGGACCGCGATGCTCGAAAGCCAGAACGTGATGTCGTTCCCGGGCGTACTCTCCAAAAACCCATCATCGGGCCCCTGCAGGGAGTACTTCGAGCACTCGCTCACCCTCACGCACCTCCCAGTGGTCCTGTGGCAGATCCGCGGGTCGGCTGGGTTGTCCACCTTGTCCTTGCAGTCTGCGTCGCTCGCGCAAGGGAACTCACAGAACACTGAGCTTGCAGGGTAGCTTACGCCCACGTCTTTCCACCACAGCCCGGCTTGCGGAACGGTCTCTTCCTCCCTCCTCCCAAGCAGCAATTGGGTATCGGGATTGTAGTAATACTTGCCGTCTGGTTGGCCCACAGCCCAAGTACAAAACTTCTGCGAGCACCCAGTGTCCCTCTCCCAGAACGTGCTTCCATCCGACCAGAGCCAGAGGCCGCCACTCCATATGTCGGTGCCGCCCAAGCCGAGATCACTGAAGAACCTGATGGATTGAGCCCTCGCTCGCTCATGCTCTTCTTCCGTGTACAATCGCGCCAAACGACCCCTCCGACCTTCGTGCTCAACACCAGCGCATGCGTCGGCCCAAGCCGGTAGGCCGTACTTCGCTGTTGATGTCCAAAACTGTATGTCTTCGTAGAGCTCCTCCTCAAAGTATCCTCTCCACACGGCCACCCCATCGGCATGTCGGAAGAAAGCAGACGCCAACAGCAAAGGCAGCAGCAACGAAGGCCAGCGGCACTGCTGGCACTCGAATATCAGCCTGACCATAGCTGATGCGTTTACGTGATCCCGCTTCTTTTCTTCTTTCGAAGTTTGTTGTTTGTTTACCTCGTTATCTTCGTTATGGAGTTGTTGCAGACACAGTGAACGGTAATTTTATTATGACTCCTTCTACCCCTTAACATTCGTTCTCCACCACAACTATTCTTCACAACACTGAGTGGTCGTCTCACGACACTGGCTTCGTAGGTCCGCCTTCTGCCGCCGAGGTTTTCGTGGCTTATTTGAGATCAAACTAATTTGCTTCCTTCCCTTTTCCAATGCCGAAAGTCACCGAGCCTTTCGTTGAGCTAATTTGCAAATATTAGGGAGCAAGATTATATTACTATCGCGGACTTTCTTCCCGCAAATTTGGCTCGGGGTCTCCACCTTTCGGTGGTATACCCTGAGGTGATGATGCCCGACTTCGGCACTACACTACCGGCAGGCGAAGGCAGTATGTGACCACCGGTGGCAGCTTTCGAGCTAGCGGATGAAAGCGGAGATAGGATCCTGAAGGCCGCAGCCAAGCAGAGGCAGCGTCGGAACCTGCCGCAGCTTGCTGCCGCTAGCTCGGAACCTGCCGCCGCAACTTGCTGCCGCTAGCTCGGAGCCTGCCGCAACTTGCTGCCGCTAGCTCGGATCCTGCCACAGCTTGCTGCCGCTAGGTCGGAACCTGCCGCAGCTTGCTGCCGCTAGCTCGCCTGCCGCAACTTGCTGCCGCTAGCTCGGAGCCTGCCGCAACTTGCTGCCGCTAGCTCGGATCCTGCCACAGCTTGCTGCCGCTAGCTCGGAACCTGCCGCCGCAACTTGCTGCCGCTAGCTCGGAGCCTGCCGCAACTTGCTGCCGCTAGCTCGGATCCTGCCACAGCTTGCTGCCGCTAGGTCGGAACCTGCCGCAGCTTGCTGCCGCTAGCTCGGAACCTGCCGCCGCAACTTGCTGCCGCTAGCTCGGAACCTGCCGCCGCAACTTGCTGCCGCTAGCTCGGAGCCTGCCGCAACTTGCTGCCGCTAGCTCGGAACCTGCCGCCGCAACTTGCTGCCGCTAGCTCGGAGCCTGCCGCAACTTGCTGCCGCTAGCTCGAAGCCTGCCACAGCTTGCTGCCGCTAGCTCGGAGCCTGCCGCAACTTGCTGCCGCTAGCTCGAAGCCTGCCACAGCTTGCTGCCGCTAGCTCGGAGCCTGCCGCAACTTGCTGCCGCTAGCTCGGATCCTGCCACAGCTTGCTGCCGCTAGCTCGGAACCTGCCGCAGCTTGCTGCCGCTTGGTCGGATCCTGCCGCAGCTTGCTGCCGCTAGCTCGGATCCTGCCGCCGCAACTTGCTGCCGCTAGCTCAGAGCCTGCCGCCGCTGGCTGCCGCTAGCTCGGAACCTGCCGCAACTTGCTGCCGCTAGCTCGGAACCTGCCGCAGCTTGCTGCCGCTTGGTCGGATCCTGCCGCCGCTGGCTGCCGCTAGCTCGGAACCTGCCGCCGCTGGCTGCCGCTAGCTCGGAACCTGCCGCAACTTGCTGCCGCTAGCTCGGAACCTGCCGCAGCTTGCTGCCGCTTGGTCGGATCCTGCCGCCGCTGGCTGCCGCTAGCTCGGAACCTGCCGCCGCTGGCTGCCGCTAGCTCGGAACCTGCCGCAACTTGCTGCCGCTAGCTCGGAACCTGCCGCAGCTTGCTGCCGCTTGGTCGGATCCTGCCGCCGCTGGCTGCCGCTAGCTCGGAACCTGCCGCCGCTAGCTGCCGCAGGTGCGGTAATTTTGAACGGTCGCACTTACAGCTACGTCTTGTTGGCCGGTCGCTTCATCTAGTTTTAACGCAAAGTCTCCTTCGTCTCCTTCTTCCTTTCGTTGGCATTACGATCTTGGTATTCTCGAGTCCACCCAAATAACTTCCTTCTTGGTGACAAAAATGCAAGGGAAAGCTAAGAAACGCTCTGCGTGATGGAAGCACTCAGCAAAAGAGAACGAGAGAGAGAGAGAGAGAAAAGAGAGGGAGAGAACACATAAAACAAGTCAAAATGTGTGGTGGTCACGCCTTGGGGCCTCTCCCCACCCACCAGTATGTGTTCTTGTCGTCATCGCTACCGCGCTGGCCTTACGAGAGAGAGAGAGAGAGGGACTACGTTGGATGGAAACGCCGCTTTCGCGTTCTTTGAGAGTTATAGTTCGCTTACTTTGAAAGGAAACTGCGTTTCCATACATCCATCAAAAAGGGAAGAGAACCCGAACGATTCCAACGTCTTTTCCATCCTACAAAGCCCCGGGGAAAACTTACTTAGTGTGCAGGCAGAATCTTGGGGGGGGGGGCTGGGAGGGGTTCATCTACCCAAATGACCCCCTTCCATTCCCCCCCCCCGGGATTACCCTCTATTGGAAAATTGAATGCTAGGAAAGGGGAGGCCATTTACCCAAATGACCTCCTCCCCCTGTGGACGGGTGTGTCGTGGCTGTGGGGGAAAATCTTAGTTTACTAAAAGGGGGGGGGTTCCAGCTGAGTGTCCTCGTTGTTTGACGGGTCTCCAAGAAGTGAAAGACTGGATCCTTAGGGTCTAGAAGAGGAACACTGAATCATTCGTGGTCTACCAAGGACAGACTGAGAAGAGTGACCCTCGGAGACTGCTTGACATTGCCCGCATAGTTGCGATTTCTGCTGATCAAGAGAAACTGACCGATCATTGCTACTTACGCAACCGCCCCTCCTAACCCCAGGATCCGCTTTCCAGTTTTCCATTGTTCTTCCGTAGTTGTTTCGTTCGTTTTGTTTATGATGCTCTAAGCCGGTCAACCCGAACTGCACCGCATTGCCTGCTGTCTATTACGGCACATCGCGTTGCACCACGGTCTCTCCGTATCATCGTGGAGCTGCATGGAATAGCCTGGTGCAGAGTTTCACGGTTTGTCGAGGTACACCACGATCTATCAGGAGGATGGACCGGCTTATGTTTTCTTTTGAGGGTTTAGAATGCCGGAATTCTGTAGTCCGACGCGATGTCGGCGAGGCAGTTCTTCGACGTCGCCACGAACGCGACGAAGGTGGTGTTCCAAGTCGCGGCATCCCTGCCGGCGGCGCCCACAGAGGAGTCATCCAAAGTCGTGCAACGGCGTATCGACCTCATCGACGTGCTGCGCAACCTCGAGCGCACACTCGACGAAACCCTCCGCCAGACAGACACGCTGCTGCAGCACTTCAAGATCGTCAAGGACGCGGACCCGAAATCCCCGCAGCAAAAGGAGGTGAAAACAGAAAGAGCCGAGCGGGTCCCCATCAACCACGTCACGACGACCTGCTACACGTGCTTCACCACGTGCCACGAGGGTGTGCTACTTGAGCTCTTTGATTGGTTGTCTTGGATGGTGTAGAGACGTTTGGCGGGGAAAATGAAGGGGAGAGGTAATGATCAACGAGAAGCCTCCAGTCCCAATTGTTCCATGTCAGAATTTGTTGGGAAGGGGGTGGTTTGTCGTGTATTTCTGGTATCGGCTTGGCTACGCAGGGAAGGTCGGCATACCTTTTGACAATCCTCTGTGCTGTCTGCCGCGCCTCGGGGGAGAAGAGAAAGGAAGTTGTCAAGGGGAAGTGGCTTGCGGTGGTTGCTCGTATCGACTTGGCAATGCACGATAAGTCGGCATACGTTTTGGCAATCCTGTACACTGTCGCAGACCCATCACCGGATTGTCAGCACTTTGACCCCTATCAAACACTCCTGTCCACCATGGAAACCACTAGGGTCACCCTATCCACAGTGAAAACAATATACACTGGGTAGGGTAGGGTCCGGGCTGGTTCGAAAGTCCAACCAACGCGTACGGCCGCTGGGGGTGAGCTGCCCAGACCCTATGCTTCAAGAAATTTTGCTTTGATTGTTTTGTTTCGAGCTTCTTTGTTTCCACTAATTTGGAGCGTCGCCTGGCCGTCGTTCTTGTAGGAGTGAAGCTGCGATCGCAGGGAAAACGTAGTATTCGTGTTCGTTCTTTATATGAAGCATGTGGTCGCGATTTTCACAGGTGCTCACCTATACTGTGAATTCGCTAGGTCCCGGGTCGGGATAAGGAGGGCATCTCACGGGATAGAACCCCTGCTTGGATGATACCCGAGGGGCCGCACGGTGCTTGTTTCGACGGGGAGAAAACACTGCAACGCCAAAATGGGTCATGTCTGGTGTGCGCTTCCACCTGGGCTTCGTGACACGAGGGACACCAGGTTTCCTCCCCTATGAGGTTTTGCAACTGGCCGCCTCCTTGAGTATTTCTATTCTACGAAGCGGGTGCTTATTCAAAAGAAATAATAGCTCGTCACTCGCCGAGAACAGGCTCCTCGGGTTCCGACACAGTGATGCTTCCGAACGGCGACGAAGGGTTGCACATGTCGAGGAGGAAGTTGCTTCTGAGATCATCAATCTGCAGGTTCAGAAGGTGGCTTGCCGCCGGCGCGCTGACGATGCTTCCGAGGGACGCCTCGGCTTCCAAGTCGTCCGGGCTTTCCGTTTCGAAGCGTCGGACGGCGATGCCGAATATTTCGACGTTTTTGCCGGCGAGTGCCGTCACGGAAGACGCCGACGCGTCCGGAATGGCGCCATCGGCGTACACGAATAACATCCGAGGCCGCCCGTGGTCGGACGTGCCGAACATGTCGTTTGCCGCGATTAACCCGCCTTCGATCAACGCCGAGCCTCCGATGAAGTTCTGCTCGTGCCACGTGATGTCGGCTTCTAGCTCCGCGAGAGAGCCTGATAGACTCCCCTTCGCCCCGACCGCCGACGCCGCCGTCGTCCGCCACACTGGAGTCTGGCGCAAGCCCCCTGAAAACTGCACGAATCCTACCCGAAACCCAGTCGCGTTGCTACCGCCCGTCGGCACTTCGCCAGCCTTCTCGCCGGAGAGCGGCAGTCTTCGAACCCAGTCCCGGAGGAAGTCGGCCAGTGCGTAAAACCCGTGCGGGTGGCGCCCGAAGCTGTCGACCATCGAAGAGGACCCGTCCAGAAGGACCACAATGTCCAGCGCAGGGCACTCCCCACAAGTCCCCTTGGCTCCGACAATCTGATCCCACTTGCACGTGTCCTTTGCCGTGCACTCCGTTTCTCCACGGAAAGAGCTACACGCTCCATCGCGAAAGCAAACCGGGTTGAGCACGCACCGCCCGTGCTGAGTGCACTCGTAGGTCGGACACGGGTCGTCGCCTTCGTTGCAGTCAGCGTCGCCTGTGCAAGCGAACTCACAGGTGAACGGCAAGGGGTTGGTGCCATTTACGTCGACCCACGTTGTGTCCAAGGCCATGGCATCTAACCCTGTGGGGTGGTTCGCAGTCCACGCGCAGTACCCCTGCTCGCACCCCTGGCCCGACTTGAAGATAAGGGAGCCGTCCGACCACTGGTACACATCAGAACCCTCTGCAACGAAAGTGCCGTCGATGAACGACCGCTGCTGCTGTGCAACTGTCGAAGCGCGCTGGTTCTCATCCGCCGACAAAATGCGGGCCAGCCTACCGTGTCTGCCGTCGAGACAAAGGCTTTTGCAGGTTGCAGAGGCTTCCGAATACGAAAGCCGCAGTTCGTCGGAGTGCCAGAATTGGATGCTGACGCCGGCGTCGTCTTCCAGGATCCCGTCGGCAATGGACACGGTGCCTTCGGGGTTGCAGTGGCTGCGCAGCACGCAGCGGCCGGTGTAGTGACAAACGTAGTTCGCGCCGCAGTCGTCGTTGGACCAGCACGGGAACTCGCACATGACAACTCGTAGATTGGTTTGGAGCCCGTCTGCATAACCTCCCACCGCTTCGAGTTCCAACGCGTGTTCATTCCCATTCAGGTTGTCCGGTTGGTTCGGCGAGAACTTGCAGAACTTCTGCTGGCACCCTTCACTTGCCGTGTAAAACACGGGGCCGTCTGTCCACCTCCACGTCCCCTCCAGTCCGCTGTCGTCCCCGCTGAGTCCAGCCTGGGCGACCCCTGCGGTGGACAACAAAGCTTGCATCCTGTCCATCTCCTCCTGGGAATGCACCCTTGCCAGGCGGCCCTGTCTCCCGTCGTAGCACAGGTCCCGGCAAACATCCGAGCGCTCAGACCAAGTGTACGTTCGGTTCGAGACCCAGAAACGAACGTCCTCGTGAGCCTGGGCTTCCTGCACACCATCCGAGTAGGTTTGCATTCCATACAGGCAGGTGGCACCCTTCGCCTCCACGCACCGGCCCGTCGGAAGGCACGTGTACCCACTTTCACAATCATCATCCGAAGTGCACGGGAACTCGCAGAGCCACGGCCGTTGGGTCTTGCCATCGGACGACATCCATTCCGATATGGTGTTCAGCAGGATGTATTTTCTTGACGTGCCCGTCAGCGGCTGACCAGACGCCCAGTGGCAGAACGGCTGCCGGCACGGAATCCTCGCGTACACGTGGCTGAACATCTGTCCCGACGACCACCGATACAAGCCGTCACCATCCTTGTACCCGCCCATGTAAAGTCCTGTGCTCCCTACAAACGCGTCGAGGGCATCCGTAGCTCCTATGAGGTCCTTGACGTGGATGTCTTCTTCCCGCGTGTGCAACTCAAAGAGCCGTCCGTATCTACCGTCCACGCACAAGTCCTCGCACATACTCTGCGCGTCCTCTCTGTTAGCCTTCAGCTCGCCGGAGTACCACAAGCGGATGTCCTTTCTCGTACCGTTGTCCAACTTACCGTCTGCATCCAACTTCAACCTGCCGTATACCGTGCACTCGCTCTTTTTCACGCAACGCCCGTGCTTGTGGCACATGTAGCCCTCTTCACAGTCTTCGTCGCTGTAACAAGGGAACTCGCAGACGTACCTCTGAGCCTCGCCATCCCGCTCCGTGTCGAGCCAACCACCGTCGGCGCCGAACGAAATCGCGAAATACTGCTCCAAGAACCTGTTCGTTGGTTCACCGAACATCCAGTTGCAGTACCCTTGCTTGCACTCCGCGTCGTGAGAGAACAAACGCCCGTCCGAGTATCGCCACTTGGCCACTGCATCGTAATCGCTCCCGTCCGCGTACGCGTAGCCTGTGTAGGACGACGTATTCGCGAGGTCGGTGATGCGCTTGTTTTCCTCAACAGACAGAATGCGAGCGAGTCTTCCTGTGCGGCCATTTTTGCACATCAGTTTGCACGCATTTTCTGCGGAAGGCAGCTGGACCGCGATGCTCGAAAGCCAGAACGTGATGTCGTTCCCGGGCGTACTCTCCAAAAACCCATCATCGGGCCCCTGCAGGGAGTACTTCGAGCACTCGCTCACCCTCACGCACCTCCCAGTGGTCCTGTGGCAGATCCGCGGGTCGGCTGGGTTGTCCACCTTGTCCTTGCAGTCTGCGTCGCTCGCGCAAGGGAACTCACAGAACACTGAGCTTGCAGGGTAGCTTACGCCCACGTCTTTCCACCACAGCCCGGCTTGCGGAACGGTCTCTTCCTCCCTCCTCCCAAGCAGCAATTGGGTATCGGGATTGTAGTAATACTTGCCGTCTGGTTGGCCCACAGCCCAAGTACAAAACTTCTGCGAGCACCCAGTGTCCCTCTCCCAGAACGTGCTTCCATCCGACCAGAGCCAGAGGCCGCCACTCCATATGTCGGTGCCGCCCAAGCCGAGATCACTGAAGAACCTGATGGATTGAGCCCTCGCTCGCTCATGCTCTTCTTCCGTGTACAATCGCGCCAAACGACCCCTCCGACCTTCGTGCTCAACACCAGCGCATGCGTCGGCCCAAGCCGGTAGGCCGTACTTCGCTGTTGATGTCCAAAACTGTATGTCTTCGTAGAGCTCCTCCTCAAAGAATCCGTTCCACACGGTCACTCCATCGGCCTGTCGGAAGAAAGCAGACGCCAACAGCAAAGGCAGCAGCAACGAAGGCCAGCGGCACTGCTGGCACTCGATTATCAGCCTGACCATAGCGGATGCCTTGATGAATCCCCCCCTTCTTTTCTTCTTTCGAAGTCTGTGCTGTTTTGTTACCATCTTTGCAATTGAGGTGTTGCGCGCACAATGTACAATACCAGTTTCGTTCTGACTTAGAATCGTTTTCGCGGAAACGCTCCCAATTTCTTACAGCAACGGGATCCGTTGCTGGCTCAATGGAAAGAGCTAGCCGGCGTGTGGTGCACGAGCGAATGTGGCCGCCATTCCTACCATGGGATTGTCCCAATGGCTCCTATCCCAATGGTCCTTTGCCAGCAGAAGGCCGGGCCGGGCCGGCACCTACGGATTGCGGATCGGGCCGACACCACCAGACACCGCATGTCCGGCGCAGCAACGCAGGAGCACGGAGCTGCGCCGGCGGACGAGCCATGCGGTATTTTGTTTTCTACTCATGTGGACGCATACCAGGCGCGCGCGCCGTCTACCACCCTGAGCTACTGGCGATCGTCGCACTTCGGTCTCGTCCTTTTGCAACCGGGGAGCTCGTGGCTCTCCAGGCCTCTGGGCTAAGAGAAGAGGAAAGAAACAGCGGCGAACAGTCGGCGGTTCTCTAGAGAGTGCCAAGCACGTCTCTAGCAGGGCGGTCGGCACAAAACGGAGCACAGTCCCTCTTCCGAAGCACTGGCCGAAGCGGAGCACAGTCAATGGGTGTTCCGAGAGTGTGAAGCATGTCTCTTGTAGCGCAGTCGGCACGAAGCGGAGCCCCTCTTCCAAAGCAGTCGGCCGAAGTGGAGCACAGTCTATGGGTATTCAGAGAGTGCAAAGCATGTCTCTTGTAGGGCAGTCGGCCGAGCGGAGCACAGTCAATTGGTGTTAACATTGTCTCTCGTAGGGCAACCGGCACGAAGCGGAGCCCCTCTTCCAAAGCAGTCGGCCGGAGCGGATCACAGTCAATGGGTATTCAGAGAAAGCAAAGCATGTCTCGTGTAGGGCAGTCGGCAAGAAGCGGAGCACATTCCCTCTTCCAAGCAGTCGGCCGGAGCGGAGCACAGTCAATGTGTGTTCAGAGAGTGCGAAGCATGTCTCGTGTAGGGCAATCGGCACGAAGCGGAGCCCCTCTTCCAAAGCAGTCGGCCGGAGCGGAGCACAGTCAATGGATATTCAGAGAGTGCAAAGCATGTCTCTTGTAGGGCAGTCAGCATGAAGCGGAGCACAGTCCCTCTACCAAAGCAGTCGGCCGGAGCGGAGCTCAGCCAATGGGTGTTCAGAGAGTGCAAAGCATGTCTCTTGTAGGTCAGTCGGCACCAAGCGGAGCACAGTCAATGGGCGTTCCGAGAGTGTGAAGCATGTCTCTTGTAGCGAAGTCGGCACGAAGCGGAGCCCCTCTTCCAAAGCAGTCGGCCGGAGCGGAGCACAGTCAATGGATATTCAGAGAGTGCAAAGCATGTCTCTTGTAGGGCAGTCGGCACGAAGCGGAGCACAGTCCCTCTACCAAAGCAGTCGGCCGGAGCGGAGCTCAGCCAATGGGTGTTCAGAGAGTGCAAAGCATGTCTCTTGTAGGTCAGTCGGCACCAAGCGGAGCACAGTCAATGGGCGTTCCGAGAGTGTGAAGCATGTCTCTTGTAGCAAAGTCGGCACGAAGCGGAGCCCCTCTTCCAAAGCAGTCGGCAGGAGCGGAGCACAGTCAATGGGTGTTCATAGAGTGCAAAGCATGTCTCGTGTAGGGCAGTCAGCGCGAAGCGGAGCACAGTTCCAGAGCAGTCGGCCGAAGCGGAGCACAGTCAATGGGCATTCAGAGAGTGTCAAGCAGTGTCTTTTAAGCGGGTCGGAGTTAGATGGGGAGTTCCAAGAGATACAGCCAAGAAAAACCGTTGCGCCCGGTACTCTGCTCCCGGTCTAAGTCAGTTCCGAGGAGCGACAGTTGCGAGACACCAAAACCGAAGGATACTGTTTGGTAGATTCGCTCCTGCCGACGCTTGCACACACTAGTTAACTTTACTAGCGCACTAGTGAGTCTTACAAGCGAATTCAGCTTCTTCAAAACAGTGATTTATAGGGGGGTTTGTGTGAAATATTGCATCGAAGATCGGGGGAGGTTTGGCCGATGGCATTACCCCTCGGACTAGGTTGGTCTGGCTATCACGCCGCCGGACAACCCCGTCTTCCAAAGATCTGGGTGCCTGTTTACCCAGGATTGAAGCACCCTGTTTTCCAGGCGTTTCTTGATGAGCTCGTCAGTACATGGAATAGAGACACTCCGCAGATGTCCTGGCCATTTGGTGTCAAACTCCCGGCACCCTACAGTGAAAGCAGCCGCCCTGCAATTCGAGTCATTCATGCCCATGGGGGACTCGATCGAGCCAGCTACGGTGGCACTCGATCGAAGAAATGCGGAATGTGAGCGTTTTCTGAGACTGGCTATCCAAACTCTTCCCATTCGTTCTTCACCTCCTCCCTCCAACGCACAGCCCTGGAGGGCGACCCCGTGTAGCTGGGCTTGACGTCTCGCTCGTCCAGCACCAGGTCCCCTGCCGTCCACGTGCGGGACGACGACCGAATGCTGCAACAACCACCACCACCGATGCCTCGACCACGGAATGCCCACGTGCGAGCACTGCAGGAGGCACGCGGACCTGCGGAGCCGGAGGCACTGTCCGGACAGTGCTGTCGGAAAGGGCACCATCGAGCGGCGGTAGCGAGAGGGGTCGGGTCGACGGAGAAGCGGAAGGCGGAGCTGATAAGCCCCGCGGCAGCAGCAGCCGCCGAAGCAAACGAAGCGCGCCAACTTGGTACTGGTGCTTCCGAAAGCAGCTGAGGACACTACTTCTTAAGGGGACTGCGCGCGACTTATAGCGCGCGGAAGAGCGAGCCAATAGCAGGTCTGTGATGCTCCTAAATGTCCTAGGCTGCACGCGCACTACACTGACGCATTAAACGAGTTTGAGAGCCTTCCGGCTACCTATATCGATGATTGCAATTATTCTCCTTGAATGAGGAATGCCTAGTAGGCGCAAGTCATCAGATTGCACTGATTACGTCCCTGCCATTTGTACACACCGCCCGTCGTTGCTACCGATTGGCTGTGGGATAGAGCTTGGGAAAGGGACGAAGTGCGAACCCCAATCTCGAGAGCGAAGACGAAGAAGCGACGATCAACCTCGACAAGACGACGCGGCCATCACCCAAGCGCCGCCGCAAGGAGCAACCGATGCACCTGCACGAGCAATCGAAGAGAAGCGAAGCACCAAACGCGCGCCTGAGCGCGACGATCAAGACGAGCCAAAAAGGCGAAAGCATGCCACATCACGTGCGAAGAGATAACCGCACCATCGGCGATGCAGATTATTGCCACAGATTCTTTGCATTCTAACCCAAACTAACTCTGTCCATCCCGCCTTACATCGATTCGTGTGAAGTCCATACCGCCTCGTTTTTCTGACTCAGAAACAGCGGCAAGCCTCCGTTGGTGCTGCCACCGGACTCGTGTAAGAAATTGAAGCCTAAAAACATGTTCTGGAAAGGGTTTTTGCTAGTGGACAAATTCGTCACTGCGGCTTTTCTCATTTCAAGACTTTGAGTCACCAACCAAGCAACCACCCCCTGGTTCAAAACATGTGGTATCACCGGCTAAACTTAGCTCGATTCCCAACCTGGTTCTTAGTACTGTTTGTTGGATAAATTGATACTAGCGGTCTGGGATGGTCAATTCCCGAAATGGGGGGGGGGGGGGGGGGGGGGGTAGGGGGTGCGACTCCCGTTGTAAATCTTGTCGCGTTTATTATTTTCACCATTTTTGCATGTTTCTGAGGCACCTCCGGGTATTTTGAGCCCAAAAAGTATGTTTTCATGAGGCTTCTGAGGGTCCCCGACCCAGGAATCGATCAGAATCTCGCCCAGAATGGCAGAAATGGTGAGATTATAGTGAGATTAAGAAATAGAGGGACCTCCGGGTTGGCAAAGAGGGAATCTTCCCTTCGTCGGCCAGAACCTGCCATGCATGTCCCGGAATTCGCCTTTGTGGTCCAGAATACACCCCCTCTGGCCTTATTTCAACCTCTGCGGCTCAGATCCCTGTCACCCGGGTCCAGAACCCACCCAGAATCCACGCTTCCTGGTCCAGAATCCACCCTCCCTGGTCCAGAATCCACCCTCCCTGGTCCAGAATCCACCCTCCCTGGTCCAGAATCCACCCTCCCTGGTCCAGAATCCACCCTCCCTGGTCCAGAATCCACCCTCCCTGGTCCAGAATCCACCCTCCCTGGTCCAGAATCCACCCTCCCTGGTCCAGAATCCACCCTCCCTGGTCCAGAATCCACCCTCCCTGGTCCAGAATCCACCCTCCCTGGTCCAGAATCCACCCTCCCTGGTCCAGAATCCACCCTCCCTGGTCCAGAATCCACCCTCCACCCTCCCTGGTCCAGAATCCACCCTCCCTGGTCCAGAATCCACCCTCCCTGGTCCAGAATCCACCCTCCCTGGTCCAGAATCCACCCTCCCTGGTCCAGAATCCACCCTCCCTGGTCCAGAATCCACCCTCCCTGGTCCAGAATCCACCCTCCCTGGTCCAGAATCCACCCTCCCTGGTCCAGAATCCACCCTCCCTGGTCCAGAATCCACCCTCCCTGGTCCAGAATCCACCCTCCCTGGTCCAGAATCCACCCTCCCTGGTCCAGAATCCACCCTCCCTGGTCCAGAATCCACCCTCCCTGGTCCAGAATCCACCCTCCCTGGTCCAGAATCCACCCTCCCTGGTCCAGAATCCACCCTCCCTGGTCCAGAATCCACCCTCCCTGGTCCAGAATCCACCCTCCCTGGTCCAGAATCCACCCTCCCTGGTCCAGAATCCACCCTCCCTGGTCCAGAATCCACCCTCCCTTGTCCAGAATCCACCCTCCCTGTCCAGAATCCACCCTCCCTGTCCAGAATCCACCCTCCCTGGTCCAGAATCCACCCTCCCTGGTCCAGAATCCACCCTCCCTGGTCCAGAATCCACCCTCCCTGGTCCAGAATCCACCCTCCCTGGTCCAGAATCCACCCTCCCTGGTCCAGAATCCACCCTCCCTGGTCCAGAATCCACCCTCCCTGGTCCAGAATCCACCCTCCCTGGTCCAGAATCCACCCTCCCTGGTCCAGAATCCACCCTCCCTGGTCCAGAATCCACCCTCCCTGGTCCAGAATCCACCCTCCCTGGTCCAGAATCCACCCTCCCTTGTCCAGAATCCACCCTCCCTTGTCCAGAATCCACCCTCCCTTGTCCAGAATCCACCCTCCCTTGTCCAGAATCCACCCTCCCTGGTCCAGAATCCACCCTCCCTGGTCCAGAATCCACCCTCCCTGGTCCAGAATCCACCCTCCCTGGTCCAGAATCCACCCTCCCTGGTCCAGAATCCACCCTCCCTGGTCCAGAATCCACCCTCCCTGGTCCAGAATCCACCCTCCCTGGTCCAGAATCCACCCTCCCTGGTCCAGAATCCACCCTCCCTGGTCCAGAGTCCACCCTCCCTGGTCAGAGTTCACCCTCCCTGGTCCAGAATCCACCCTCCCTGGTCCAGAATCCACCCTCCCTGGTCCAGAATCCACCCTCCCTGGTCCAGAATCCACCCTCCCTGGTCCAGAATCCACCCTCCCTGGTCCAGAATCCACCCTCCCTGGTCCAGAGTCTACCCTCCCTGGTCAGGAGTTCACCCTCCCTGGTCCAGAATCCACCATTCCTGGTCCAGAATCTCCCTTGCCCAGAGCCCACGGGTGCCGTCCGACGGACAGTTGGCGCGAAGTACGTCGTTGCCTCGGTTCCCGGCGCAGCTTCTGCTTCCGCGGTCACGTGCCACACCCGTTGACTTGTTTTTATCTTCTCCAAGAACCGCTTCGCCTCAGTTGTCGCAGCTCCGTTATGATTTTCTGTAGCTTTTCTCAAGTATAAATTCAGAAATTTGGGCGTTGTGGAGTGCCCCCTGGGGGTTTTGTCAGCATTTGACCTTAAACCGGGCCCAGTCCGGGTTGGTCTGGGGCGATCCGGGGTAGTCCGGGCTGATCCGGGTTTGGTCCGGGTTTGGTCCGGGCTGATCCGGGTTTGGTCCAGGTCGTCTAAACACCAGGAAGCAGCCACAAAAGACGGTAGCAGGGTCAGACTTTGCCTGGAATGACTCAAGATGCAGTCTTTTGTGCCCAGGGAGGCTCTAAATGTTTTCTCTGGTCTATTGTTCCTTCAGATTTGGGACCCGCTTGTTGCAATTCTAGACTTGGCTCTGTTCTCAATCTTCTTCAAGAGCCACTTCGCCTCGGTTCTCGCAGCTTCCATTATGACTTTCGTGTGGCATTTTTCGTATAAATTTCGAAATGTGGGCGTCGTAGAGTGCTCCCTGTGGGGGTTTCGCCGGCATTTGACCTTGAATCGGGCCCAGTCCGGGTTGGTCTGAGGTGATCCGGGTTGGTCCGGGCTGATCCGGGTATGGTCCGGGCTGATCCGGGTATGGTCCAGACGCATCCAAACACCTAAAAGCAGCCACAAAAGACGGCAAAAGGGTCAGACTGTGACAGGAATGACTCGGGATGTAGTCATTTGTGTCCGGGAATGCTCCAAAAATTTCTCTACGCTATTTTTCCTCCAGGTTTGGGACTTCCGGTTGTGGAAATTCTGAAAATCGGCTGATTTCGGACGTCTTGTCGAGGTGGCCGAAATCTCCTTTTTTCACCAAGCTTTCCCTCTCTTTCGCACTTTTGGGTGACATTCTGATCAGCTTCTGGGTCACACACCCTCGATAACCTCATCCGTACCGATTCTGGGGGTGAACAACACCCGCAAGTGCCTAAAAACCATGCAAAAATGGTGAAAATAATAAACGCGACAGGATTTACCACGGGAGTCGCACCCCCTAGGGCTATGATGGCAAGTAAACGGAAACGTTTCCCGTTTCCTTTTCCGTTTCCGTTTCCATACTTTCAAGGAAACGGCGTTTCCTTATTTGGGAAACGGCTGCTGCAGATTGCGGTGTGTAAGGTGACCACACCTCGGATGGGCGGGGGGAAATTTTTTTAGGGGTATTTCCCAACGAGCCAGCAAAACAAATTTATCTGTGCAAACGGTGCTGTCTCCGAAGTAGTCCCGAACTGCGCGGTCCTTCGTAGTGGTGGCAACCAAGCACTCAGAGAACTGGGCCTGGAGACCTCCCCGTAAAGTTTCTCGGCAAGGTTCGTATGCGCGACAGTCTTTTCGGTTTTGGCTGCAAGTTGACACATCCTGAGCAGCCTCAGAAGCTGGAGTTAAAAAAGCGGGTGTCACACCCGCTTTTCGGGTGTGACTCGGGCACCCTCTTTAGCTCCAACTTCTGGGCTGGACCTCACCGTGTAGTATTCCCTGGTGGTGTTAGCGTGGTTTGTGGGTAGCCTGCAAAACCAAGGAGCCGTTTCCGTTTCCGTTTCCGTTTCCTTTTCCATGTTTTGGAAAAAAACGGATGGAAACGCGTTTACTTGTCAACGTACACGACGCACTAGTAAGGTACATAACTTGTAAAAATAACTAGTTATTTTCTAACTAGTTATATTTGATAACTTGTGACTAGCACATAACTAGCACGAGCTAGTTATATATAACTAGCACGAGCTAGTTATATAACTAGCACGAGCTAGTTATATAACTAGCTCTGCTAGTTATATAACTAGCTCCTGTAGGCGTTTTTAGGGTAAAATGCATTGAAGCCCACCACAGCTTGAAAGACCAGGACTTTAAAACCCAGTGTCCCTGTGTCAGACACCGGGAAACCCCGATGTGTCAAAAAAAAGTCGTACGTCCCTTTTTGTTAGTGATGAAGTGAAGCCACTGGTGAGCACCACGGTGAAAACTACTGGCAGCATCTATTGGTTGAAAATTCTCTCACGACAGAAACTCTTGGATTTTTTTTCATAACGGAAACTATTGGTGGAAAGTTCTCTCATGACAGAACCCTGATGGAAACTTTCTCGTGGCGGAAACTACTTGCGGAAATTTCTTTCGTGGGAAATTGTTGGTGGAAACTTTCTACAACAGAAACTATTGGTGGAAATTTCTCTCACGAAAAGCTGGTGGGGGTCGCGAAAACTACCGGCAGAAATTTCCTCACGGGAAATTGTGGGCAAAATCTTTTTACAACGGAAACTATTATGGTGGAGATTTCTCTCGTGGCACAAACCTGATGTAAAAATCTCTCATGGCAGAAACTACCGGCGGAAATTTCTTATGGCGAAAAACGTTGGGCGGAAATTTCTTATGGCGAAAAAGTTGGGAAGCTTTTTGTTCCGGATACGATTGATGGAAACTTCTCCCACAGCAGAAACCTGATGGAAATTTGTGTACAGTCTCCTTCTACAGTTCTTCAAATCCTTTCTGCTTAGATCGATTGTCACATTCTTGCTTGACGAAGAGACAACCGAGACAGCCGAGCAGCAGATAGCAAGAAAAAGCGGGCCAGGATACCCAGTCTGAGCGCTGAAGACACCGTCCTTTTTGACTCAGCTCAATGCAGTTTCACTGTATTTCACTGGTTATTCTACTGGGAGAGCTAGTTATATAACTAGCAGAGCTAGTTATATAACTAGCAGAGCTAGTTATATAACTAGCAAGAGCTAGTTATATAACTAGCTCTGCTAGTTATATGCTAGTTGCTAGTTATGTCCGAGCAAGTTTTAAATTTCACTAGTCATTGAGCTAGTTAATAACTAGTGAAACCCCATAACTAGTGCGTCGTGTAGCCCTAGGGGGGCTTGTCCTCCCGAAGATCGGACCGTCAAAAGAACGTCGTTTGTATGAGCTTCGAATCCCCTGATTGTTTCCGCACGAGACCCAAAAAATCCCCCATTGCGAGCCCCAGGGTCTATGAAGGCCAGTTTTCTGCGCTGCACAGCCTCCTGGGGACCACCTTGCTGAAGGAGCGTCAAAAGACGCAACACACGACTTTCTCCTGATGTCGAATGGGGGGCTGGTTCTCCCGAAGTTCCGACCCTCGGGCGGTTCGCCCTTCCCTTGCATGCACGACGTATTCATGCAGCCGAAGCGATACTAACAACGGCTTCACGTTCCACCTCCTAGGTCCTGTCACTTCACCACGGACGGTTCGCCCTCCCTTGCATGCACAACTTAACCACGGACGGTTCGCCCCTCCCTTGCATGCTTGGCGCTGTCGCATGTTCTGCACGTTCCCTCTCTTCAGCGTGCGCGCTCGTTGCAGTAGTAATAAAATCCTCACTCCTATGCTTGTGTCTGTCACTCTCGTCCACCGCTCCTGCTCTGCTTGCCGCGCGCCGTATGGTTGGAGTAAAAAGTGAAGCCAGAAAGCTGCTAATCTTGCTGCTGACCACATGAAGTGGTGCCACGGGAGCTCCGAAGAAAAATGAAGCAAGTGGGAGGGAGGGGAAGCAAGCTACTTTGTTTCTCTGGACGGATTGGGAGCGGCAAACCTGTCGTTCGGATTATTATTAGTCTTCAAAGAAACAAGTTTCTTTTCCTACAAAAAAAAAGGGGGGTAAACAGCAGTAGAGGAAGGGTAAACAGCAGTAGAAGGAACGAACGTTTTTTGTTGCGCAGCTCGCCACAATTCCGCGGGCAAAGGGGCAAAAGCTTAGCACGGCGCTTCCTTTTCGTTCGTGCGCACCCAGCGGAACCGACCTTGCTTTGGCTTCGAAAGGTTTCGTGTGAGTACGCTGCCTGACTACCCAATTCTTGGTACCAACAATGTATTGTTGACACAAGAATGGAGCGGTTTCCAGGGACAGAAAGCCTTCTTTTAGAGTGAAAGTTCGCTTGAGACTTCGGGGGTTTCAAGTCTACGGGTGACCTTCGTCAATATGAGAAGCTATCCTCTGTGCTCTGCCTGTCGTCAATATGAGAAGATATCCTCTGTGCTCTGCATGTCGTCAATGTGAGAAGATATCCTCGGTGCTCTGCGTGTCGTAAGAGTGGTGTTTACTCGAGGTAAGAGAATCGGTGTCTTACGGTTGGCCCTCCTCAATATGGTGCCGTTGTAGGTGACTGCCTGTCTTCTTGGTACCGCATGACCGTCTCGTTTTGTGAATTTTGGTGCTGCTTATGGTTTGCGTGGGCTGTACATCCGTAACTATCATAATAATATATCGTATTGCAACACGGTACCCTTCTTTTCTTCTTTGCGCGAGGCTCCCGACCAGGTTTAGTTAGGATTTTCTTTTCCGCCATCAGATCCACCAGCTCGTTGCACAACTCTTCCTCATGGTCATGGCGTGTTGTTGGGCAGCTGTGAGGTCTCCGCAGGCCGCGTATGCAAACTTTCTTTCCGCAGATGCAAAGGTCATCCACGTGCAAGCCAGGCGGTCTCGCCCGCCAGTCAGAACGCCCCCAGCTGCGCCACCAGCGGTGCAAATCATCATCTGTGACACCAGACCGCCTGGCAGGCGTGTGTTGACACGTTGCATCGCGGGCTCTCCTCCTTTTGGCAATAGCCCGCCCTATGGCGGCGGCTAACATCTTGACGGAGAGTCTCAACTCCTACTGAACAAAAGATATTTCATGCGGATACCCAGGCACGGCATCGTTCCAGCTGTTAGGGGCGCAAATTGTTTCCAGCTTGCCCAACATACTTCCGTCCAGCCGCAAAGCGTGGGCGGTGTGTACAACCCGACATAGCCGGTGCGCCAAAACAGCGGAGGGAACAGACTCTGAGTATGTGGCTTAATTTGACTCAACGCGAGGAATTATACTAGGTCGGGACGATCTCAAGGATCGACAGATTGAGAGCTCTTTCTCGATGAATTGTGTGGTGGTGCACGGCCGCTCCTGGTTGGTGGAGTGAATTGTCAGGTTGATTCCGTTAACGAACGAGATCTCGACCCTTAAAATAGGTGGGCGTGTCGTTGAAACCAAAAAACTCGAAACCTGCCACTCAGGCGGCCATAAAACGCTCCGGAAATGCAGGAAAAGTGGTCGGACGCTCGTTTAGGCTGACATAATGGCTGCAGAATACAAAAACAGGGCAAAATCACCCACAAGGCAATTCCTAGGCAATTCGTAGTAGGATGTATCGTTGAAGAGGATGTGCCCGCAAAAGCGCGGGTGTGAGACGACTAAACCGCGTGTAAAACGTACACCCGGAAGGCGGGTGGGACACAGTGTCAAGGCGGGGGCCGACGCAGGCGTGCACGCCATCCGCAGGGTTGCGGCCCTGTACCGCGACAGAGACGTGACCGACAGGGGTATACTGCAGATCGACTTCGCCAACGCTTTCAATATGCTGCGGCGGGAAGCGATCATCCGCAGTGTCAACCGACACGCCCCCCAGCTGTTGGGGTACGCGTTGGCAGCGTACTTTTGTTCTTCGCTTACACCACCGTGTGTTGCTTTCTCACTCAGGACTTTGACCTGTTTTGTTTGTGTGATTTGTCGTGCCGGGGTAGACCCGCATGACCTCACGTCCGTTCAACACGTGGTTCGGTAGTTTCAGCGCTTGGGATCCCTTCTGTCCTTTGTCGGGCAGCATCGTCGAGCATTTCCTTTCAAGCTGGCGCTTATGTAAAACACTCCGCGCTTGTAGTGGGCGACCGGGGGATCTCCTCCGAGTGCGCGGAGTCCAACAAGGGGACTCCTTGGGACCGCTGCTTTTTCAGTCTCGCCTTGCTCCATTTTCATCTCCAGCTTCTGAAGCGCTGGTGATAAAGATCCGTTATAATGTTCTTACCACTCCTCTCTCAGGAGTCTCCTCCACGCTTGGGTGGTGCCTGCTGAGGCTGGCCTCAACCGAGTATTAATGCCACCCCGGGAAGCTTGCCTTGGGCTGAGTCGTGTGGCAACACGGTTTGCTTGGACTTCTGTTGTCGTGCGTTTCGTTGTGTAAGAGAGTGTATTTTGCAGGGAGGGGGGGTTGTCTTTTCTTTTTGACTGATTTGAGTTGTGATGCTAGGGTCTCCGATTGACTTTGGGCGTGGGGGTGTAGGGTAAATGCAAAAAGAGATGCTTGGGAGTGAACACCGTGTTCTCTCTCCACCGTGCTCTGGGGCTTGAGACTCCGGCTTGGTACACGGTGAACTGCAACTTTTGCTCGAGTGAAACCAGGCACCTTTTCCTAAAAGGCGACACTAACCCGGGAAGCCGTTGGTGAGGATGAGACAATCGTCATGCCAATACAGGGAACCCTGTTGAGAACCGTCTTCCCGTGTTAGTGTCGCCTACCTAAAGGCACCTTTTCCTAAAAGGCGACACTAACACGGGAAGCCGTTGGTGAGGATGAGACAATCTTCATGCAAATACAGGGAACCCTATTGAGAACCGTCTTTCCGTGTTAGTGTCGCCTCGCGTTTTCAGGCAAAAAGGCGACACTGACAAGGGCTAAACAGAGGCGACACTAACACGGGGGGGAAATCTGGGTTCACGTAAGCGTTCGACACAAAGCGTTCTGCCCTCTGAAAAGGTGCTTCTCCAGAATAGTCCCTCCAAGAGAGGTTTCTGCCCTGTAGTAGGCT
Organism: Diplonema papillatum; assembly: GCA_030068145.1. Taxonomy (NCBI): domain Eukaryota; phylum Euglenozoa; class Diplonemea; order Diplonemida; family Diplonemidae; genus Diplonema; species Diplonema papillatum. Next base: position 51,085 of record JAPJBO010000265.1, read on the forward strand.
GCACACGCTGAGAACAAGACAAGTGGAGCCAAACAAGACTAACGGCGTCAATGGTAAACTGGGGAGACTTTGCAACCCCCAACCTTCAAAACCTCAGAAGATGACGCTAAACTGAGCCGGTGTCCCCTCCACTCGGTTGGGGGCCCTCTCCTCGAGACGGATTGCGTCACCAGAACCTGAAGCTTGACTCCCGTGTGGCAGGCTTTCCCTGATACCTAGTGTGGAGAAGCACCTTCTCCGACAGGAAAATTCGCTTGAGATCCGGGATTTCAAAGTCTTCGGGAGAACTTCGTCGAATGGGTTCGCTTGCAGCACAAGCTTTTGTGGTTGGAAAATACTCGACGTAGCTGCTTTGACTCCGAATGGAAGGGAGGAACAATCTGATTTTTTTGTTCTCCGCTTACTCGGGACTTTTGCCCCTGTCGTGTTCGTGTCTTGTCATATAGGGGTAGGCCCGCATGACCTCACGTCGTTCAACACGCGTTCGGTAGTTACAGCACTTGGGATCCCTTCAGTTCTTTGTCGGCAGCTTCGTCGAGCGTTTCCTTCCAAGCTGGCGCTTGTGTAAAAATACTCGAGGGACTGCCTTGTGCTCATTTCGAAGGAGGCTAGAGGGGGAGAAAACAATACAACTACGAAGTGGGTCTTTTGTTGAACGCCTACGCCCACCACTAAACCCAGATTTACCTGTGTTCGTGTGGGCTACAGCACATTTACCTCCATTGATCTTTCGCAGCTGGCAGTCTCCTCGAGCATTTCCTACAAAGCAGGTGCTTATACAAAAAAAAAAAAAAACGGGGTGGGGGTGGCGTCGTTGTCGAATGCCGGAAACCTGGCGGGACAGGCCTTCAGAAAGAGGCCATCATACAAAGGGGGGTCCCCACGGCGGCGACGCCACTTCAATGGACGCAATTGGCGGACCAAATCCAGTGCCAGCGCCACGCGTTGACTCCCTGCAATCCCGAATATAGAGTAGAGTATCAGTATTGTTCGTGGCCAACACACCCCTGGAATTACACGACCACTTAGGTAACTTAGCAGTCATATTGCACGTGATTCCACATGTGTACGTCTTTTCTCATCCTGTATACCGTAATTGGATTATTGTTGAACTGGACCAAAGCTGGAACGGGTAAAAGCCCGGTAAAACCTGGACACCCGGGTGGGGTGTCCCAGGTAGGGTCACCTGCGTGACTGCACCAGTGGTGGTCCTGCAGCCTCCTACGACAGAGGCATCTAGGGGTCGAGCTGAGTATTGAGCACCCCAAGGCGCGGGCAAGCGCCAGGGTCGCGATATTCTGCCAAATAGAACGCAAAATCGCAAATTTCGTTGAACGCTTTGCCCTGGACGTTTGTTTCTTGGTACAGGGCGCAAGGAAACGCCGTGGATGGCCTGTGACGCGTTCTTATTACCTCCAACATTGCATGCTGCCCATGCGCAATTTTTAGTACCAACAATGCACGTTGTTCACACAAAAACGCCCTCGGACCAAAGAAAATGACCCGGGGGGTTTTTTTCCATATTTAAACGGTCGCCAGGAGGAATGACTGAGATAGCGGAGTAGCGGGAATATTTTGGCCACGGACTACGACTGACAGGAGACGATACCAAAAGGAGGGGGAGAAAAATCTGGAGCAGACACGCTGCCTCTCATTGCATGTGTAATGGCTAGCATCGTGTGAGAGAGAGAATAGTTGAGTTGCAGCTCTTGACAAGGATAGATGGAAAAAAGAAGGTGTTTTTATACTTCGCTTTTTCTCACGAACAGGGGGGGGAGGTCGGTCCTGCTTTTGGCTTTGTGAGTACTCCCGACACCCCAATTCGTGGTCTGCACAAACTCAAGTGGTCAAGTCAACTATTCCCTGCAGTATTGGCATACTTTCAAGGAAAGAAGGGGCCAACAGGGACCTCTGAAGCCACGCGTAAATGCATTCGAACCTCACAGAATCATATGTTACGTTGCTTGCTGTTGAAAACGCAGTTCAGAGCTCCGGTTGCAAGTGACACGTTTACTGGGTACGAGTGCACCGCAGGTGGTTCTTATGTTACTGGTACCCCCCGAAAACCGAAGCAACGAACAAGAACTCCGCACAAGCCATTGCAGGAACTCCGCGATACGGGGGTGGAGCTACATTGATAGACCTCCGTGTGCAGCTGGTGGCTAACGGAGTGTCTTAACGGTCCTGACGGGGCTTATTTCACTTGCCACTGCGGCGAAAGAATCCAGTACACATACAACATGTAGCCCGCACGAACTACTACGGGTTTTCGGGAGTACCAGTTGCCTTTTAGATTGTCTCTACCGTTTGGCAGTTGTTTGGGTGTGGGAACGAAGGAGAATTTGCGTAGATCGTTTTGCGTGATGGAAAGTCGGCGGTTTTAAATCTCCGGTTTCGTGAGGCGGGGGGTGGCTTTGCAAGAACGGGCTTGGAACGGGTATGTGCTCAACACCGCGCTGGTCCCGTCTGCGCCGTGTTTCGGTCCTTCAAACCACGGAGACATGAGGTGGAGCACTCATCAGCGGAACCTGAGTGTCTGCAGACAGACAGACAGGACAGACAGGACAGCGCGGTGTGAATCTGGCTGTTGTGAGGCGGGTGGTGGGGGTCCTTACTATGGTTTGGTCAGATCCTGGGTTTGTTTGTGCGCACGTGTGTAACCCCGTTTTACGTGATTTAGCACACGCGCGCTGCGACTCGACTGTTTTTGATGTAGACGTGTAGATGTGAACTTGATATGCAGGTACCACAAGGGCAGGCTTGCAGTGCTAAACATTGAGTTACTTTGAGTACATGAACCACATGGATCAGCATGCACTTTCTCGTAGGTACCCCGGTTTTAGAGTGTAAGTTCGCTTGGGGATCCGGGGTTTTAAAGTCTCCATGTTACTATTGTCGTAAAGGTTCCTGTAGGGCATCGTATACTAGTGTGCGTGTCGTATCTGCGGTAGTGGCAGTACGTGTACTTTTTTTTTTTGTGTGTGTGTGTGTGTGTGTGTGTGTGTGTGTGTGTGTGTGTGTGTGTGTGTGTGTGTGTGTGTGTGTGTGTGTGTGTGTGTGTGTGTGTGTGTGTGTGTGTGTGTGTGTGTGTGTGTGTGTGTGTGTGTGTGTGTGTGTGTGTGTGTGTGTGTGTGTGTGTGTGTGTGGGATCCTTACTCCGTTCTATGGACTTGTCGACGTCTCTGGAGGTCTCAGCTCCACTGGCCACGACACTGGCCGGTTGCTTCGCGCTGGCGTTCTCCAGCGGGTGCACGTCCTCGCAGCAACTGCGGGATGCAGGGCAACAAAAGGAAACGGAAACAGGCAAGCTAGAAAGGGCCGAAAATGGCACAAGAAGAGAGAGGGAGGGGAACCCAACCAAAGGGGGGCCAACACCCAGCCTGCGACGTGTGTTGGATTGTGATCCCTCCCGTCCAACCTCGTAACGAGTGGGGGATGCATTGCCTATCCACAGAACGTAGTGGATCCCACTAGACGCGCCTTCGGCGCTCAAGCAAGCTTGCTAGTATGTGTGTGTGTGTGTGTGTGTGTGTGTGTGTGTGTGTGTGTGTGTGTGTGTGTGTGTGTGTGTGTGTGTGTGTGTGTGTGTGTGTGTGTGTGTGTGTGTGTGTGTGTGTGTGTGTGTGTGTGTGTGTGTGTGTGTGTGTGTGTGTGTGTGTGTGTGTGTGTGTGTGTGTGTGTGTGTGTGTGTGTGTGTGTGTGTGTGTGTGTGTGTGTGTGTGTGTGTGTGTGTACGTATCTTTGTTGCCTGTTGCCGACTATTCGACCTATTGTGGCGCTCTCATTTCCTAGTTGCGGGTCTTGCTATTTGTGTTGGTTGCGTTCTTTCGAATTGTTTCCGCTGGTGTGTAGCGCTGCCTGGCCGTTTTGAGGTTGGGAAGCCACGCTTGCAGGGAAATCGTAGTTATCTAGTTCAGTGGTTTGTTTGGACCGATCGCTTGGTGCCCGGGAGTTTTCACAGGTGCTTACATGGCTTTTTTGCTTTTTTTTGCATTTCATTCGTTCGCGCACCCGGGTCAGAGATGATGGGCGTCCTCACGGGATAGAATCCCTGCTTCAAAATATTCGAGGAGCTGCCTTGTGCTAATTTCGACGGTGGCTAGAGGGTGAGAAACAAACGCCTTCGCCAACTAAACCCAGATTTACCTGTGTTTCGTGTAGGCTACAGCACATGTACCTCCTTTGATCTTTTGCAGCTTCTTAAGCGCTTCACCTTCCCTTCTTTGAGATTCCGCAACTGGCAGCCTCCTCAAGTATTTCCTACAAAGCAGGTGCTTATACGAACAAAAACGGTATAACGCAGTTTGTCATCGGAGCGCGTTTCCAGCCAAAGGGAAATACATCTTTCCGACTGAAAGGAGGAGGAAAAGACGAAGCGAGACCTGCCCCCCGCTGCGCTTCGGTGGTTCGGCAACAACTACTACTACACTGCGCGGACTCCCCCACCGGTTGGAGGAGTGAATGCGGGAGTGAAAAAGTGCGGAGTGATTCTACGCCAAAATCAACACGAAATCGCCTGCATTTAGCACCAAACCGCGAAAGTGCCGCTCCCGCACTGCTGGGTGGAAGTGCAAAAGAAATTCGTTGACCGCACTACCCTGAACCCAAATCCTGGACGTGCTTTCAGGTGGCAGATTGGCAAAAAATGATCACGATCAGAAGGTCCCACTTGGGCGGTTCAGTTCCCTCACACATTTTGCATGTGGCTGAAAAAACAAATAGTATGGCGCTTTCTTTTGTTTGTGCGCACTAGCGGAACTCACCTGCTTTGGGAAGTTTCATGTAGCACGCTGCCAACTACTAATTATTTTGCACCAACATTGCGTTGTTTTGTTGAACGCTTGCGCCCGCCACTAAACCCAGATTTACCTGTGTTTCGTGTGGGCTACAGCACATTTACCTCCTTTGCTTTATGGCAACTGGCAGTCTCCTCAAGCATTTCCTACTACTTATATACAAAAGAAAAGTGTCTGTTTGTGCGCACAGCCGGGGCACAAAAAAAAGTCTGACCGCATAAACGACCCCGCAAACACTCCCCCATCCGGTGGGGGAGTCCGTTGTGTATACTATACGTTAGCTTCCCGGATCGCGGAGGCCTGACCACGACCTGTCGCGTTTAACGTTTTTACGAACGAGAAGGGGTGGGTGGATCCTTGAACACGTCGAACTGGCTACGAGCCTTGCTGGGTGTCGAAAAACGAGCAGTGTGGTACTTTCTGTTGCTTGTGGCGCACTCAGCGGTTTCCACTGCTTTCTTCTCACTGCACCAGCAACAGTGGGTCTGCACCAGCAGCGGTGGCTGCTGTCAACGGATCTGGCGCTTCCTTTGTTTGTGCGCACTTCCTTCAAACCTGTTTTGTGTTCATCTAACGGGAGTGAGGATAGTACGCTGCCATCAATCTGTTTTTGTTCTTGACAAATTGCATTTGTTAGAAACAAAATACTCGAGGGGCTGCCTTTGTGGGGGAGAAACACTACAACTACAAAGTGGGTCTTTTTGTTGAGCGCTTACGCCCGCCACTGAACCCAGGTCCACCTGTCTTTCGTGGGCTACAGCACATTTACCTCCTTTGATCTTTTGCAGCTGGCAGCCTCCTCAAGTATTTCCTACAAAGCAGGTGCTTATACAAAAAAATGCTGGCGACTTGCCATCAGCTTCGCCGGCAGCAACGCGCGGAGCAGCCAACCACTAATTCGCAGTGCCAACAACTGCACTGCTGACGCTGAAGATCACTCTGTGCTGAGCCGGTCCATCCCCTCTTGATAGACCGTGATAGACCGAAGAATACAGCACCGGGCAATTCGATGCAGCTCTAGGGACTAGAGATGGGCCTGATAGACCGTGGTGGACCGTGATTCACTGTGATAAACAGCGGCAGGCACTTCGATGCAGTTTCAAGAGATAGGGACGGACCGGGCTCACTCTGTGCACCCTCCGAGGGTGAAGCCGTGCCAGAAAGACAGGCGCGCTTCGTTTTGCTGGTACGTGCCGGTTGATCGTTTTCCCACTCGAAACTACCCTTGAGCCGTTTTCAGCTCGAACTCTGATCAACCACCACAAGAACACGCTGCCTGCGTCTTTTTTAGCCTGCACAATACATTGAAGGGCAACCCCGCAAGATTGTTGGTACTAAGAAGGGGCAAGCCCGCCGCTGCTGCGGGTAGACTAGACGTGCGAACAGAAATTTACTCTGGAGTTGTTCCTCGAGGAAACCCCGCACCCTCCCCCCGTTCGTAAGGTCAACGCGAGGTCCGGTCTAGCCTCGGCGACTCAAGCAGTCACTCGCAAACACCAGAGGAGCTGTCGTCACACGATTTTGACAATTCTCTGTCTGTTGGTTGCTTTGCAAGTCCGGGGAGGAGGGAGAGATCGTAGTTGGCAGGAGGGAGTGGGTTCTTTTTTGGGGGGGGTTTTTTGGTGAAAAATGTGGGCGGGAGATGAGATGGGTTCTCTTTGTTTTTTTGGAGAATTCTTTCTTCTTCGCGGCGCGCTTGTGCGGTGAGGGTGGGGGGCATCTAGTTGCTGCAGGTCTGTAGAGAGGCTGGCTACACGGCCAGTACAGGCAGTAGCCTGTGTCGGCGTTCTCTTGCTATAGGTCTGCAGAGAGGCTGGCTACACGGCCAGTATAGGCGGTGGTGTAGCCTGGTACGTTCTCTGGTATGATAGTTTATTTTCCAGCGCAAGGTTTAGAAGACCGGGTTTTTTTGTGTTTCCTACCCCCCCCCCCCCCCATATAGCCAAACCCCCTTGATTAAGATGCGAGAATACCAATCCATCTTAAACACGGGGGTGAGGTACCCCTGTGCAAAGTGACTACACTGTAGTCTACAGTGCCCCCGTGTTTAAGATGGATACCCCCCTTGAATAAGATGGATACTGCCAAAACCCGAGTTTTTCATCCATCTTATGCACGGGGGAGGGTAGGTACCGGCTTTTTTAAAAGTCTCCGGTAGACCGTCGAGGCTTAGGGTGGGAGACGTTCGATGGAAAGAAAGGGAGGAAGGCACACGGAGGAGGTCCAGTCTCTCTCAGAAGCTGAAGTCCCCGAGTCACACCCGAAAAGCGGGAGTGTGGCAAACCAAAAACGCGTGTGAACCCACCCGTTTTTTCAACTCCAGCTTGGGCTCCAGCTTCTGAGGCTGGACTCCATCGTGTATTGCTCGAAGCGAACGCATCGGAGCCGATTGTTCTGGCGTTTGAAGAGTGCAGTCCAGTCGGTGTTGCTTGCAACATTCACGTTGGCGCCACTTTACCACGATGTTTTCGCGGCCCATTCTGCATGGCCAATTGAAATGCAGTCCAGTCGGTGTTGCTCGCAGCATTTCACGTTGGCACCACTTAACAGTTCTTTAACGACCCATTCTGCCTGCTGGCCTAAATGGTTGCAGTTCAGCCGGTGCTGCGTGAAGCATCCACGTTGGCACTCATCAAACATTCTCTCATGACACTTTCACGGCCCCTTCTGCCCGCCGGTTTGACAGGCCCGAATGAAAGCAGTCCAGTCGGTGTTGCTCGCAGCATTTCACGTTGGCACCACTTAACAGTTCTTTAACGACCCATTCTGCCTGCTGGCCTAAATGGTTGCAGTTCAGCCGGTGCTGCGTGAAGCATCCACGTTGGCACTCATCAAACATTCTCTCATGACACTTTCACGGCCCCTTCTGCCCGCCGGTCTGACAGGCCCGAATGAAAGCAGTCCAGCCGGTGTTGCTCGCAGCATTTCACGTTGGCACCACTTAACAGTTCTTTAGCGACCCATTCTGCCTGCTGGCCTAAATGGTTGCAGTTCAGCCGGTGCTGCGTGAAGCATCCACGTTGGCACTCATCAAACATTCTCTCATGACACTTTCACGGCCCCTTCTGCCCGCCGGTCTGACAGGCCCGAATGAAAGCAGTCCAGCCGGTTTAGTTAGTAGCATTCATTTACGCTGGCGCCGCACGTCAACACCGCAACGGACCTCCAGGGTTTCCCCCGACTTCGTCCTATCCAACCATCTTCCGGGTCCCAACAAGTGTCCTTGACCTGACCTCAAATCGCTTTCCAGTAAACCAGGCTGTTCTGCGGCCTCAAGGTCACCAGCAACTCTTTTACGACGCTTTCGCATATGTCAATTGTAAGCGGGAGCTAGCCAGCCCAGCCCCAGACAGAAAAGACAGAAGGGAGCGCTAGGGAACCCCAACGGAGCTGCCAGATTCGGGCGCATGAACCACTACGGGCGATGGGATGTGTTAGCACCGCGTGGGAGGTCAAATGTAAGCGGAGTTGCCCTTGTTTTTTGACGTCGGAGTCATCAGAAGAGCAGCCCAGCAGACGAGAGCGCTTGAAACCCCAAGTGCAACCGTCATATTCCGAGGCGTACAATCAAGTCACTATCGCTTTCCAGTAAACCAGGCTGCTCTGCGGCCTCAAGGTCACCAGCAACTGCGATGGGATGTGCTAGCACCGCGTGGGAGGTCAACTGTAAGCGAGAGTGTTGTTGGCATCGCCCTCGGAAGAGCGCTTGGGAACCCAAGTGCAAAAGTCTGTCATATTCCCAGGCGCACAATCAAGTCACTACGGGCGGCGAGCAGGGATTGCCCGTCGATGGAGGTTACCTGCGAGCGGGAGTTGCCGTTCCCGGTGGCATCCGACTCGTCGGAGAGCAGCTGGTCGAGGTCCATCCCGTGCGCGAAGAGGTAGAGCTTGAGCCTCCTGGTGCCTTCCTCCGCGGCCGCCGCGCGCACGCGCGCACGCTCCGCCAGGGACCCCCGCACCAGCGCGGCGCAGACGCCGAGCGCCGCCAGCATCCCGAAGAACAGCACAGCCGCGGCAGCAGCCGGGAACCCGCACGCACCTGATTCGGGTTCGCCCGCTGCTCCGGCGGACGCGACCGCACCTGCATCGCTTCCGGCGGCGGCTGACACCTCGAAGCTGCTAGCCCTGCCGCCCGTCCTGTGGTGTGTCGCCAGCCGCGTCCACCCGCCGCGGCCGCCGGCGTCGACGACACCGCACACTTGCAGCGTCCGGCTACCGGCGCCGCCTTCGGTCGTCACCCGGACCAGCAGCTCCTGCCCAGCAGCCTCCACAAATACGCCTTCCACCGACACGCCGTTCGCACAGACCCCCTTCAGCGTCGCTGTCGGCACCTCGGCGCCGCCGCCGTCGATGGTGCAGGACGCCGCGACGTTTTGGTTGCAGTCGACCGCCCCGTCTACCACCTTCAACAGCTTCGCGGAGTATTCGTCGTGGAAGCAGCCGTGCACGACGATCGTGAACTCAACCCCCGCCAGGGGCTGGTTGGGGTACAGGGTATACCACGCGGGGCCCCTGGGGGTGCAGAACGACACGTCGCACTCGGCTCCCGACCACCCGCTGTCGCAGGCGCAGACACCGGACGCCGAGCAAGTGCCGTGGTCACTGCAGGTCTGCTGCCTCGTGCAGGGTTCGCAGGTTCCCGCCGCGGTCAGAACTAAGTCGCACTCGTCGCACTGCGCACCCGTCCAGCTGCCCTTGCACTCGCAGCACACGCCGCCCCCGCTTAGCGGTGTGCACGACACCGCATGGCCCGGGTTGACCACGCAGGCTCCGCCTGCGAGCTTGCACGTTTCGCCGGCCGCCTCGCACAGCGGAAGGCTCCTGTCCCGACACAGCGCCGGCAGGAGCTCGCACCCTCCCCCGCCCGTCCACGCGCACGCGGGCGTCTCTCTGCACGCGACCTCGTCGGAGTACTCGCACGTGTTGTCGACGCAAGCGGCGCCGTCCCACCGGCAAGCGTCGCGTCGCTCTGTACACCCGCCTTCGGCGGGTGTCTCGGCGCAGGGCCGCGCATCTGTACACGCGGCGGCGCCCACGTTCCACTCGCACGCCGCCGCCAAGCACTCCGCCCGGCCGCCGATTGCAGCGCAACCTATCGGCGGCGGGATCCCGCGACAACCCGGGGTCGCACCACCCCCACCCCAGACGCACGGCGAGACGCACACCGCTTGGGTGCAAGCCGCCGCGCATGGATGCCGAGCACACGCGCCGGCCGACCAACCGCACACGCCGTCGCGGACGCACGCTTCGAACGCATCGCGGAGCGGGCAAGGGACCACCCGGGGGGGCGTGCCGGCCGGGGTTTTTTCGCCGAGGACCACCTTCCCGAACGGCGCGTTCGGATTGCAAAGCGACGAGAGCAGCGCCGGGAGCTGTTCCAGCGCGGACGCCTGCAGCGAGAGCCCCGCCGGAGGCGAGACGGCCGGGAGCCACGTCTTCCGATCAGCTTCGTCGGTCTGCGTTGCAACCGGCGCCCTTCGAAGCACGACGCACAGCCGTGCCGCCGCCATCGCGTTCAGTCCAACAACCCCGGCGGCGAGCGCCTCCGCAGAGTCGTCGAGAGACCCGAACCCGACCACTAACACCACCCTTTTCCGCGCGGAAACTCCCTCCCCCAAGGCAACCGCCGCCGCGGTGAGGGCCGGCGAGACGAAGGAGGTGCTTCCGGACACGAACCGGTCTGCGTGCCAGGCGAGCTGGCGGGCGGCGCCGGGCGCTTGCTCCGAGGAGGCGGCGAGGATCCCAGCGGCGCCGGAAAACTGCGAGAAGGAGAGGCGCACGGTGCCGTCGGGGGGGAGAGCCGCCGCCCAGTCTCCCAGCATCGCAAGCATCGCGTAGAACCCGTGGGGGCGCCGGCCGAAGGCCCGCCCAAGCCCGGCGACCCCACTGAACGCGACTGCGACGTCCATCGCTGGGCACAGTGCTGCCTCCGCCGAGACGCACGCGGCATCCGCACGCACGAAGCACTGCCCCCGGAGTTTGCATTCGCACGAATCGAGCCGCGAACACGCCGCCGGAGAGCAGGCGCCGCCGCTCCATGCGCACCACACCCGGCCCGACACGGATTCGCACTTTTCCCGCGTCCCCTGCGCGAAGCAAGGGTTCCTGGTGCAGACCCCAGGGGGATCGTCGATCGACCAGACGCACGCCGCATCCCCCCGGCATGCTAGTTCCGAAGGGTACCACGCGCACGGCTGCGCCTGGCACGTTTCGGCGACGCCGCTGGCTGCCGCGGGGACCCAGCGGCACGCGGCGTCCGCTTGGCACGGCACTTTAAACGCGGTCTGCCCGCAGCCCTTGGCGGGCTGGCAGCTGGCAGCTGCGAGGGCTGCGGAACCGGCGCTGCCGGCGCACTGCGGGCCCGGCCACTCGCACACGGCGCCCTTCCCGAGGGACCCGGTGGCGTTCAGCGCCACCCAGCCGCCGTCGGCCGTCGCGTACGCCGCCGCCGAAACGCTCGTCGCCGGCTCGCCGGGTAGCCAGTTCGCGAAGGCCAAGTCTTCCCCCCCCCCGGCTCCGTCTTGCACCCAGCGACCGTCCACCCCCAGCGGTCCTATCCATCCCGCTCTCCCAGACACCACCCTCTCCACGGCGTCAGCGTCCGCGACGGACGAAACCGCGGCAAGAGAGCCCGGGCTGCCGGAGAAAGTGAGTGCGGCGCACGCCGCCGCCGCGGCGGCGCGGCCGCAGCCGGCCGGCGGGTTGGCGCATGGGACGTACCGGTACAGCCGGGGGCTCGCGGCGCCGCCGGGGATGCCTGGTCCGAAGCTCCACGCGACCGTCCGTGGGGCGAACGCGTCGGATGCGCTCGCAAACTGGACGGTCCGCAGCGCGGCCGCGAAGCCGGCCGCGGTGACGGACGCCCCGCCCGCCGCCGCGAGGTGCATGACACCCGACGCAGCATGCCACTCGGTGGTGACCCCCAGCCCCTTGCACTCCGGGCACGTCACCTCGTCCTTCCCCCGCACGTACCCGTCCGCCACCCACACCGTCACGCCGGAAACCGCGGCGTCGCATTCGACGGCGCCGCCGCACTCCGCTGATACCCGGCAAAACAGCGAATCAAACGGCAGCATCGGCTGCCCCTTAGCGTACGTCAGCTCTGGTGCCGCTGAAAGCTCGCGTGGCGAGACCCACGTGCACGGCGCGTGCGCCGCGCAGGTCTGCGGGGTAGGGAACCCGCACGGCGGCGGAGCGCAACTCCCGGCGGCGCTGTCCCACACGCACGCGTCTCCGGCGGACAGGCACCCGGCTTCGGCGGAGTGGTCGCAGCGCCGCCTGATGCAGGCCGCCGCGGCAGCGAGCCATTCGCACGCCGCCTCGCTCCCGCACGCGCCGGCGCCGGTGAGGGCCGCGCACGCCGGGCCTACCGCGCGAACGCACGCGTTTTCAGCCCAGACGCAGTCCTGCCGTGCGTCCTCCCCACACGCCTGGATCCCGCAGTGCGCTGTGCAATGCGACGTGACGCACTGCACGCGACCGTCGTCCCAATCGCACGACGGCAGGATTCCGCACGACGCTTGCGAGGAGACGCGCGCGCACACTACAATCGCGGTCGTTTCGTTCGCAATCGACGCGCCGAACGCGGATTCCGGGTCGCAGAGCGCTGCGAGCACCGCGGCCGCCACCTCCGGCAGCGCCGCCGAGACGAACGCGGAGGGGTCCGACGCGAGGGCCTGGACGGAGGCGGCCGCCGCAGCGGCAGCCGGGTGTGTCGGGTTGGCGACAAACGCGGAGTAGACCGCGACGCCGCGGGCTTCGAGGGAGGCTCGGTCGCGCACGGCGGCGGCGTCGTGTGCGTCAGCGACGGGCGACCCGCCGAGGACGAGGAGCACTCTTTTCCGGGCCGGATCGCCGCCGGCCGCTTCGAACACCGACAACGCCGCGGCGAGCGCGGTTTGCACCCGCACGGCGCCGGCGGCGCCTTCGAAGTTGTCCAAGTGCCACTCCAACTGGGCGAGGGCGGCTGTTCTCGATCCCGTCAGCACACTCCTCGGCGGTTCCGTTACGAGTCCCGCCGAGACCTGCGCGAAGGCGACGCGCACTCGGTCGGAGCCGTGCTCCGCGTCGCCCGATTCTGCAAGCGGGAGGTCGGAGACCCAGTCCTTCAGCGCTTCGACCAACCCGACGAAGCCGACGGGGTGCCGTCCGTACGCGCGCGCCATCGCCTCCGAGCCGTCGATCAGGACAACGACATCCAATGCCGGGCACGTCGCGTACGCCATCCCCACGCAAAAGCCGCCGCGGGCGTTGTACCCGCACAGCTCCTCCTGCAGGCAGTCGCACTGCCCCAGCGCTTGGCACGACAGCTGTGTGCACTCCGCCGTCTGCGCGTTGTACGCACAGCCGTTTCCTATGAGCCCGCACTGCTCGGGTTCCGCGTCGTGTTCGCTGCACCGGTGGGCCGCGCACATCGCCGGGCTGCTCGTCACGTCCCACACGCACCGGTCTTGCGCCTTGCAGCAGCGCTCGGTCCCGCTGTACAACGCGCACGGCTTCAGCGAACACGCCGAATCGTGAGAATCCCACTGGCAGTGGAGGTCGGCTGTGCACAAAGCCATGGTGTCCAGCTCCGCGCCGCAGCGCTTCGCCGCGCAGCCGTTGCAAGGGTTCCACTGGCACGCGGCGTCCGCCCGGCACGGTTCGGCGGTGGCGTGGACGCACTGCGTTGGTCGGCAGGACGCGCTGTCCGAGTGCCACTCGCACGCGGCGGTTGCGGATGCCGCGCACTCCTCCTCGGTGGCGAAGGCGCACGGCCGGGGCGCGCACGCCGCTAGCTGCTCGTCGTACTGGCACATCGGGTCCGACCGGCACTTGGTAGCATTCTGCCCGTGGGCGCAGGCAGCCAGCCGCCAGCAGCCGACCTCCCCCGCCACGGTGTCCCACGCGCAGGCGAGATCCGGGTCCGTCGAGCACAGCGCTTCGTCGCAGTGCCGCACGCACGGCGTGTCGCCGCAGGTGGCCGTCTTCCCGTCGAAGAGGCACCCCGGGTCTGCGACGCACGCGTCCCTGCTGGGGTGCCGCGGACACGGCCCGTGCGCGCCAGCCCCCGCGCTCGGGTTCAACGCGTGGCCCCACGCGGTGTTCGGGTCGCACAGCGAGTCGAGCAGCCCCGGGATCTCGTCGATCTGCACGCTTGCGGCGCGGCCGGCGCTTCCGACAACGTCGCCCAACGCGGCTTCCACCGCGGCGTCGGCGGCGGTCGCGGTTTCCCGCCTGCGGAGGCCCACTGCTAGGAGAACGACGCCTTGCAGATTCGAGAGCTGCGACCTTGCGGTCGCGAGGTCTGCTTGGTCGGAGAATTCGCCGTCGGACACGATGATCGCCGCCCTCGTTTTGTCCGCCGGGGACGCCGCCGCGAAGACCGACGCCGCCTGCAACAGCCCGGCTTTGATTTTCCGCGTGGGCCCAGCGAGGAACTGGTCCTCGTGCCAAGACACCTCCTCTTCCAACTCAGCCCCGTCACCGGCGAGCGATCCAGACGAGCCGGTGCCCAGCGGCGTCACCAACGCCGCACCGGCGAACTGCACGATGCACACGCGAATGCCTCCTTTCACAGCCGCTGAGTCCAACCCGATCGCAGCGCTCTCGCCGGTTAACGGGACCGACCCCACCCAGTCGCGGAGCATTTCGGTCAGGGCGTAGAACCCGTGCGGGTGGTTGCCGAAGGAGGCGGCCATGGTGCTGGTCCCCGGTATCAGCACGACGACGTCCATGACGGGGCAGATCCCATACCGTTCGGCCACGCACCTCGCGGCCGCCGCGTCCCAGTAGCACAACGCGTCCGACTCACACCCGCACCGGTCCGCACCGTGCGCGCCGCAGTCCTTCTCGAAGCACCGCTGCCCCGCGACGTCCCACGCGCAGCCGCCGGCCGCGCAGTCGCGCGCGGTCTGCAGCCCGCTGCAGTACTTCAGCTTGCACCTTGACCCGTCGAAAAAGCAGTCGCCGTCCGACTCGCAGTCCCTCTCCGTCCTCTTCCCCGCGCAGTGTTCTACCACGCACGGGTCCAACGCCGACGACCCGACCCACCTGCAAGCCCAGTCCGCCTCGCAGGCCGCCTGCGTGTCGTTCACGCATTGCGTGACAGAACAGCCCGCCAGGTATGCGTCACGGTATTCCCGCCGGAGCCCGCGCACGTGTCACCCGAGGCGAAACCCCACGTGAATGACCGTGCGGATGAGCTGTCCGACGGCGTTGCGAAGGTGACGGAGGCTAGCGCCTTCGTGAGGTCGCTACCCACGCTTCCCGTGCCACCGAGCAGCAGCAACATCCCCTCCGACACGTTGAAGCTCCACCGGACGTCGAGCCCCGTGCACAGAGGGCAATACAACTCGTCCTGTCCCTGGACGTACCCGCTTTCTTCGATGGCCACAGAAACCGCCGTTTGCTCCGCGGTGCAAGCTGGACACGGCGACGAGCTTCCGCACACATCCTCCGGGAACAACGCAACGCCTTCGCCCTTCACGTACAGCACAACCCCGGGCATCCCGTCGCTGTACGTCCCGGGGGGTGTGACGGGACTCCAATCGCACCGATCATCAACGCGGCAGCCGTCCACCCCTTCCGAAGTGCACGGCTCCTTCTCGCAGTGTGGCTCGGGTTCGAGGATCCACAGGCACCGGGCGTCGTCGTCGTCCACGCAGGCGGCCTCCGACTCGTGGTAGCAGGGTGCGAGGATGCAACCCGCCGGTTTCCCTTTGACGATCTCCGTCGACGGGTACGGGCAGACGCAGAAGAAGTCGCCTGTGCTGTCGAGCGCCTGGTCGTGGTCCGAGCAGGTTTGCGAGCACTGCAGCGCGTCCGACGGGCAGTCTTGCGGAGTGCACGGGTTGCGTGTGCACTCGTCGAACTGGCAGACGGCGATGCCAAGGAAAGCTTCCGTTATCGACGGCGGCGGGCACGTGCACACCCAGTCCCGCAGACTGTTCATGTCGGTGTCGACATCCCGGCAGCCTTGCTTCGCGTCCGTGCACGTTGCGTTCGCGCACGACGCGCACTTTGCGGTGCACTCGTTCAACTCGCACTTTGCAACAGGCTTCCCGACGCTAATGCCCGCAGAGCCGACGGTGCCCTCCGGACACTCGCAGTACCAGTCGTCCATTCGGAACAGATCGGGGTCCGTACAGGCTTGTTTGTTGTCCAGGCACACTGAGAAGAAGTCGCATTCGTCCATTTTGCAGAGCGCCTCCTTCGCCGTCGCGCTGCCCTGCAACGGGAACACGCAGTAGCACGTGTAGTCCGGTGCAGCGCCCCCGCAGGCGGTGATATCGTCGCTGCACGTCTGGTTCGCAGAAGCACACGCATTCTCCCCTTCGCACTCGTCGCACGCGCACGACGCGGGCGACCCCGTCGCGGAGCCCATCTGCGGCTGCTTGCAGGTGCACGTCCAGTCCTGCTCTGCCAACCACGACGGATTCGGGTCGTTACACTCCTGCCCGGCGGCGGCGCACGCGTCATTTTCGCAGTGATCGCACTCTTCGACGCACTCGTCGAGCGTGCAGTTCGCGGGGCCCAGGGGTTCGAACCCGTGCGCAGGACTCGGGCATAGACACATCCAAGTGTCAAGCGTTGTAAGGTCCGTGTCGTTGCAAACTTGTTGCGACCAGACGCAAACCGACGCATTAACAGTACTGCATTCGTCGAGTTCGCAAACTGCTGCGCTCGCCTGCGCACTGCCCGTGTAAGGGTCTGCGCAGCTGCAGGTGTAGTCTGGCGAGCTCCCGTCGTGGCACGTCTTGTTCCTGTCCTCGCACGCCTGGCCAGCGGACACGCAAACTCCTTTAACCGCGTCGTCAGCGCACTCGTCGCAAACGCACGTGGCGGCACGCTGTGTGGCCTTTCCGATACCCGATCTTGCATGTGCACGTCCAGTCGCTTTTCGACTTTTCGTCCGAGTTAGAGTCCGCGCACTGCTGACCGGCGTTGGAACACGTGTCGTTTTCGCAGTGCGCGCACTCCGTTTCACACTCGTCCAAGACACACGACGCGACTGCGAGCATCGCTCTTCCTGAGGAGGGCGAAGGACACACGCACCGCCACGTGTTCTCCGACGTCAAGTCCGTGTCTTCGCAGGTCTGTCCCTCGGATGTGCACGTGGTCCCATTGACAGCGCACTCGTCCCACTCGCAGGTTGCCACTCCGTTCACCTTCGCCCCTTCCCACGGGTCTTGGCACCGGCACTCGAAGTCAGGTGTGATACCCCCGTGGCACGTTGTGTTCCTATCGACGCACGTTTGCCCGTTGGCTAAGCACAGCACATTGTCGATGCATTCATTGCACGTGCAAGTCGCTGGTTTCGCGGTGGCGTTGCCCCTGCCCTCAGTACAAGTGCACGTCCAGTCTTGCAGTGAAGTCGCGCTGGTGTCTGGATCTTCGCACGTCTGACCGGCGAGAGAGCACGTGCCTTTCTCGCACGTGGGACACGTTTCTTCCTCGCATTCGTCGACGGTACACGCCGCAGCTTCCTGCGCTCCCGTTCCTACAAACGGCGGCACACACTCGCAGATCCAGGTATTCGCCATCTCTTTGTCTAGGTCCGAGCAGTTTTGGTTCTGCGCCGCGCACACCGTGTTTTGGGCGCATTCGTCGTGCAAGCAGACGGCCGGCTTCCCCGCAGCGGAGCCATTCGAAGGAGGCGCGCACTCGCAGGTGAAGTCACCCGAGGCGGCGCACGACTGGACGTTGTCGATGCAGGTTTGCCCTTCGCTGGAGCACACCGTGTTTCCGTCGCACTCGTCGCACGCGCAAACAGCTGCGCTTGCCGTAGCGCTGCCGACTCCCGGCTCCGCGCAAGTGCATGTCCAGTCGTTGATGGAAGACGCGGAGATGTTCGGGTCGTTACACTTTTGGTGGTCGGTTGCGTTTGCACACGCGTCGTTCTCGCAGTGCGAGCACAGGGCCAAGCACTCGTTCAACTCGCAAGTCGCAATGCCGCGAGTGGCACTCCCAGAGGATGGCTGCGGGCACTCGCACGCCCAGTCGCCGAACTGCGTGCGGTCGTTGTCCACACAGTTCTGACCCGCAATGTCGCAGGACGCCCCGTGGCTCTCGCATTCGTCCGTCTCGCACTGCACGACGAACGTCGCCACAGCAGAACCGACGGACGGAGGCGTGCACTCGCACTCGAAGTCGCTCTGACCAGGGCATGACTTATCGTTGTCGGAACACAGCTGCCCCTTGTCGGTGCAAAGCGCCGTTTTCAAACACTCGTCGCACACGCAATCCGCCTTCGCGGCGGTGCTGGTACCAACGCCGTCTATGCACGTGCACGTCCAGTCGGACAGGGATGTAACGGCCTGATTGGGGTCCTGGCAGGTCTGGTCCTGGCACGTGCTTCCCGCGCACGTGGGGCAGTTTCCTGCGCACTCGTCTATCAAACACCTCAGCACAGGTGCGGTTTTGTTAGAGGTGGCATTCGCGGGGGACGGGCACACGCAAATCCAGTCGTGGGAAGTGCGGTAGCTCGGGTCGTCGCACGTTTGACCAGCCAGCACGCACACGTTGTCGGGTTGGGCTTCGGTCGAAGCGCAGGTTGCGCACACTTCGCTGCATTCGTCTATCTCGCACACGATGCTGTTCGTCGCGGAACCGTTCGCTCCCTTCAACGGAGGCGCGCACATGCAAATCCAGTCCCCTAAAGATGAAGAGCTGACATCCGGATCGTAGCAGAGGTTCCCAGCATTCAAGCACTGGACCGCCAACGGCGCCGTTCCACACTCTCCGGGATACTCGCACGTCGCAAACGCGCTTGGGCACTGGACTCGTTGAGTGCGGGGGGCACCACGCAGTGGCATTCCCAGTTTCCTGTCGAATTGGCGTACGGTTGAGGGTCGTGGCATGTTTGACCGTGGTTTGCACACGTGTCTTCGTTGGTGTCGCTCGCACATTCGTCAAGAAGGCAAGGTGAAGCCGGCTGGCCGACGCTGGTTCCGGTGGACGGCAGCACGCAAGAACAGGTCCAATCGGAGGTTGATGTTGCCGTGGTGTTCGGGTCGCGGCAGTCTTGACCCGCCGCTGGCAAGCCCCCTTCTCACAGTGGTCGCAATCCGTCTCCACCTCACACTCATCAAGCACGCAGGAAGCCCTTGCTCTCACCGCACGCCCTTCACTCGGCGACTTGCACGCGCACACCCAATCACTCAAAGACTTAGCACTCATATCGGGATCCTCGCAGTCCTGTCCGTACCCGTCACACAACCCTTCCTCGCACGATGCACACGTTTCCACGCACTCATCTAGAGAGCAATCCGCGTAGAACGCACTCGCATTTCCTCGCAGAGGAGCCTGGCACTCGCACATCCAGTTGCCCGAGCTCAGCTGGTCCGGGTCCGAGCACGATTGATTGACGACTCCGCAGGTTCGGTTGTGGGTCTCGCACTCGTCGAAGTCACACGACAGCACAACGTTCGCCACTTCGTGGTTCCTGGAAGGGGGGGCGCAATGGCAGATCCAATCGTTCAGGCTGCTGGACGAAGGAAGCCTATCGACGCATGTTTGCCCGGCGGCTGCGCAGGTGCCGTTCGCGCAGGTGGCGCAGACTTGTGCGCACTCGTCGAACGGACAGCTCGCTGCATGGTTGATGGCGATGATCGTCGACGGCGCGGGGCAGTGGCACAACCAATCAAACAGAGACAGCGAGCTTGGGTTCGGATCCGTGCAACTTTGCACAACCGGACCCCTGGAGCACTGCCCGTTTTCGCACGAGTCGCACGTGACCTCACACTCGTCCAGTCGGCACGACGCGGGTTTTCCGGCAACCACGTCTTCCGCAGGTGCAGAGAGCACTGGCACTGCCAGTCATCCGCGACGGACAAATCGGGGTCGTCGCACATCTGACCTGCAGCCGTGCATGTACTGTTGTGTAGCGTGCACTCGTCGAAGTCGCAAGACGCGACGCGCCTTGCGACGGAAGCGGTCGTGGAGGGTAACGGACACGTGCAGATCCAGTCAAGAACCGACAGCGACGTTGGGTTAGGATCGCTACACGTTTGGTTCGCGCCCGTGCACGTTGTGTTTGCGCAGGTGCTGCAAGTACGGTCGCACTCGTTGAACGGACAGTTCGCTGCCTTGCCCAGAGCAGACTTCGTCGATGGAAACGGACAGGTACACGTCCAGTCCGACAGCGAATCTGCACTCGGGTTCGGGTCGGTGCACAGCTGCACCGGGTTCGGTGTTGTGCACGTGTCGTTTGCACACGTTGCACAATTCGCCGTGCACTCGTCGAGCAAGCATGCAGCAGGACCCTTCGTGGCGGTGCCCAGCGTCGGTAATCTGCACCTGCACACCCAATCGTGCCCCCCCGATCCCGTATTGAGGTCGACGCAGTCTTGCTCCGCATCGCTACAAACGTTACCGTGGTCTTCGCACTCGTCGAACTCACACGACAGCACGGCTGCCGACACGTTGAATGCACGTGACGGCGCTGGACACGTGCACATCCAGTCGTTCAATGAGTATGTTCGCTTGTTGGGGTCCACACATGTCTGCCCACTCGCTTCGCACAACCCTGCCGCGCAAGACGGGCAGCTGTCCAGGCATTCGTCGAACACACAATTTGCGGCTTGCCCCGACGTAGCCGACTGGTTAACCGACGCGTGGCTCCAAGGGCACGCGCACACCCAGTCGGACAACGACCTCGCGCTCATGTCGAGATCTTCACACGTTTGGTTCAAAGGACCCAGGTTGCAAGCGTCCTCTTCGCAGGTGATGCATGATGCTTCGCATTCGTCGATCGAACACTCCGCGGCCCCGGCTGTTTGATTTCCGGTGGAGGGAGGAATGCACTTGCAACTCCAATCCCCCGCGATTGATTCATCCGGATCTACACAGAGTTGAGCAGGATCCGCATTGGTGCAAGCTGAAGCGTAGAGCTCGCACTCATCGCGGTCGCACGACGGGACTGCTGACAGGGGTGACGTGGCGTTGCTTGGGTACAGACACTCGCACCGCCAGTCACTCAAAGAGTTGCTAAGCCGAGAGGAGTCGGTGCACGACTGATTCCAGCTAGAACACGTTGTGTTGGCACACGTTGGGCATGAACCAGCACACTCATCTAGCTCACAAACTGCCAACTTCGCCAAAGAACTGGGAGACCCCTCCGGACAGGTGCACATCCAGTCGTTCAGGCTAGTCGACCTTGTGTTGTTGTCGAAACACGTCTGATTCACGACACCCATGTGGCAGGCCCCGTTCGCGCAAGTCGTGCAGTTCGCAGCGCACTCATCGATGTAGCACACGGGCGCAACCGCCATGTTCCCCCTCCCAGTGGCAGGAGCTTTGCAAGCGCACTCCCAGTTGTTCAGAGTTACTATGTTGTCGTCGATACAGTACTGGTCCGCCAAAGAACACGTCTCGTTGTACATAGTGCACTCATCGAAGTCGCAGTCGGCCTGCTGTCCAACAGCCGAGATACCAGTAGGGAAGGGGCAGTGGCACTCCCAGTCGCTGCGCGTCGACACGTCGGGGTCCACGCATTCTTGGTTGATGTATCCATTGCACGTGCCATTCTCGCAGTGCTGGCACTCTTTTAGACACTCGTCGATTTTGCAGTTGGCAGCCTTCGCACTGCCGACGCCTGTATACGGTGATTGGCACACGCACTCCCAGTCTCCAAGGGAGTTGGCCGACGTGTCGGGATCGTTGCAAATCTGCTCGCTTCCGCAGGCCCCGTTTTCACACGTAGGGCAAGCGGAGGCACACTCGTATACTTCGCACTCCGCCACAGCGAGTGCCCCGTAGCTGCTGGCCACTGCGGGCGCGATGCAGTCGCAGTACCAATCGTTGCTGCACGGCTCCCACGAGGGGTCGATGCACTTCTGCCTGTTGTTCCCGCAGGTGGTGTTGCCCTCCGCTCTGCTACGACACTCGTCAATCATACACGAACTGCCCGTTGCGTTCCATGAACAAGCCTCATCCGCGTCGCAGAGATACATGTTATGGTCGACGTCTCCCCCGTCATACTTGCAATGGCAATCTAAAACCGGTGCGTCGATACAAACAGTCCCAGCCCACGTGCAGTTCGTTGGTGTCACCAGCCGGCAGTCGCCCTCGTTGCACACATCCAGACACGGCGAGTTCACACACACGGAGCTGCTATCCGACCACACGCAGCCGGGGTCCTTTGCACATGCAGTGCCTAAATGGTACATCTCGCAGGGGTACCGTCTTCCTGTCACTTTCCCGGGCGTTTCTTGCTCAAGAATGTCGCTTCCCCAGCCTGCGCTGGGATTACAAATCTGGTTGAGAAGAACTAGCATCGTATCTATTGTGGTGCCTTCGGTATGGAGGGACTGGGCGGCACTGGTCAAAGTGCGAAGGGTAATCTCAGCGGCGACGTCCGGCTTACTTTGTGTGTCGGCTTTTTGGACGAGGAGCCCGAAGCGCTGCACTTCGAGCCCGTCGAGTTCGTCCAAATAGGCCTTGCTACCCGTCGTGTCAATATCACCGGTGGTGATGATGAACAGTAATCGCTTTCTCAACGTGCTCGAGGGAGATCCGGCTTCAAACACGGTTGCGGCGCGCGATAAGGCGGCAGCCATCATAGGGGTGCCGCCAGAGGGATTGTTCATGTGCCACGCGAGGTCTTCCCGCAGCTCCGTCCAATTTCCGGACAAGTGCCCGTTCGTCGCCTTTCCGGCAACCACTGAGGCCGCCCCGTTGTCGGATCTAAACTGCAGAAATGACAACCGAACCGCACTGGTCGCAAGACTGCTCGCATCCCCCACAATGTAACTCTCTCCGCTCAGCGGCAGCCCCTGCGCCCACTCCTGGAGCCTTGACAAAACCCCGATGAACCCATCAGGGTGCCTGCCATAAGTTTCTGCCGATCGAGCTGATCCGTCAAACACAACAACGACGTCCATCGCGGGACACATTCCGTACCGCGAGAACGTGCACAGCCCCGGCACACCTTTCTTCCAAAAGCAACTCTCCATCTGCCCGCAGGAGCACTCATCCGAGAACTCCGCGCATGCCAAGTCCACGCAGCGGCTTTCAGACAGGGACCACATGCACTCAAGGTTCGCCCCGCACGACGCGGGTTGCGTGAACGTGTAGCACGTTTTCAGCTGGCACGTCGCTGGGCTGGTGGATACGTCCCATCCACACTCTGTCACCTTGTCACAGCACAGCTCGGATGCATGCACAGCACACGGTTTCAGTTGACACTGCGTGGTACTCGTGGAGCAACGAGGGTCACTGTTGCACTCGCTGGCTACTGTGTAGGCGGAGCATCCCGCCAGTTGACACACTGGCCCTGCAGTTGTGTTGCATGGGTCAGTTGCCCATTGACACTCTGTCTCCTGCGCACAAAGTGCACCGTTCGTTGAAGTGCAAGGTGTCACAATGCACTTTGCGGTGCCGTTGATGGTCCACCACGTGCAGTCTTTGTCATCGGCCATGCACTCCTGCTCGGTGCCGACCGACACACACGGGGCTTTCTCGCATGCACCGTCTTTCCAATCGCAAAGGTGCGTTGAGCCTACACACAAAGCCTCCGATGTGAACGCACAGACGGCTTCCTTCATGCACCAGCCTTCGTCTGTCCATCCGCAGAGATTGGCCGCCTGACACTCCGCCTTTGTGCACAATCGAACGCACGCTGAGTTAACACACTCGTGGTCCACCGAGTGCCAGGTGCACCCCAGGTCCTGCGTGCAGTTGTGACTCCCCGTGTAGAGAGGGCAAGCTTGGTGGATTCCCATTTGGACAGGCTCATCGGTCTTCGATACAATGATGCTTCCGAACGGCGATAAAGGGTTGCACATGTCGAAGAGGAAGCTGCTTTTGAGCTCATCAATCTGCAGGTTCAGAAGGTGGTCTGCTGCCGGCGCAGTGACGATACGTCCGAGGGACGCCTCAGCATGCAGGTCGTCTGTAGTTTTGCTTTCAAACCGCCGGACCGCGATGCCGAATATTTCGACGTTTTTGCCGGTAAGTTCTGTCACAATAGATGCCGACGCGTCCGGAATGTCGTCATCGACGAACACGAATAAGATCCGAGTCCGCCCGTGGTCGGCGGTGCCGAACATGTCGTTTGCCGCGATTAGCCCGCCTTCGATCAACACCGAGCCTCCGATGAAGTTCTGCTCGTGCCACGTGATGTCGGCTTCTAGCTCCGCGAGAGAGCCTGACAGACTCCCCTTCGCCCCGACCGCCGACGCCGCCGTCGTCCGCCACACCGGAACCTGGCGCAAGCCCCCTGCGAACTGCACGAACCCTACCCGAAACCCAGTCGCGGTGCTACCAGCCGCTGGCACTTCGCCCGCCTTCTCGCCGGAGAGCGGCAGTCTTTGAACCCAATCCCGGAGATGGTTTGCCAGTGCGTAAAACCCGTGCGGGTGGCGCCCGAAGCTGTCGACCATCGAAGAGGACCCGTCCAGCAGGACCACAATGTCCAGCGCGGGGCAGTCGGTGAACACCGCAGACGCGCACA
The DNA here is from genome assembly GCA_030068145.1 of Diplonema papillatum. NCBI lineage: Eukaryota > Euglenozoa > Diplonemea > Diplonemida > Diplonemidae > Diplonema > Diplonema papillatum. The sequence goes on from JAPJBO010000265.1 coordinate 75,316, forward strand.
TCCCGTTTGCGTCCCAGAGGCACATGTCGTGGGCTTTACAGTTGCACTCGTCGAGCAGCGGACATTGCACTTCTAAACACGTGTCGCCGTGCCACATGCACTGCAGGTCTGCACTGCACCCTGCCTGATCCGCGTACGTTGCTGCACAGTAAGTCATCTTACAGAACGCAGGAGATGCTTCGGTGTTCCAGTGGCAACCATTTTCCGCACCGCAGCACTTCTCAGAAGGGAACTGCACACAAGAAGCCAAAGCGCAAGCAGATCCCGACCAAAGGCATCGTGGATCAGCCGTGCAGGCGTCGCTTTGGATGGCCGTGCATCTTTTCTGGACACATTTATGGTCTGAGACATCTGAACAGTCCTGGTTCCACTCGCAGGCGGCATACGTCAAACAGGTCGTTTCATCCGCATACTGGCACGGCGCGTCCACACAAGTCCCCTTGGCTCCGACGGTCTGATCCCATTCGCACGTGTCCTTTGCCGTGCACTCCGTTTCTGCACGGAAAGAGCTACACGCTCCATCGCGAAAGCAAACCGGGTTGAGCACGCACCGCCCGTGCTGAGTGCACTCGTAGGTCGGACACGGGTCGTCGCCTTCGTTGCAGTCAGCGTCGCCTATGCAAGCGAACTCACAGGTGAACAGCAAGGGGATGGTGCCGTTTACGTCGACCCACGTTGTGTCCAAGGCCATGGCATCTAACCCTGTGGGGTGGTTCGGAGTCCACATGCAGTACCCCTGCTCGCACCCCTGGCCCAACTTGAAAATGATGGAGCCGTCCGACCACTGGTACACATCAGAGCCCTCTGCAACGAAAGTGCCGTCGATGAACGACCGCTGCTGCTGTGCAACTGTCGAAGCGCGCTGGTTCTCATCCGCTGACAGAATGCGGGCCAGCCTACCGTGTCTGCCGTCGAGACAAAGGCTTTTGCAGGTTGCAGAGGCTTCCGAATACGAAAGCCGCAGTTCGTCGGAGTGCCAGAATTGGATGCTGACGCCGGCGTCGTCTTCCAGGATCCCGTCGGCAATGGACACGGTGCCTTCGGGGTTGCAGTGGCTACGCAGCACGCAGCGGCCGGTGTAGTGACAAACGTAGTTCGCGCCGCAGTCGTCGTTGGACCAGCACGGGAACTCGCAAATGGCAACTCGTAGGTTGGTTTCGAGCCCGTCTGCATAACCTCCCACCGCTTCGAGTTCCAACGCGTGTTCATTCCCATTCAGGTTGTCCGGTTGGTTCGGCGAGAACTTGCAGAACTTCTGCTGGCACCCTTCACTTGCCGTGTAAAACACGGGGCCGTCTGTCCACCTCCACGTCCCCTCCAGTCCGCTGTCGTCCCCGCTGAGTCCAGCCTGGGCGACCCCTGCGGTGGACAACAAAGCTTGCATCCTGTCCATCTCCTCCTGGGAATGCACCCTTGCCAGGCGGCCCTGTCTCCCGTCGTAGCACAGGTCCCGGCAAACATCCGAGCGCTCAGACCAAGTGTACGTTCGGTTCGAGACCCAGAAACGAACGTCCTCGTGAGCCTGGGCTTCCTGCACACCATCCGAGTAGGTTTGCATTCCATACAGGCAGGTGGCACCCTTCGCCTCCACGCACCGGCCCGTCGGAAGGCACGTGTACCCACTTTCACAATCATCATCCGAAGTGCACGGGAACTCGCAGAGCCACGGCCGTTGGGTCTTGCCATCGGACGACATCCATTCCGATATGGTGTTCAGTAGGATGTAATTTCTTGACGTGCCCGTCAGCGGCTGACCAGACGCCCAGTGGCAGAACGGCTGCCGGCACGGAATCCTCGCGGACTTGTGGCTGAACATCTGTCCCGACGACCACCGATACACACCGTCACCATCCTTGTACCCGCCCATGTAAAGTCCTGTGCTCCCTACAAACGCGTCGAGGGCATCCGTAGCTCCAATGAGGTCCTTGACGTGGATGTCTTCTTCCCGCGTGTGCAACTCAAAGAGTCGTCCGTACCTACCGTCCACGCACAAGTCCTCGCACATACTCTGAGCGTCCTCTCTACTAGCCTTGAGATCGCCGGAGTACCACAAGCGGATGTCCTTTCTCGTACCGTTGTCCAACTTACCGTCTGCATCCAACTTCAAACTCCCATAAACCGAGCACTCGCTCTTTTTCACGCAACGCCCGTGCTTGTGGCACATGTAGTTCTCTTCACAGTCTTCGTCGCTGTAACAAGGGAACTCGCAGACGTACCTCTGAGCCTCGCCATCCCGCTCCGTGTCGAGCCAACCACCGTCGGCGCCGAACGAAATCGCGAAATACTGCTCCGAGAACCTGTTCGTTGGTTCACCGAACATCCAGTTGCAGTACCCTTGCTTGCAGGTGGACTTCTGAAAGAACACCCTTCCGTCTGAGTATTTCCACGTGCTTGGCTTCTCAATATCGGTCCCGTCCACGTACGCGTAGCCTGTGTAGGACGACGTATTCGCGAGGTCGGTGATGCGCTTGTTTTCCTCGATAGACAGAATGCGAGCGAGTCTTCCTGTGCGGCCATTTTTGCACATCAGTTTGCACGCATTTTCTGCGGAAGGCAGCTGGACCGCGATGCTCGAAAGCCAGAACGTGATGTCGTTCCCGGGCGTACTCTCCAAAAACCCATCATCGGGCCCCTGCAGGGAGTACTTCGAGCACTCGCTCACCCTCACGCACCTCCCAGTGGTCCTGTGGCAGATCCGCGGGTCGGCTGGGTTGTCCACCTTGTCCTTGCAGTCTGCGTCGCTCGCGCAAGGGAACTCACAGAACGCTGAGCTTGCAGCGTAGGTTGCGCCCACGTCTTTCCACCACAACCCGGCTTGCGGAACGGTCTCTTCCTCCCTCCTCCCAAGCAGCAATTGGGTATCGGGATTGTAGTAATACTTGCCGTCTGGTTGGCCCACAGCCCAATTACAAAACTTCTGCGAGCACCCAGTGTTCCTCTCCCAGAACGTGCTTCCATCCGACCAGAGCCAGAGGCCGCCACTCCATATGTCGGTGCCGCCCAAGCCGAGATCGCTGAAGAACCTGATGGATTGAGCCCTCGCTCGCTCGTGCTCTTCTTCCGTGTACAGTCGCGCCAAACGACCCCTCCGACCGTCGTGCTCAACATCAGCGCATAGGTCGGCCCAAGCCGGTGCACTGTACTTGGTTGTTGATGTCCAAAACTGTATGTCTTCGTAGAGCTCCTCCTCAAAGTATCCTCTCCACACGGTGGTCACCCCATGGGCAGGTGCGAAGAAAGCAGACGCCATCAGCAAAAGCAGCAGCAACAAGGGCGAGCGGCACCGCTGGCACTCGCCTACCAGCTCAACCATCGTTGCTGAATCCTTGCTTTGATGGATCCCCCCCCTTCTTTTTTTCTTTCGAATTCTGTTGTTTTGCTAGCATCTTCTTAGTTACTGGCCTACTACGGACTGCATGTTCGCTTGAGGATCCGGGGTTGTAGAGTCAGGGTGCCCTCTGCAGCAGCCGTAAGTGTCGAACGGAAGCAAAAAACAATAAGCCCGCCCACCCCGACTTCCTGGAAGCGCATCAAACTGTCTGCAGTAAAGGATGACGACCCCCCAACGGACCGCCCGTGAAAGCGAAGGCAGGGATCGCAGAAGCATGCAAGGAAGGGAAGGGACGCAAAGCGACCGCGCGAAGACGATGATTCGAACGAGTGCAAACGCCAGAAGCACGACACGGAGGTGGTCACCTGGTGACTAATGCAAGCCATCGCTGCATTACAACCTCAACAAACATAGTCTACCACAGTCGAGAGCGAAGACAAAGAAGCGCGATCAAACCTCGGCAACTCCACAGAAGACGACACGGCTAACGCCCCAGCGCCATAAGGAAGCAACTATCGACGCGCGACCGATGAACCTGAACGAGCAATCGAAGGAGAAGCGAAGCACCAAACGCGCGCCGAAACGCGACGATGAAGACGATCTGAAGAGGCGAAAACTGTCCGGTAGCGGTCTTCACGCTGCTGAAAGGTATGGCCGGGAACAAAGCCCCTGCTCCGTCCGTACGTCACGTATCCTCGTTGAGGGATAGCTTTCGGCACAGCGGAGAAGCCAGGGATCCCGTCGTGCCTCAACGAAGGCCGCTCCTCGGGGAGGAGCAGAGCGGCCTTCGCTTACCCACAGCGCCAGGATAGGGGGCTGCTGTACCCTCCACAAGGAAGGCATGGACCCCATGCAAGTGAACAAGATGGGGGACGGGCCTGCGGACAGCATGGTCACCTACTACGGGGACACACACAGGTACAAGCAGACCTCCCGAGGCAGGGAGAAGCCTGCGGCGGTGAGCAACGAAGCTCATCCGAGTGCCCGACGAAACCCCTTGTCAATACCACCCAACGGTTGTGACGCGTGAGCAAAAAGACGCTAGCGTCTGTCAAGAGCATGCGTGACTCAGCCGTGTTTTAAAGGTGAGATGAGAGGCATCGGCTCAGTCTGTCAAAAGGACCATACATCCTATCCAGGGCTTGCGCTCCGCTTTGGGTCTCAGAGAAAATACGTGTGGCCCACATGTGAACGCTCCAAGGTTCGAGGGAAAATAAACCTTTTCCCCGACGTGCGACGGACAAAAGAAATAGCGCCACTACCGGACTTGGAGACACTTGGCTGCGGCCTTGGCGACGGCCTTGTCAGTCCAACCGGGTGGCCGGGCCTTGGCCCCGCATGTGGGGACCTACCTGTGCGTGGAGGAAGACAAAAATCACAATCCACATGTGGTACCTGTGGATCCACTTCCTATCTCTCTCTAGCCCACATGTACTCGGCGAGGTTCAAGGCGGGCTGACCTCCCTTTGCCCCTCTGCAGTGCCCGGAGCTTTCCGCGGAAGCCAGACGAGGGTACGGTCCCTGGCTTGCTGGGGCGACTCGGCGAGGGACAGTCCAATAGAGTGAGCTGAATGGCGCGGTCGGCCAGCAAACGCAAGCTTTCTCGCCGCCAGCTGGGCTCCGTCTGTTGGACTAACTGCCACGGCTGCGCGCACACCCGTGTGACAAATCGTGGGTGGTGACCCCTCCGAACAGCCTCCCTGGCCCTGGCCCACGCCTGATGCCGCAACCCCTTAACCCGGGCGGCGGCGCTTTGGCATGAGCCAGGAACCTCAAGGGGAGCAGCGCATCCAGGCTTCAAAGGCCCACACACCCGTGTGACAAATCTCCTCAGTGGGGTACTGCAAGAGTTTGCGCTGGGGTAGAGTCGCAATGCGCCTGACCAGAACTTTTCAGAAGGCGATGTCCCGTGCCTCCAAAGCATGCAAGAGTTGTATTCAGGCCAGGAAGGACGACAAACCGCGAAGGAGCTCCGGAAACTAGATCGGGGCTAGCGTTCATGAGCCAATTCACCTACCCCCCCTGAAAGCGACTTGAGCTCGATTACACTCGATTACGCGTCGATTACACTCGATTACACTCGATTACGATCGATTACAATCGATCAACTTTTGGTGAATTGGGGGGGTACTGTAACAATTGATTAAACACACAGCACTCAGCCAATCCTGATTAGCTGATGCAACGTGTCTATTATCGAGCCTTCTTCTGGGGCTAAAGATGCTGATAGCACGATCATCGAATATCGAACAAAAATGAGAGTTTAATGTCAGCTAATTTCGTGCAAAGCCCCGGCAGGGAACGAAATTACCAAACAGGAGCTCGATCTTTTCTTCCCTGTTTGATGTATTGCGGGCCCTGTCGCTTTCCGGAACTGATATTCTTCAGGGGGGGCAGCCCCCTGGGCAATCCCTCCCCCCTTGCCAGGTTGAAAGTGGCCACCGGGCCTGCTCCTGAAGAGGTCCAACCAGATCTACCCAGGCGAGAGCGGCCAACCAGCCTGCCCCTGAAGAGGTCCAACCAGATCTACCCAGGCAAGAGCGGCCAACAAGCCTGCCCCTGAAGAGGTCCAACCAGATCTACCCAGGCGAGAGCGGCCAACCAGCCTGCCCCTGAAGAGGTCCAACCAGATCTTCCCAGGCGAGAGCGGCCAACCAGCCTGCCCCTGAAGAGATCCAACCAGATCTACCCAGGCGAGAGCGGCCAACCAGCCTGCCCCTGAAGAGGTCCAACCAGATCTTCCCAGGCGAGAGCGGCCAACCAGCCTGCCCCTGAAGAGATCCAACCAGATCTACCCAGGCGAGAGCGGCCACCGGGCCTGCCCCTGAAGAGGTCCAACCGGATCTACCCAGGCGAGAGCGACCACCGGGTCTGCCCCTGAAGAGGTCCAACCAGATCTACCCAGGCGAGAGCGGCCAACCAGCCTGCCCCTGAAGAGATCCAACCAGATCTACCCAGGCGAGAGCGGCCAACCAGCCTGCCCCTGAAGAGGCCCAACCAGGTCTACCCAGGCGAAAGCGGCCAACCAGCCTGCTCCTGAAGAGGTCCGAGAGGATCTTCCCGGTTGAGTGGCCAGCCACCCGAAGAGATCCACGATCTTAGCCGGGACGGTTTTTTGGGTATGGTAGCCCAGGTATTGTGACTCTTCTTTGTTTCGGCTTGAAGAGGTTGTTTCGCTCTGATTTTCGCGTGCTACCGTTCTCGCGGTGATCTGGTAGCCGAGGTATTGTGACTCTGCTTTGTTTCGGCTTGAAACGGTTGTTTCGCTCTGGTATTCGCGTGCTACCGTTCTCACGGTGATCTACTTGCTGTCTCAGCTGGAGGAGGTTGTTTCTCTTTGGTATTCGGCAACCGTGCTCTCGGTGATCTGCTTGCTGTTAGGAACAAAGGAGGCAGGTAATCCGACATGTCGCTTGGCCAGTTCTGGGATGGTAGAGTCGCGGCGCTACGAAGCGTTCCAATTGAGTCAGCCAGCAACGTCTTTGAAGAGCTGTCGGTGCTCGAAGGGTGGCTGCAGATGGTCGCGGATGTGCAGTATAGGAAGATACGGGAGGCGGCCAATGAGGAATGGAAGGGGGCAAGCCGCGCAACGGTGACCAGGAGGCATCGCGTGCTTCACGCGGTCATCTTCGAGTCATGGGCGGCAGGCCTCTATCAGGAGGATCCCGCGGGCTTCGTGGTAGCCGCAACGACCCTCGATGGACTTGCATATCGCTCCCTCTTGGAGTGCTCCTCAGTGGATGGCATCGACAGTTTGCCGTCTGACCTTCCGCCCAAGTTCCGCTCGGTTGCCAAGAAGTGGTTCCGTTGCAACGAGCAGCGGGAAAAGGACAGCGACGCCAGGCGCGACGACCAGAGGGCAGCCCGCTCAAAGGACCAGCCGCTGACCGTCCTGGATGTAGCCGAGCAGATCGCCATCCATGGTCTTATGCATCTCCCCAGGGAGCTCACTCCCAGCCACACCGAGCTGAACGCGTTTCAGAGGAAGGTAGAGAGGGAGCCGGATGTCGCACTGCCATACGTGGACATCCACAAGGAGCCGTACACACCAGTCACGGCGGGGTGGATTACGGCCAGCCATCGCCCCTTCGTGCAGACTGTTTGCGCCCTTCAACGGTACCTGGTCATCGCCGGCCTAACAGGGGCGTTCGGGAGGAACCCCCTCCCTGTTGTCTTCGGCTACCCGGCGTTGGTGTGCGATCTCGCGGCCAGATTCGGGTGCTCCTTGGCTCGCGAGTACGACGAGCAAGCCAGGAGACGCTTTGCGAGCGAGAGGAGGGCGGTTCCGGGGACCATCATCCTCACTGCAGCCTCCGAACGCCTGCTCTGCCTAGATACCGCTACTGTCCTGAGCCTCAACATGAATGCAGGCACACTAGGTGTGAGAGAACGGCGAGAACACCAACTTCAGATTCTTCCTCCTCAGGCCCCTCCTCCGATCCAGCGGGAGGTCAGGTTGCCAGTCTCTCGTCAGGCCCGGGCACTTCATGAGCGTCAGCCAAGGGTCCCGACGCGCGCAGTTGGCCGTGGACGGAACCGCTCTCAGCCTGACGACGAGCCTCCGGCAAAGAGGTCTAAGCCAGGTATTTGACTTCCGGATGTCTCGGAAGCGACCCTCTCTGTTCCCTTCCCCGTCAATCGGCTGGCAGCCGAAGTTCTACCTTCTCTTCAGCACTATCATCATTATCATCATTATCATCATCATCAGCCGTCTCATCGGCACGATCCCAGACAGTGCTCTGCGCTGTCTTCTTCCCTACGGGGATGCGTCGCTGACGCTACCCCATCGTCTAGACGGATGTCACAGGACGAGATTCAAGATGTGCTGAGGAGGCACAAGTTCGCTGAGGAAGCGTTTGACTCGATGCCGGCGATAAAGGAGATGCCTCAGCTGGACGAGGAGATGGCCGCGGCCATCAGCTACGCGGCTACCACGCCAGTTGCGGAAGCACAGCGCATGCGCTTGCGGTTCTTGGCTCACTGGAGGAGGAGGGCTGCGGAGCTCCCTATCTACGACGGAAAGCCGTGTCACGTGGAGCTCCTTTGCGAGATGCTCTGCGATTTGGGCATTGTGGGCGTAGATGACCTGCTGCATCACCTGAGGACGGGTTGCCCGATGTCAGGCTCGGTGGGTTACGAGGGGCTGTACGCCCCGGCGCCTCGAGTCGCCCCTGAGATTTCCGTGGAGGAGCTGATTCGACGTCAACCGGAGGTCCTCGCGCGGTCAGTGCGGGCTATCAGGTCAACCGGCAGCACGGACAAGGTGGCGATCTGGCGCTCGGTGCGAAAGGAGCTCGCCGCAGGCTTCATGGTCGAAGTTTGTCCGCCAGCGAATGCTGTGTACCTTCGAAGGTTCGTCATTCGTCAGACGAAGTTTGACGAGGAAGGTTCCCGGGTGAAGGAGCGGGCGTGCGATGATGGGCGAATGGCCTTAGTAAACAAAGCTGTGCAGATGTCGACCCCGGTGAAGCTGGACACGGCCGACGTGTTCGTGGAAGTGGCCCGGCAAGTAGCTGTCGGGGCGCTGGAGTGTAATCCTGATGCCACTTTCCAGTCCATAGGGCTCGACCACAAGGACGCGTATCGCCAGCTTCGCGCTAGGAACGACATTGTCTGCAGGTGTGTTATCGCTGAGAGCCCAGAGGACGGGGAGATAAAGTCTTTTCGGATGGAACGTTTGTCCTTCGGAGAGACAGCTGCGGTGGTGCATTATAATGCCTTCGCCAAGGTCCTGGCGAGGGTGGTGAGACGTGGTCTGCGGCTGCCCCTATGTCAGTATTACGATGACTTTGCATCTCCGACGCTTGCCGCAGATAGCAGAGCCCTGGCCGATACCCTCGAACTGCTCCAGGATATACTGCTCACATCTTTCAACGCAGAAAAGACGTCCCAGGGGAACCGTTTTCGTCATCTCGGTCTCATTTTCACGATCACATCGGGAGGAATCGAGGTCAGGCTCTCGGATCCTAGAAGAAAGGGGCTGATACACATGCTTGAGTGCGTTCTGAGGCGCGACTCCTTATCTCCAGGTGAAGCAGCATCTCTGGCGGGGAAACTTGCTTTCGCTACGTCGGCGCTCTTCGGGAGAGTAGGCCGTGTTCCCCTTCAGGCGATCTTCAGGAGGGCCAATGCGTCGTCTACGTTTGCTGGTTTTAAGCTAGGAAGGGATCTTCGGGCTTCCTTATCGTGGTGGGTGAGGACTTTGTTCGCCGGAGAGCGGTGCTTTGGAAGGACGGTGCCTCTCCGAAGAACGCAGCCTGGCATAGGAACCAGGTACGTCCTGCTCACCGATGCATGCCTTTTTGGTCTGGGCGCGGTTCTGGCCACGATTGTAGACGGAGTACCTACTAGAATAGAGTACTACTCGCACCCCGTACCCCCTTCGGGTTCCACTCTCAAAATCCATCACTTTGAGTTTGTAGCCGTCGCGGTTGCTTTCGCGATCTGGTTTGGCCACCGGGTCGATTTTGCAGTCTCAGTGTGGGTCGACAATAGCGTTGTGCTGGGTAGTCTTATTCAAGGTCGGACGAAGGCTAAGGAATTGCTGGTCCCTGTCCACGCTTTCTGGGAGAGGCTAGCGAGATCGAGGGCCAGCGCATGGTTCGAAAGGGTACCGGGGGAGGACAACCTCTCAGACCTTCCCAGCCGTCTCGGCCACGCCTGGGCAGAGCTGCCCATCCGGGGCCTTTTGCCAGAGAGGCGGCGGGTGGAGCAGCGGGTTGTCGACGAGGCAATTGCGGAAGTTCTCGGTGGCGCTTCCGCGTCCTCAGAGCCGTAAGGAAGGAAAGACCGAAACACTACAAACTCCCTTGACTTCCGTTCCCCCCTAGTTTTTCCAGCGCCAAGGTCCATTGGGATAAGGGCCATTGGGACAATCCCTCTGGACATGCGAGGTGAAAGACGCCGACGGCCAGCAAGCACAAGCTCGCGAGCCCGCCAGAGCTTCGAGCGTCGCATCAACTGCCGCGGTTGTGCACCAGCGCCATCGTCGCTGTTGCCGTCGTGCAGGCTGCCGCTGGCCACGGCTCTCTGTAGCCTCGCGGGGCGACTTCGCCGGTCGGCTCTCTGTCCCATAGCTTAGCGGGCCAGCTAAGGGCCGTAACCGCAAGAGACCTGTTTGTCGGAAGGCGAATTAAACATACGTTAAAATAGCGGAATGAGTTGGGGAACCACGGCTCAGAGTGACCCACTCGAGGGAGGTATTTTAATGAGAGTTTAATGTCAGCTAATTTCGTGCAAAGCCCCGGCAGGGAACGAAATTACCAAACAGGAGCTCGATCTTTTCTTCCCGCCCGCCCTGCCCCTGAAAAGATGATGGATCAGTGTGCTTCCCTAAGGAGCTTGTTCACGGGGGATGAGTGGAGTGAGGTGAGCAGGAGTTTGCAGAGCCTTCCGGATGGTATGTCCCTTCAGGCCCTGGAGATGCTACCGCTGTGGGCACTTCCAGCGCCTTTGGCTCGCCCGGAACTGTACGAGCGCTTGCAGGACTCGTTGCGGGATCGGAAACAGGCCCCCTCCGTGCCATGCATGCCGGCATCAGCAACGGGGGGAAGGTCAACGTCACGGCGGCAGGCGCTTAAGCGCGCTATCGAAGATGTTGCTCCGGATGACGCCCGCTCCCGCATGAGAGGCCTGTATACAGCGGCGAGCTCGAAGAGGGTGTACCGTTCCAACACGGGCACGTACAGGGAGTGGTGTGAGGGCGAGGGTGTCCAGCCATACCCTACGACGGTGAGGAGGTTGGAAATCTTTGGAGGATACCTGTCGAGTATGGAAGGCGATGGATACAGGGCTCCGCACAATGTCATCAATGCCATTGTAGCCGAGAACATCGCAGGCGGCTGGGTACTCGACGATCCCGCTGGCGACGTCCGCAGGATGATCAGGGCGCTGAAGAAGGCGTCTCCTGATCCAGAAAGCGGCGAGCCCCTAGGCGCCGCTCAGTTTCGGAAGGTCTTCGGTTTCGTGCGGACGGTAGGCGAGTACGGCGCTGCCCTGCAGTTGCTGGGCGAGCACTTCACCCTCCTGAGGTCCTCGAGCATGCAGTCGATTCTGACTGACATGGTCCAAGTCAGCAAGGACAAAGTGAGGGTGGAGTGGGGTATGTCGAAGTCGAAGGGCACGTGCAGCAGGCACCTCACTTTTGAGAAGATAGAGCTGGCTCCGCCGTTGCTACTGCCCGAAGCGCCCGATGGCGCTCCGCAAGCGATCCGGTACTGCCCTGTCGAAGTATTCACCTTGCTGAAACGCATGGCGCAGGGGAAGAGGCTCCTGTGCCCTTTCCCCATCTACGCCTCGTTCAGAGATGCCCTCCTAGGGAACTCGAGGACTCGAGGAATCCTGCAGCCCCTCAATCGAGGCCATGCCCCTGCACGCTCCAGGGTGCCATTCCTGACTCACAGCGCCAGGATAGGGGGCTGCTGCACCCTGTTGAAGGCGGGCATGGACCCCGTACAAGTCCAGAAGATGGGTGACTGGGCATCTGGGGACATGGTCACGCACTATGGAGAAAAGGTCCTGAGGGACCCGGACTGTGTAGAGGCGGTGCGTTTCTACAACCCGACCTCTCTAGCCCACATGTACACTGCAAGGAACCAGGCAGTGAGCGGGCTTTTACCCACGGTTCCCTTTCCGCCACCTGCGACATAGGTTTTGGTTGCGGCCCCTGGCCTGCTTGGGGGCTGACTCGGCGAAGGGACAATCCCTCTGGACATGCGAGGTGAAAGACGCCGACGGCCAGCAAGCACAAGCTCGCGAGCCCGCCAGAGCTTCGAGCGTCGCATCAACTGCCGCGGTTGTGCACCAGCGCCATCGTCGCTGTTGCCGTCGTGCAGGCTGCCGCTGGCCACGGCTCTCTGTAGCCTCGCGGGGCGACTTCGCCGGTCGGCTCTCTGTCCCATAGCTTAGCGGGCCAGCTAAGGGCCGTAACCGCAAGAGACCTGTTTGTCGGAAGGCGAATTAAACATACGTTAAAATAGCGGAATGAGTTGGGGAACCACGGCTCAGAGTGACCCACTCGAGGGAGGTATTTTAAGAAGCATATTCGTCTGAAAAAAAGATGTAGCCAGGCAGTGCAGCAGGGGACGAGGAAGTTCGGACTGACTTGTGGAAGCAGGTTGTCGAGTGCATAGGGGCTCGGGTACCATTTTCCCGTATTAGCAACCTTTGCAATTTAGCGCAGCTAATACTCGAGCCTTTTGGCATTCCCTGCGGGGCAGTTCCAGGCGATATGGCTGTTCGACAAGCGCTTGGCAGACACCCTGTCCTCGAAGATGTCAAGTTTCTGTTTGTGGGCTCGATCTCCCTGGCGATAACAAGGCGGTTGAAGACGGAGGCTAATCTCACCTTTAGGCGCATGCCATTGTCAGACGCTACCGTCTGGCATTGCGCAATTCGTGCCATAGTCGTTGGGTATTGGCAGGGGGGTTCAGTGGACACTCATCTGTTGGCTCCTCGTTACTGCCCACGTAGGTTCCGGGAGGTCTGCTTGGCTGCACGCGGCTTGTGGTGTTGCTTCGTTCTTGAACTTTTTCTTCGGCTTCATGCGGTTCATCGTCCCGGCCTGCCCCTGGTACACGACTCGTCTCGTCTCCGTAGCTCGTCTATCCTGCTTCACTTCGTGCTTCCATCGAGCCTACTTGCGCTGTCACATTCCGATGGGTAGTGCGTCTGCGGGAGGAACCTGCCGTTATTGTGGCTGACACACCCTGTCCCTGCGGCCTTCATCGCTGTCTGCTCTCGTGCGGCCACTGTGGGGCATGATTCCGCCTCGGATCCTCGGTTGTGCTCCTTAGCTGGATCGCTAGCTCGATAAGAAGAGCTGGTGTGTGGGCACAAGCGAATGTGGTTGCGGTTGCGGGCCGGCCGGCGTGACTGCGAGCAGACAGGCTGCATGCGCGTGGGCCCAATCGCGCCATTCACGCGGTACTCCAAAGGCCTAATCGGGCCGGGCCGGCACATACAGATTGCGACCGGGGCCAGCGTCGCACCTCGGTCTCGTCCCTTACAGCCGGAGCACGTGGCTCTCCCCAAGCCTCTGGGAAGGTGGCGGAGCTGGGAAGACGCGAGAGAAAACCAAAGTAGCGGCGGCCGACCTCTGTCTGCAAGCACGTCTCTGGCAGGGCAGTCGGCACCAAACGGAGCACAGTACCTCTTCCAAAGCAGTCGGCTGAAGCGGAGCACAGTCAATGGGCATTCAGAGAGTGCAAAGCATGTCTCTTGTAGGGCAGTGGGCAGCGGGCTTTGACTTGTTTTGATGTGCTCTCGGGAAAGGTCAGCGCGGTAGCGATGACCAGGAGATCACATACAGATGGGTGGGGAGAGGCCCTGGGACTAAGGCGTGACTACCCCCCCCAGGGCGCCACCCCGAATCTAGCCTGGCTCCACCACGGTGAAGGCCCACACCTGCGGTTTCCGTCCCTCGTATGCTTGTGCCTGGCACTTCTTGGGCCAGACAGTGGTCAACATGGTCGCTCATGGGCCAGCCAGGGGTCCACCAGTGGTCGAACCCAAAATACTAGTGTCAATTTCGATCACACTCTACAACGCTCGACTACACTCTACTACACTCTACTACACTCGATTACACTCTACTACACTCGATTACACTATATTACACTCGATTACGCTCGATCAGGGGGTGGGTGAATTGGCTCAGTTCAGTTGGAAACACAAACAAACTCTGTTGCCCCAACGCTTTTACCCGATCTCCTCCTTCTGCTAACTTTCAACATCGCCTGTCTAGGCGATAGCCTGCCGCCTCCGTCGCTTAGTCAGTCCCGCACAGGCCGCCCCTGTTAGCATTGAGTTCTGTAAAGTGCAAGTGCCATGGAGGCATGCCCCTGTTAGCATTGAGTTCTGTACAGTACAAGTGCCATGGAGGCATGCCCCTGTTAGCATTGAGTTCTGTAAAGTACAAGTGCCATGGAGGCATGCCCTGTTAGCATTGATTTCTGTAAAGTACAAGTGCCATGGAGGCATGCCCCTGTTAGCATTGAGTTCTGTAAAGTACAAGTGCCATGGAGGCATGCCCCTGTTAGCATTGAGTTCTGTACAGTACAAGTGCCATGGAGGCATGCCCCTGTTAGCATTGAGTTCTGTAAAGTGCAAGTGCCATGGACATGCCCCTCTTAGCAGCGCGCTGTGCCGTCGACTCTGTCCCACAGCTTTTAGCAGGCCAGCTAAGGACCGCAACCACGAAATTAGCCTGCCGCCTCCGTCGCTTAGTCAGTCCCGCACAGGCCGCCCCTGCTAGCATTGAGTTCTGTCTAGTGCAAGTGCCATGGAGGCATGCCCCTGTTAGCATTGAGTTCTGTAAAGTACAAGTGCCATGGAGGCATGCCCCTGTTAGCATTGAGTTCTGTAAAGTACAAGTGCCATGGAGGCATGCCCCTGTTAGCATTGAGTTCTGTAAAGTACAAGTGCCATGGAGGCATGCCCCTGTTAGCATTGAGTTCTGTAAAGTACAAGTGCCATGGAGGCATGCCCCTGTTAGCATTGAGTTCTGTACAGTACAAGTGCCATGGAGGCATGCCCCTGTTAGCATTGAGTTCTGTAAAGTACAAGTGCCATGGAGGCATGCCCCTGTTAGCATTGAGTTCTGTACAGTACAAGTGCCATGGAGGCATGCCCCTGTTAGCATTGAGTTCTGTAAAGTACAAGTGCCATGGAGGCATGCCCCTGTTAGCATTGAGTTCTGTAAAGTACAAGTGCCATGGAGGCATGCCCCTGTTAGCATTGAGTTCTGTACAGTACAAGTGCCATGGAGGCATGCCCCTGTTAGCATTGAGTTCTGTAAAGTGCAAGTGCCATGGACATGCCCCTCTTAGCAGCGCGCTGTGCCGTCGACTCTGTCCCACAGCTTTTAGCAGGCCAGCTAAGGACCGCAACCACGAAATTAGCCTGCCGCCTCCGTCGCTTAGTCAGTCCCGCACAGGCCGCCCCTGCTAGCATTGAGTTCTGTTTAGTGCAAGTGCCATGGAGGCATGCCCCTGTTAGCATTGAGTTCTGTAAAGTACAAGTGCCATGGAGGCATGCCCCTGTTAGCATTGAGTTCTGTAAAGTACAAGTGCCATGGAGGCATGCCCCTGTTAGCATTGAGTTCTGTAAAGTACAAGTGCCATGGAGGCATGCCCCTGTTAGCATTGAGTTCTGTAAAGTACAAGTGCCATGGAGGCATGCCCCTGTTAGCATTGAGTTCTGTACAGTACAAGTGCCATGGAGGCATGCCCCTGTTAGCATTGAGTTCTGTAAAGTACAAGTGCCATGGAGGCATGCCCCTGTTAGCATTGAGTTCTGTACAGTACAAGTGCCATGGAGGCATGCCCCTGTTAGCATTGAGTTCTGTAAAGTACAAGTGCCATGGAGGCATGCCCCTGTTAGCATTGAGTTCTGTAAAGTACAAGTGCCATGGAGGCATGCCCCTGTTAGCATTGAGTTCTGTAAAGTACAAGTGCCATGGAGGCATGCCCCTGTTAGCATTGAGTTCTGTAAAGTACAAGTGCCATGGAGGCATGCCCCTGTTAGCATTGAGTTCTGTAAAGTACAAGTGCCATGGAGGCATGCCCCTGTTAGCATTGAGTTCTGTACAGTACAAGTGCCATGGAGGCATGCCCCTGTTAGCATTGAGTTCTGTAAAGTACAAGTGCCATGGAGGCATGCCCCTGTTAGCATTGAGTTCTGTACAGTACAAGTGCCATGGAGGCATGCCCCTGTTAGCATTGAGTTCTGTAAAGTACAAGTGCCATGGAGGCATGCCCCTGTTAGCAGCGCGCTGCGCCGTCGGCTCTGTCCCACAGCTTTTAGCAGGCCAGCTGAGGACCGCAACCACGAAATCTGTTTGGAACTCGATCGATAATGATCAGCAAGCCAATCATCGTCGAATCGAGAGTCGAACGCAGTCTGAGAGATTAGATTTTCAAGCGACACTCAACTGCTGATGGACGAACGCGGCAGCAATTTTGTATTTTTTAATAAATGCACGTTGAACAGCTCGGACAGGCTCGCGAGCTTGAGATTGCTGGCCGTCGACGTCCTTTTTCACCTCGCATGTCCAGAGGGATTGTCCCAATGGCCCTTTGTCCAACCAACGATTTAAAAGCTACAGTTTCTGTACTTTATTGGTCAAAAGCCCTGAGTTTGTTCTTCGCTTACACCACCGTGTGTTGTTTTCTCACTCAGGACTTTTGACCTGTTGTTTGTGTGATTTGTCGTGTAGGGGTAGACCCGCATGACCTCACGTCCGTTCAACACGTGGTTCGGTAGTTACAGCACTTGGGATCCCTTCTGTTCTTTGTCGGGCAGCATCGTCGAGCATTTCCTTTCAAGCTGGCGCTTATGTAAAAGAAAAGATCGAGCTCCTGTTTGGTAATTTCGTTTCCTGCCGGGGCTTTGCACGAAAAGTAGCTGGCATTAAACGCTCAGTTGCACTGGAGCCGCGTTCGTCTCGCCTTTTTTGGCAGCGCACGGAGAAAGCCTGCTTGCGGGAGGGTTCAAGAAACGGAAAGAAAGTGGCCTCATCAACCGAGAAACGTTTCACTTTGAACTGAAAGCCCATCATTTCTGAGCGCATGCAACACAGCCGAACGACGGTAGAGACCCTGCCTAGAAGGCAACCAAACCACCCATAAGCGGGCTAGTCTGACACAAAGCTGCCGTCGGGAAAAAGGCATATAGAGCGAGAGCGAGAGAGAGAGAGAGAGAGAGAGAGAGAGACAGAGACAGAGACAGAGACGAGTTAGAGTGCAGGGACCATCTCTCCGAGGAGTTTCCGATCGCCTCACTTCTACCCCGGACGGATAAAAAGAAGCACACACCCAGCATGCAGTTCGCACGAGAGGGGAGTTCGTTTGCAAGGTGCGGAAGTGGTGGGGTTTTGCAGTTTCCTGAGGGAATAGGAGCAAGACGCATGGCTAGATGAGCACGACCACCTCGAATCGACACCAGGAGAATTCGGGGTGGGACTAGCTTTTGCGACTAGTACTATCTCGGTGAAAGGTAGCTCTTCTGAACTAGCTCGAACCAGCAGGATCAAAGAATGTCAGTCACACCTTCCCTATTATTTTAGGGGTTTCAGCAATAGCCCCATAGAGCCAAGCCAGTGCGAGAGGCCACAAGACGCCGGCTCCAATTCCTTTTGCGGAAAACAGCCATTCCCAGTTGACGACAGCGTAGCGCGCCGTGCTCTCCACTCCAGCAGTGAATTTGTTGCATTGGTGTGTGGGCCTTTGAAGCGTGGATGATGCCTCTCGCGCCGCTTCCCTTGAGATTCCGGGCTCATGCCAAAGCGCCGCCGCCCGGGTTAAGGGGTTGCGGCATCAGGCGTGGGCCAGGGACAGGCACCCACCGTTCGCGGGCTTCGTTACTTCACTGCTCCCCGGCCTTCGTCGTCCCAGGGTTCCATCCCCCCAGCGCGGGGAAAACTTGATGCATTAGGGAACGTGTCAGTTAGACTTTGGCGGACACTTGCCGGCATAGCGGAGAACCGCCCCCCCCCTCCAGGGGTACCTGTAACTCGGGGCCGGGCCCTGGAAATGGATTTACAGGGTTTTGGCCCTGAACGATTGCCAAAGGAGAACTCTCTGGCACGAGATGCAATTCCATTCCAGGGCCCCAGACTGTCTTTGAGGTCAACGGATTAAAAAGCGTTCAAAAACGTCCTCGGAATGGATTTTTCGACACAGCCACGAAACCTGAAACCTGATGGAGGGTTGGTTCTGGCAGGTCTAGCTGGCTGCCTAAAGGGTAAACCACGGCTCAGTCACCCAAGGTGGGCGTTGAAAAAACTTTTTTTTGGGGGGGGCTGGAATCCCTAAAAGCCGCATTTCGGAAGGTTTTTGTCCCACATTTTCCCCAGGGCATTTTGACCATTTCACCTTTGAGCCTCCGCCCGCTCAGCTCCTATGGTAATGCACGACTGTGTGCTTTTTCTACCAAATTTTATCAAGTTTATTTCTTGATTTTTTCTCGTCTTGCTCTCCGCTTGTTGTGGAAGCTGCAATATTGAAAATTCCATCCTTGGATGGCGTGATTACCGTGGGCCTGGGCCCTATCTGTGACCCTAACGCTAACCCGGGGCCCGGGGCCCGGGCCCCGGAGACCCTCGATTTACAGATACCCACCTTTCAATTTTTAGCGTTATTTGTGGATTCGAAGGTCGGTATTTTAAAGTCTGGTACCGTAGAGGCTTGAGTATGACGGACGGATGACGGCAGGGCAAACTATGGCTTTGTCCTACAGGCTACTGCGGCCGACGCCCCCCCCCAGGCATCTTGTTAAGAACCATCCATCCATCCATCAGCCGGCTGACCCCCCCCCCCTCAGGCTATTTTCACTGTGGAGGGGGGAGACGCTACCTGTCACACTCTAAGGTGGTCACCACGGTGGGCGGTCAGAAAAAAAAATTTTTTTTTTGCCCCAAATACCCCAAATACCACACTTTGGAAAAATTTTGTGGGCCCACTTTTGGCAGGGAATTTTGACCATTTCACCTTAGAGAATTTGACCACCCAGCCTCCAAGGCAACTGCACTGTAGAGGGGGGGGGGAGGGGGTCTGGTTTATCCGGCCATCCGGCCAAAGTGGCTGATCCTTAACAAGAGCGCTGCCCCCCACCCCTCCCTTTTTCTCCCGGTGGCGGACTTATGGCTACATGGCAAACCATAATAAATAAGGCCCGAGACACCCCCCCCTCCCCATGCCGGACACTGTCCGCCAAAGTCTAACTGACACGTTCCCTTAGTGTTTGTCAGGCCTTCGACTACCCTGAGCAACGCACTGCGCACGTTCCGTGTCTACGTTGCAGCAGATGGAACGCGTTTGTTGCGTCACCGCGGGGGAGGCCGGAGCCATCTGTCGGATGTCTCCTCGCTCGTTTCTTTGCGTTTTGCGTCGGTTCGCGCGCTGGGTGGTCGCAGCCGGGGACTGCGTTGCATTGGGAGGCGTTCGCCGGGCGGGGGTGCCAGGCCGGAGTTGCGGCGTCGGCGGTAGAGTGCGCCGGCGCCGCCGCGCTGGGGGGGGGGGGGGGGGGGGGGGGGGGACGGAAGGGTCCTTCCCAGCAGGCCGCCGCAGCGGCGCCGCGCGATCGATCAGTATTTCGTTTTTTTTGTGTTTCCGACGATCCCGAATGGACGTACAGATTGGTGTCTTTCGACCTTTTGTGTGCTTGTGAAGTTCAGCTTCGTGCGTGCTTGTGGTGATCGGTGGGGTTCCCGAAAGAAATGTTTTGTGTTATCGTATCTTCGAGCTAGACTTGATCTCGTGCATTAGCCAAGTGACCCATTCTGTTGCTTTCCCGCTGGGCTCTTGATAGGAGACTCGCGCGCAAACGGACAGTATGACTGCTGTGTTGCGGGCCGCAAATTCATCCAACATTTGTCTGTAGGTTACCTCACTCTGTCCAAAGATGCGCGTGAGGTTGGCTTCGGGTCCGTAGCATAGCATATGACGCCAGCCGTCAGGACATGATCTGCACTTCCTCGGTGGTAGCAGTCTTCTCGTTGCGGGGGGAAAATCTTAGTTTCGTGTTCAGGCGCTACTTGCCTCTCATGTGTTTGATGCTAGCATCAAGTCTTCTTCGCGGAATGCAGAGTCTTATTTTCTGTTCTTTTCTTTCTTTCGTTGTCGGGGGGGGTTATTTTAACATAAGACTCTGAACATGATGAGAGGGTGTTGATGGGGGGGGCCTTCACGTGGCGACACTGTTGACCGCACCTTAATTGGGTCGCGGTCGCCGATCCCCCAACCGCCACCACCGTACTTGATGCGACGCGGAACAAGTGCTGACAGCACCGCCCGACCTATTGTGTTCGTGTGATTTGTCGTGTTGGGATAGACCCGCATGACCTCACGTCCGTTCAACACGTGGTTCGGTAGGTACAGCACTTGGGATCCTTTCGGTTCTTTGTCTGGCAGCTACCTTCCAAGCTGGCGCTTTATGTCAGAAAGTAGTAGTAGGTAGTATGTGTCGTCTGCCGAAGCAGCCGGAGACAGCAGGCGCAGAGGGCAGGTCTTGCTTTACTTTTCTCTTCTTCGTGGAGACCCGCCCCCGGCATCCCGACTGTCCAATCACTGTCGAGAAAGGTTTGCGCCTATTGTGATGAGGTGGTTGACCAGGCCCCCACGAAGCCTTATACACAACACGGCTACAACACGAGGATGCAGCCCTGCTTAGGTCAAAAGCCCTGAGTGAGAAAACAACACACGGTGTTGTAAGCGAAGAACAAATGAGATTGTGTTTGTATTGTATTCGCCTCTTTCCCCTCTACCTCTGTAATTCCTCCCTTCCATTCGGAGTCAAAGCAGCTACGTCGAGTATTTCTTTTTGGAAGAACATACGCCGTGAACACGACAGACTCGGGGTTTTATGCGGCCTTAAGAACTTCCTTTGTTGGTTGCCAACGAAGGTGGTTGTGCTGTTCAATGTTCGTTTTTCGGTCGAAACTCTCACATCGGGTAGCTCTGTTTACATCAGGTCTTACGGTTTTGTTTGCCTGCTCGAAAATACGCGACACCCATGGGCAACAGGCGAGTTTGCTGCCCTGGACAAGCACCATGCTGTCTGGTGCACCCGATTGTCCCGTGAACAAGCCTGACCACCGAAGGGACAACCGACCCTGAATCGGATATTTCTTTTCTATACCTGCTTTGTAGGAAATACTGGAGGAGACTGCCAGTTGCGAAAGATCAAAGGAGGTAAATGCATAGTGTGGTACTGCTAGCGTTGGTTCTTATCTCGGTCAATTGTATCCACCTCGACCTCGCGGTTTTAAGGCCACGCATCGGCATGCCGATGACTCCCCAATATCGCAACAATATTCCAATCTCAAAGGAGGCGAATGTGCTGCAGCCCACACGAAACACAGGTAAATCTGGGTTTAGTGGCGGGCGCAAGCGCTCAACAAAAAAAACTCACTTTTGTAGTTGTATTGTTTTCTCCCCCCTCTAACCTTCGAAAATGAGCACAAGGCAGTCCCTCGAGTATTTCTGGAGAAGTGGCTATGAAACAAGTGCATGCTAATTCATGTGGTTCACAGACTCAAAAGAACTGCTAATCATGGCCTATAAAACCTTGCAGGAGGAGTATCGAAAGCTTCTCGGCACCGACCTGGGTGGAGGAGCGAGGAAAACGCAGACATTGAGGAGGCGATCAGTCTGTCAGCATCGAGGGCAAATGAAATGATGTCACTTTCTCAATGACATCGTAAATTTTGCTCTCAGAATCTTTCAGCGTTTATTGTGGTTTAGAGGTTCGGTGTTTTAGGGTCTCCGGTTGACCAGTGAGGCTGCGAGGCGACACATCGAGCTGCGCCTTCTATCAGCAGCTTCTTTCTGCCACGGTGCAACGGGCTGTTGTTACACAAGCGCCAGCTTGAAAGGAAATGCTCGACGGATGCTGCCCGAGAAAGAACAGAAGGGATCCCAAGTCCCCGCCCCATGCCGAACATTGTCCGCCGAAGCCTAACTGACACGTTCCCTTGCCTCTATATTTCCTCCCGTCGAGGGTTTCCTTCTACCAACCACTGAGTCCGGTCATGTCGTTGGTGGTGTTCGGGTCCAAGGACGGGACGACGGCGTCCCCCGTCCCGTTAACGATGGTGCTGTTGGTGAAGGCCCAGTAGCCGGAGTTGCTGATCGACCCACCAGGGACCGAGGCCCCGGAGCTGTTCGCAGTCGCGGTGATGTGCACGTTGTTGAACGTGAAGTTCGTGTACCGCCCCTTCTCGGCCTGGTTCGGCAGCGTCGACCCCTGCACGTCGAACACCGAGGTCTCCACGTGCGCCATCGTGATGTTGTCGAAGAAGAAGTTCCGGTAGATCGCATAGCCGGCCTCCACCGGTGACGGCTCCTCCATGATAGCCGGCCAGTACCCCGGCTCTAGATACGTCGAGGCGAAGCTGCTGGGAATCGTGTTGTGCGCGTTCCACGAGCCGCTGCACTCCATGAAGAAGTAGGCGTCATCGATGACTATGTCGTGGATGTGGATGTTTTCCATAACCCCACCGCGGGTCGTCGACGTCTTGAAGACGAAGCCGTGAACGACTGCGGGCCCACCCTTCTTGAACCCGATGTTGCTGTCGATAAGCGCGGTGGCCGGCACGACGTGGATGTTGTAGACTTCGACGTCGTGCGCGCCGCCGGACGTTTCGCTGCCGATCGTGAACGCCGCAGCGCCGGCGCGCACGACCGTGTCGTGGATTTTGATGAACGCCGACGTTCGATTCACCCGCAGCCCCTCCCCGTCGCGCCCCGATTTAATCACCAGCGCATCGTCATTCGCGGTGATGTCCGAGTTCATGACCTCCACGTTCGTCGACGAGTCGATGTCGATTCCGTCGGTGCTTGGCATCACCCCGGTCTCGGGGGTCGGCCAGTTGAAGACTGTGACGCCGTCGACGGTGACACGATCCGAATAGCAGATGTGCAACGTCCAGAACGGGGAATTCTTCAACGTGACCCCCGACACGTGCACGTCGGTCGCGTTCAGGAGTTCGAGGGCCCGCGGGCGTTGTTCGTCGTAGTTGAGCGCCCATCCGACGCCTTCTGCCGAATGGTTCGGCTTGCCGGTGGCGTAATAGTGCGTCCACCACAACTGCCCGTTGCCGTCGATCGCGCCGCCGCCCTTGATGACGACGTTGCTGGCGTTTCGGACGTTGACGATCGCGGAGGTCCACACCATATCGATGCCTTGCACGCGGGTAAAGACCTGGGGGTAGTGCGCAGCGCCGCCAGGCGCCAACCCAGTCGTCGCGCCCGAAGCGAGCGTCGTCGTGACATCCCACCAGGTTTCGGCCTGGATGGCTTTGAGGGTGACACCCGCGTCGATCTGCACCGTTGTGCCCGACCCAATGTACACAGCACCGATCATGCAGGTCCCCTGGGGAAAAGACACCGTGCCTCCGGCAGCACCCGCGGCGTCCAACGCCTTCTGGATAGCCGCGGTGTCGTCCGTGGTCCCGTCGCACGCTGCGCCGTAAGCCCCCGCAAAAAACGCCGCGCTGCCGTTGCTGGGCCCGCCGTGGGCAACGCCGCATGCGGACGCCAGCACAGCCAGCGCCAGCGCTGCTCTCAGATCCTTGTACATTGCTAACCCCCCTCCTCTTTTTTTTCCCCCCCGGTTTTTGGACTTTTTTCTTTCCGATTCCTGGCAGAGGTCTTTTGTGTTTCCGACGATCCGAATGGACGTACAGATTGGTGTCTTTCGACCTTTTGGATGCTTGTGAAGTTCAGCTTAGTGCGTGCTTGTGGTGATCGGTGGGGTTCCCAAAAGAAAAACGTTTCGTGTTATCGTATCTTCGAGCTAGACTTGATCTCGTGCATTAGCCAAGTGGCCCATTCTGTTGCTTTTCCGCTGGGCTCCTGATAGCGGACTCGCGCGCAAACAGACAGTATGACTGCTGTGTTGCGGGCTGCAAATTCATCCAATACTTGTCTGTACGTTACCTCACTCTGTCCAAAGACGCGCTTTTTTTTTTTTTTTTAGGGGGTTGGTTGTTTGGACGCTGAGGGGGGTCAGGCAATTTTCTTTTGTGTCTACGCACCTGCTTCAGGGGCATATATGGGTCTGAGAGATTTGGCGGGAAAGTTGGGGAGTGCGGTGGGTGAAACTTGGGCAGTTGGAATGTTGCCTCTTGGCAGAAGTTTCCGATGCTTTTCGTCCCACGCAGGACACTGTGTCATGCTTGCCCAGCCAGGTGCCAACTTGGCAGTCACAACGCGCTGCGGCAAGAAGATCGGGTAAAGGCGCTGGGGCAACAGAGTTTGTTTGTGTTCCAACTGAACGTTAGCCCCGATCCAGTTTCCTGGCTCCGGCACCTGCTCCGGTCAATACAAGACGAAAAGGTGTCGAGGTCTACGTAATCTAGATCTAGACTTCTCTGCGATTTGCAAAAGTCCCGCACATAGCTCCTGCATGCGTCGATTGTTAAGCGAATCCTCGGTGAGCGAGTTGCTGTCTCATGAGGTCAGCTAGAGGACTAGAGTAGCAGTCGTGGGTGCGATAACCCGAATATTGGCTGAGGTTGCGCTTTTGACTTGAGCTGCTCACACTTCTCCTTCCTGGCGCACTCGAGCATGACCAGCAGGTTCTGCATTTGGAGCTAAAAAGCCCACGAGTGTGTCCTGTGGTCGATCGAATCTCGCCCGCTTCTTCGGTGGCATGGTGCCCTGACTGACCCTGGCCAATGGGCAAAAGCGTTCAACAAAGAAGACTTTGTAGTTGTATTGTTTTCTCCCCCCTCTAGCCTCCATCGAAATGAGCACAAGGCAGTCCCTCGAGTATTTCTCATGACTGGCACTGCACCACGTG
Organism: Diplonema papillatum; assembly: GCA_030068145.1. Classification (NCBI taxonomy): domain Eukaryota; phylum Euglenozoa; class Diplonemea; order Diplonemida; family Diplonemidae; genus Diplonema; species Diplonema papillatum. Next base: position 99,950 of record JAPJBO010000265.1, read on the forward strand.
CTACTCAACTAACGTGAAACGATCACAGTCTATCAGCAGTCTATCAGCAGTCTATCAGCAGTCTATCAGCAGTGCTGATAGTCTATCAGCAGTCTATCAGCAGTCTGTCAGCAGTCTATGTCAACGGGCTCAAACAGGAAGAAATGTGAAAACGGGTTTTTGCCTAGAGGCTTTTCGTGTTATTTTGCAAATGCTTTGAGCTATCTTACGAAACGTTCTCGTGTTTACTTGCCAGGGACAGTTCCGTCCTGCTAGGCAAGGTCGCCGCCGGTCGGAAGCTGCATGCGTCGGCACGTTTTCGTTTCGTGACATGAGGCTCCTGAAATAAGCTCTCAAAAAGCAAACGCAAAGTGATTTGACAACACCTTCGCCTACACCACCGTGTGTTGCTTTCTCACTCAGGACTTTGACCTGTTGTGTTTGTGATTTGTCGTGTTGGGGTAGACCCGCATGACCTCACGTCCGTTCGGTAGTTACAGCACTTGGGATCCCTTCGGTTCTTTGTCTGGCAGCTATTGTCGAGCATTTCCTTCCAAGCTGGCGCTTATGTAAAAGAAAAAAGAGAAACGCTTCCAGTGAGCTGGGCTCCACCCCGAAGGCGAGACCGAACAGGTTAGCGAGAAGGGACGACAAAAATACCGGGTCTCCGAAGATTCCCGCCGCAAGTGGGGGAGACAAAAACAAGCAGAGGAGGGATATTGCGATGCTGCTGGGCAGGGGAAGGTGACAGGGAGGGAGGAAGGAAGCACCACGTGTACCTCGTCGTACGGACACACTGAAGTTAGTCAGGGCTTACGCTCCGTTTTCGGTCTCAGAAAAGATACGTGCTGTCCACATGTGGGCGCTTACTGGGGGGTCGTTGTTATTGGTGCTGGTTTTGAGGGATAAGGAAACATTAGAAATCTTTTTGCGGTGGTCTCCGCTGGCCAGGTAGTTTGTGCTACCGCCAACTTCTTTTACACTCGTTCTCTTCTCTTCTCACTACTGTACGTACTCTTTCACTCTTTTTCTCACTTTGGCTAACCGAAAAAAGAACTCCTGCGACCGACGCCACGAACACATTCGCAATGAATGTGGCCCTGGGCCCCCACGTGCATACATGTTGAGCAGGGGTTGCCATGTAGCCCGTATCGGCCAGAGCCAACACTGTTACTTTGAGGGGATGTTCACCGGGGAAGCGCTTACTGGGGGGGGGGTCGAATACAGGAGGTACCTTGAATAGAAGAGGTACCCTGGATACAAGAGGCATTGTGGAAATCTGGAAAAAAGTTGGATTTTTTCTTGGTCCGCATAACAGACCTTTTCATGACGGATTTCTGATCGCGATGAGCTCCGGTGAAGAGAACCGTGAAAAATAGACCCGGGGACCAAAGGTTATGTGCATGGTTCGTGGGCCGTTACCAGATGCGGGGCACCGGGCATGGAAACCACAGGTTTTCATCGGGAAGGACGGGAATCGACCCACTGGTTGGTGACAGTTCTTTGCTGGCCCATGTTCTAGACCTTTCGGCGAATTTGTGCCCGCGTTCAGCTCCGATGAAGAGAACCGTGAAAAATAGACCCGGGGACCACAAATTACGCGCGTCTTTCAAGAAGAAGGGAGTTCCCGCGGTTTCCGGGTTTGCGGTACTTTTTTTCCATTTCTTTTTCGGGAAAATTGCAGGATCGGCACGCCGAATACAAGAGGCACCTCTTGTATTCGACCCCCCCCCAGTAAGGCTCGAGGGAAAAGAAACCTTTCCCCCTATGTGCGGCGGGAAAAAGAAATAGCCTCACTAACTGGGCTTGGCGACACGTGGCTGTGCGGCCTTGACTTGTGGGCCTAGACACCCCTGCATGTGGACCAACCTGCTTGCCTGATGCCGACTATTTGAGGCTAATTCTGAGCACCTTTCGTATGAGAAGTACGTCCTTCGCCAGCAAATGGAATTGGCATCGTACTCGTTGTCTCCGTATGACAGGTACGTGGTGAGAAAAAACAGGAGGGGAGTGGGGGAGAGAAAACATTGTTTGTAGGGTATTATGACGGGGGGGGGGGGCAGGGGGCGCACTAAGGATTGGGGGGTGCAACGGGCAACGTCAACGTCTGCTAAATTTGGAAGGGGGGGGGGGGGTCCTGTTTGGTGCACCTGGTGGCCGGGCACCCCCCCCACCCTTTTTTCCGGGGACCCCCTTAAACGCGCTCTTTCGCGATGGATCTTTCCACTCCGTCCTCAGTTCGTCTGTGAGGCCTGAAATTTGCCGTGCAAAACACAGGCTGAAACCGGGAAAATCTGCCCTTTCGTGGTTTTCTAGGTGCCGTATTTTCGAAATTCTCTAAGTACGTTTCCCAGCGGATTTGCCTGAAAAACAGTTTTTGGGGGGTATTGGCATTGTGGGAAAGCACATGGTAAATCGGCCGAATTTTCACTTTTTGGGCCAATTTTCCAGATTTTGGCTGATTTTTGAGTGCATTGCAGGAACCTTGATTTTCGGGGAAACTGACTTTGCTCAAAAGTTGCTAAGTACATTTCCCTGCCAAAAAAGTGCAGGAAAACATTTTGGTGGGGAATGACCTTTTTTTCCGCAAAAGTGGGTTTCGATTTCGAAAACGAGGAGAACGGATTCATCTGGAGGAAACGGAGTACTCACTCGGCACCGGGGGGTCTGGGAAACACCCCAAAAACAGCCCCCAAAACGACCCCCCCCCCCCCCCCAAAAGGGGGGTGCAACGTGCAACGGGGGCAACGTCCCTTAGTGCGCACCCTGGGGGGGGGGGGGGGGGGGCCGCAGTGATGTTATCAAACGTTTGCAAACGTACGTTTGACAAGATTTATCAAACGCAAACGTTTGACAAACGTGCAAACGTGACGTTTGCCAATCGATGGACCGGGTCTGTACACAGTACACGACCCTTGATAGCACTTGTCCACGTGGCTGCAGGCAGACACGACGAAAATAAGGGAACAAGACATCTGGTTCTCTTTGGGCGTGCACAGGGAGATACAGGGAGATACTAGCCTTCAGCAAGCGTTCCCTCCCACTTTCTGGGGCCCCGGGCATGAAGATCTTGCCCTTGTGGCTCGAGTGCTCACAAGCCGACCCCACACTCGGATCCCCACTGCAGGCGCAGCCAGCGCCTCACTCACGTTTGATACACGTTTGACATGAACTTTGCAAACTCAAACGTTTGTCAAACGTTCAAACGTTCAACGTTTGCCATGATCACTGCCCTACGGGGGGGGGGGGGGGGATTGCAAGAACGTGCTTGGAATGGGTATGTGCTCAACACCGCACTGGTCCCGTCTGCGCCGTGTTTCGGTCCTTTAAGCCACGGACACATAAAGGAAAAGATTAGTATGGCGCTTCCGTTTGTTTGTGCGCACTAGCGGCTTTTCACCTGATTTGGTGAGTTGCTTTTAGTACGCTGCCAACTACTAATTTTTAGTACCAACAATGCATTGTTAACACAAAAAAGGCCGCTCCACGTCCAGGAAAGTGACGGTCAACAGCAGCTTGCAAAGCTTGGGTCAGGTCTCTCGCGGTACCAGGGAAAGCCTGCTACACGGGAGCCAAGCGCCACGTGTTCGGCGGGACTGCAGAGCCACGGGTCAAGTGGCTACCGATTTCCCAAAGTAAAGCATCAAGGCGTGACGTGTGCGCAACGCCGCACTGGGAAGGAAAACAAACCTTTTTCGGGTCGTCAGCCGTTGTACATTCTTTCTTCAAATACGGTAGTGTTACGGCGACAAGAAGGGGGGATTGCAAGAACGTGCTTGGGAGGGATGGGGCTTGGCGCTTGCGCTGAACACAAGCTCGCCGAGACGGTCAGCCACAGGGCAGAGCGGACGGGGTTGTAGCACTGTGCTGCCTCCCGTGGCTCAAAGGACCGAAACACGGCGCAGACGCATAAGGCGGACCATCATCAGCGCGGAACCTGAGTGTCTGCAGACAGGACTGCGGTGTGAGTCTGGTTTGTCAGGCGGCTGTTCGTAGCTCGTCACAGCCAGGACCACCCGTGCTGCTAGAGCACAGGCGAATCCGTCACGGAGAGGAGGCGACAAGAAGAAGGGGGGAGGGAACCTGGGGGGCGGGGCTGTTGAATGAAGAAGGTGTAATGGGCAGAAGAAGACGAGAAGCAAGCGCGAGCGGTATACACGAATTCCGAATTATGAGTGTACTTGGTACCCCCCGAAACCCCCGTATTGCGTAGTTCCTGCGTAGTTCCAGCGTAGTTCGTGCGGGGTTTGTGAAACGGCGAGGGCTACATTATATAAGTGTACTGGACTTCCTTTTGCCGCAGGTGGCAAGTTATTTAAGCCCTGTCGGGACCGTTTAGATGTGTGTGTGTGTGTGTGTGTGTGTGTGTGTGTGTGTGTGTGTGTGTGTGTGTGTGTGTGTGTGTGTGTGTGTGTGTGTGTGTGTGTGTGTGTGTGTGTGTGTGTGTGTGTGTGTGTTGTGTGTGTGTGTGTGTGTGTGTGTGTGTGTGTGTGTGTGTGTGTGTGTGTGTGTGTGTGTGTGTGTGTGTGTGTGTGTGTGTGTGTGTGTGTGTGTGTGTGTGTGTGTGTGTGTGTGTGTGTGTGTGTGTGTGTGTGTGTGTGTGTGTGTGTGTGTGTGTGTGTGTGTGTGTGTGTGTGTGTGTGTGTGTGTGTGTGTGTGGTGTGTGTGTGTGTGTGTGTGTGTGTGTGTGTGGTGTGTGTGTGTGTGTGTGTGTGTGTGTGTGTGTGTGTGTGTGTGGTGTGTGTGTGTGTGGTGTGTGTGTGTGTGTGTGTGTGTGTGTGTGTGTGTGTGTGTGTGTGTGTGTGTGTGTGTGTGTGTGTGTGTGTGTGTGTGTGTGTGTTGCAAAGCATCAAGGCGTGGCGCACCTTGGGGCTTGGCGCTTGCGCTGAACACGGCGGTCAGCCACAGGGCAGAGCTGTCGGGGTATGTGTGGCACTGTGCTGCCTCCGACTCAAGCTTTGCAAGCCACTCAGTTAGACACCAGCTGCATGGAGTATCAAAACGTAGCCCTACCCCCGTACTGCGTAGTTCCCGCGTAGTTTACGCGGAGTTCTTGCGTGCTTCGTTACTTCGGTTTTCAGGGGCACCAGTACTTCGACTTTCTTTATTTAATTGTGTGCAAGTTCGCTGTGCAACCCCGGGGATTTAGAGTCTCTGGGTGCCTTTCGGCGGGAGGGATGTCCTTTATATGTAGCATGTTCAGACGAAACCGCCTCTCATATGCATGATTGATGCTAGCATCAAGCTTTCTTCGAACAAGATCTTGTCCAGAAAAGGCATGCAAAAACGGGGAAGGGAGTGTAGAGCGCCCGTCAAAACCTTGTGTCTTTTTGGTAAACGCTGCCGCGGGGCCGACGGCCCCCAAGAAAAAAAAAATTGGATTTTTCTTCGCGGGGAGCACTGGTTCCGCGGGTGCCGAAGAAGTGGTTGCGTTGTTCAATATTTGGCTTTGACGAAACTCCCACATCGGTAGCCCTGTTCACGTCAGGTTGTCGAGCGGTGCTTGGAAATGCGCGACATCCGCGGGCACAACAGGCGAGCCTACTGGCCCTGGACAAGTTCCATGCTGTCTCCAGGTCTTTGGGATGAGCAACAATCGACGAGTCGGTCTCTACTTCTTTTTCGCGTCGGTAGCTTGAAGTACCCGACGCTTGCAGACCTTTCTTATACACTCGTTCTCTTCCCTACTGACCACGGTACGTATTCTTCCACTCTTATACTCACTTTGGCTAGCCAAAATACTTTCCTGCGAACTCGGAGAGAGGCGGCAGAGAAGGTGGAGGGAGGGGAGCGGGAGCAGATTTCACGGGATGATCTTTCTTTTTCATTCTTGACGACGGCGAGTGTCACGACTAGTAGGTCGTCCCGAAGGCAGTTGTTTTCGTTAAGGCGGAGTTTCTCTATTGGCGGAAGTTGCATGGGTTAAGGGTACGCTGGTCGCAATCTGTCACGACGAGGGTTGAGAAAGGGGGGAGAAATCAGAGTTAAGTGTTTAGGCTCTCCTGTACGTCGGATGCTGGCATCAAACATAGGGGGGGAGAAATCAGAGATAAGTGTGTAGGCTCTCCTGTACGTCGGATGCTGGCATCAAACATAGGGGGGAGAAATCAGAGTTAAGTGTTTAGGCTCTCCTGTACGTCGGATGCTGGCATCAAACATAGAAGGGGGAAATACTCGACGTATCTCGACCCCTTTTTGCTCTTCGCTTACACCACCGCGTGTTGTTTTCTCAATCAGGACTTTGACCTGTTGTGTATGTGTGATTTGTCGTGTAGGGGTAGACCGCATGACCTCACGTCCGTTCAACACGTGGTTCGGTTAGTTACAGCACTTGGGATCCCTTCGGTTCTTTGTCTGGCAGCATCGTCGAGCATTTCCTTTCAAGCTGGCGCTTATGTAAAAAAGAAATATTTGCTTCATGCTGGGGGCGGGAATGGCTGCCATTCGTGCGTGTTTGACGCGAGCATCTTCTTGGAGAAGATAAGAGAAGAAGAGGCAAAGGGGGATGCTTGATAAGGAGAAAGAATCACAAAGGTTTCGTGTTTGGGCGGAATCCTGAGGGACCCGGAATGGACGCGTGCTCAACACCGCACTGGTCCCGTCTGCGCCGTGTTTCGGTCCTTTAAGCCACGGACACATAAGGCGGACCATCGTCAGCACGGAACCTGAGTGTCTGCAGACAGGACAGCGGTGTGAGTCTGATTTGTCAGGCAGCTGTTCGTAGCTCGTCACAGCCAGGACCACCCGTGCTACTAGAGCACAGGCGAATCCGTCACGGGGAGAAGGCCCCTACAACCAGGGGGCGGGTGGGGGGGAGGAGGCGTATGTTACACGTGGGACCAGCCTCAGAGGCTGGAGTTGGAGCTGGAGTTGAAGAAAAGCGGGTGTCACACCCGCTTTTCGGTGTGGATGTACGCGCATTTTGGTTGCACACACGCTATTCGGGTGTGACTCGGGCACACCCTCTTTGACTCCGGCTTCTGCGACTGGACCTCACTGTGGAGAGTGAGAGTTCGCTTGAGAAGAAGAAGAAGAAGAAAAAGGCCGCTCCGGGTCCAGGAACGTGACGGTCAACCACAGCTTGCAAGGCTTGAGTCGGAGGCAGCACAGAGCCACAACCCCGTCCGCTCTGCCCTGTGGCTGACGTCTCGACGAGCTTATGTTCAGCGCAAGTGCCAAGCCCCAAGGTGCGCCAAGCCTTGATGCTTTAGTTTGGGAAATCGGTAGCCACTTGACCCGTAGGCCCGTGGCTCTGCAGTACAGCCGAACACGTGAAGCTTGGCGAAAAGAACGAAAAGAAACCTAAACGAGAGAACGCTGCTCAGGAAGGCAGGCTTTTGGACTGGACGGATTGCACTGGAACGCTGGCCGGTGTCTAGCACGACAAGGATTGAGAGAGATCGGCTGACTTCCGAAAGGGGGGACCCTTCCAGAGGCAGGGTGTTAGACTGATGAACGAGTTAACCCTTTACGGGTTGGCGGCATCCTATTTTACCAAAATACTCCAGGAACTGCCTTGTGCTCATTTCGACGGAGGCTACCCCCCCCCCACACATCATTTTGTTGGGGGCTTTTTGGCAGTGTGGGCTGCGGGCTGGTGCGGTGTGGTGCGCTGGTTCGTTGCACTGAGTTGTCGTTTTTTTGGACTGTTTCTCGCTATTGTCCACGTTGCAGACCTTTTTCGACGATATGTTGCTCGAGATCAGCTCCGATGAAGAGATCTGCGGAAAATAGACCCGGGGACCGAAATATATGTACGTGGTTCCCGCCAGACCCGCGTGGATCCATGTGGAAATGGTGATCGTGGAAATCAAAACCCATTTCGGATTTTTTTCTTGTTACACTGCCTGTCAGGTGACATCATCAAGTCCCGAGTTCCGGGGTTTTCACCACTTGCCCCGACGTGGCAACATAATTGCGCTTGTAGTTTTGACCTTTTTGGCGTGAATCTACGGTGCAAAGTCTTGCCAATCCGCGGTGTAGTTTCTATGCCCGCTGCCCTGAACATTGGAAAGACCCGCAAACCACGCGCATACTATTCTATTTGTTTCCTGGGTCCATTTTCCACGAATCTCTTCATCGCATCGCACTCGGTCTCGGCTTGGGTCATCGAGTGCATTCTTCATCGGAAAGGGAAGGAAGGAGAGAAGTCTGACAGAAGCCTGATGACTTGCTTACTAGCGAATGTGCCTGTTGGCCATGTCAACAGGAGATTCGGGTTCGATTCCGGAGAGGGTGCCTGAAAAACGGCTACCATATCTAAGGATGGCAGCAGGCACGCAAATTTCCCAGCTAGCGACACCGCTGAGGCAGGAAGAGAATAGCCTTCGACCCGTACTTAGTAATGTTAGAAGCAATGGATGATGTCTAAACCAGTCACTGAAAACAATTGGTGGACAAGTCTGGTGCCACCCGCTGAACCTGGACGAGCAGTCAAAGGAGAAGCAAAGCGCCAAGCGCGCGCCGGAGCGCGCGCCGGAGCGCGCGCCGGAGCGCGACGACCAAGACGAGCTGAAGAGGCGAAAGCATGAAACAAAGCCGTGCGAAGAGATAACCGCGACGCCGGCGATGCAGTTGTCGGCACAGACTATTTGCATTCTAACCCATGCGAATAAGCACTACTAAACTCGATGCAGATCATCAGCACAGATTCTTTGCATTCTAACTATCACGGTCCACCAGGAGGGGATGGTCCGGCGTAACTCCCACCCAGTGTTGCGAGGTCACAGCGGACCTAAAGGCGGCACTAGCAAAGATGAAGAAAACGTCGTCACCTGGACTCCATGGGTGGCGCGTAAACGAATTGCAGCAACTGCCGCCAGAGGTTCTAGAACTCATGGCGGACGCAATGAACAGCGTCGAACGTGAAGGGGAGTGGCCAGCCCCGCTGATGCACGCAATCATCCATCTGCTCCCCAAACCAGAGAGCACTCACACGCTTCGTTTCGCTTGTGTGCGCGGGCTGACTCGTGTGATCCATAATCAAAATAGCCCGTTTTTTTGTTTAATCTTCTCCGCCAGTTTCCCAAGTGTTCGTGCGGGGGTTTCAAAAAAAAGACGGTCGGGTAGCAGAAATAACGTTCGCGGTTTCTTTTGTTGTTCTACGCGTTGCTGTGCGGCTTTTTCAAGGTTTACCGATGGGCCTCAATGGGCGGGGAGGTGCAGGGAGGTTGTCCAGCGTGCAGAACGCCTTCTGGGGAATCTATGGGTCAAACTCGAGAGTGGTACGACTCCAAAGCATCAGGAAACATTTGATCCATTTTTAGAGTTAAAGTTCGCTTGAAATAACGGGGTTTTAGGGTCCGTGTGACCGTTGATAAATGGGTTCTCTTACACGGAAAGGTTTCGTAACACATCTCTTCACATCAGGTACCATTTGATCCTTTTTTTGACGTTGGGCAAGGCAACCCCATTGGGATATAAGGGAACAAAATTTGAAGTGGTGGGATATACGGGAAATTCACCTAATATTATTGATAACATGTGACAGAACAAGCGTGACGTGTACTCATGCGATCGCTGTTACGTACTGTGCGTGCGTGACGTGAGAGAGAGTGTGCATGAGTGAGGTATGACCCGCTTTTATGGGATGCCTTCCTCTACGGTAAGTACGACCGTGTGTGTGGGTTGATGTGTATGCGTGAGAAGGTATGTGGGTGCGTGGGAGTGTGTAGAATCAGTGTCATGGTAACACCTGACGCAACGTGCCCAGGTGTATGTGTGTGTTGGAATCCCTCCTGTTTCTTCGCTTTCGAAGAGTACAAAAAGGGGGCAAACGGTGGGGCCTGCGTTTTGTCAGGTTTTGCTTTACCCCTCCAACCTCGCTTTTGGCGAGTGGATAAGTGGTGTTCGCTCAGAAACGCAAGGATTCCAACTTGACGCGCCGAAGGCGATCAAGCAAGCTTGCTTGGTTTGTTTGTGAGTGCGAGTGATGTGGAACCTCGTATCCCAAGTGGTTCGTGAGAGTTTTTGGAGTTAACAGTTTGCTTGAGATTCCGGGGGTTTAGGGTCTCCGGGTGACCTTTGTGAAACTGGGTTCTCTTGGAGCAAGGTAAGAGCTATGTGGTGGTGAGGGTTGTTTCTTTGGTGCACGCTTTCATCATGAGCAGTGGCTAGCCATGTCCTGGCCTGCTTGCGACCCGACGCCAAGTACGTTGAAGTATGGCTAAAGATAAAGTGGTGTCACCTGAGGTGGTAATCTCAGGGCCGCCCACGTGATAAGCCGCTAAGCATTGAGTTCTTTTAAGTACATGAACCACATGGATTAGCATGCACTAAGTGATAAGCCGCTAAGCAGCGGCTGCCGGCTTATCCCGTGACACCTTTTATATGTACGTTATTGAAAGAGTAGCGTTGGCACTCTTACAAGTTCGTTCCCTCGTAGCTCGCCGGGAACGGGCACTCCAGTGAAACTGGGTATGTTACCGTCTCAGGTTTGGATTTTGGGAGCATTGCCTCATGTGAATTCTGAGACCAATTTCTCCCACGAATGGTGAACCCGCTTTGGTGACCGCTGTTCCGCAGTGGATGCATCGATATGTTTCCCGACTTGCGGATCGTGCTCGTACATTTCTCCGAGTATCGGGTGTAGTCTTGGGATTTTTGTTGTTGCCTTCATGGGTTGCCATACATCTCTCTCGCAGTGCGGCTTGTGGACTGGACGCCCTAAGCCTCGCACACGTGTTGGACTTGGTCCGCCTTCTAACCCCTTACCGACCGGGCACCCTCGACTTTTTTCCGGGGTTCTGGGTCTAAATCCTGGTCATGTCAGGCTGGCACCTTGTCGGCTCCTCGAGGGGGAGCGGGATTTCCCAGGTTCAAGGGCGGGAATCAAGAGAACGCCACGTATCTTTTCATTCCCGCCCTTGACATAGTTACAAAAGATTCTTCAAGATAAGTAAAATTGAGCGGCCGGAAAAAAACTTCTTCTTTTCACTTTCGAAAACGAAAAGACTTTTTCTTTTGTAAGATTTCGCCGATTTTTGGTGACTGCAGAGCTGACACTGCCCTCGTAAAGTGCACGTCGAAGGTGACCGAAGACCAGCTGACAAACTACACGTGTCAACGTTGCTTCAGATAACTTTGGTAACTGGAAAAGACTTCGGTACGGAGCGGCCCGCAATAGAGGGAAATGCTCTGCTCTACACGGCAATGGAAGCGCGTCGTGCCGTGGCGTATGGCACAGATCTGCTGGTTAGTTTCGCCGATTCGCCCCGCTCGTGGCTCGGGGTTGCAAACCCCCCCTCGGGCCTCCCTCGGGACTTAAAACCGACACCTCGACAAAATAAACGGAAATTATCTTGCCGAATAAATGCTTATTAACCATACAGGATAATCCCTGTAAGCACCAGTGCTCCCGCTAACCTCACTTTTAGTGAGGAAACCCAAAATCCTGGGTTAGGCTGTTTTTTTTTTTTTTTTTCTCCCCCGCCGGTAAAGGGGGGGGGGGGTCGAATAATAACAGTTATTTGACACACGTCTGGTTGTCTAAAAACACTACCACTATTTGATCCTGCTACTGTTCGGTTACCCGGAACTTTTTTTATTATTCGACAAATCGAATAATAACACAGTGTTATTATTCGACCCCCCCCTTTACCAGGGAAAGCCTGCTCCACGGGAGCCAAGCTTCACGTGTTCGGCGGTACTGCAGAGCCACGGGCCTACGGGTCAAGTGGCTACCGATTTCCCAAACTAAAGCATCAAGGCTTGGCGCACCTTGGGGCTTGGCGCTTGCGCTGAACATAAGCTCGTCGAGACGTCAGCCACAGGGCAGAGCGGACGGGGTTGTGGCTCTGTGCTGCCTCCGACTCAAGCCTTGCAAGCTGTGGTTGACCGTCACGTTCCTGGACCCGGAGCGGCCTTTTCCTTTCTTCTTCTGCTCCCCCGCTAGTCTCGCGTTTGGTGCAGGCTATTAGCTTCTGTTGCAGGGGGGGGGTCCGCCGCCCCCGGCGAACGGTATCCACGAGAAAAAGGTGAGGAATTCTCCATGAGGAATTCCTCACCTCTTTTTTCCAGCCTCTTTTTTTTTTGAGGAATTCCTCGCACTTTTTCGTTAGCGGGAGCACTGATAAGCACCCGCTTTGTAGGACATGCTTGAGGAGAGACTGCCAGTTGCGATAGACCAAAGGAGGCAAAGGTGCTGTAGCCCTCACGAAACACAGGTAAATCTGGGTTTAGTGGCGGGCGTAAGCGTTCAACGAAAAAGACCCACTTTGTAGTTGTATTGTTTCTCCCCCTCTAGCCTCCTTCGAAGTAAGCACAAGGCAGCCCCTCGAGTATTTTCCATCGACGACGGCGCTTGTTTTACGAGTTCGGTGTTGTATGGGGTAGGTATGACGGGAGCGTTTCTTTAGGTTCTTGACAGCACGTGTCAGATTAGACCACCCAGGGGTGATGGGCTCCTTGCGTGGTAGGAACCCCACCGTTCCAGGAGTTGCATGGGTTCAAACAAACACTCGACGTTGCTGCTTCGACTCCGAATGGAAGGGGGGAAATAGAGCAGTTCATACACCAATGAAATTTTCAATTTAGACTTAATGCCATACTTCGCAGTCGGTCTGACTCAGACCGACTTGGACCGGATTTTTTCGTACTTTTTTCCGAGTCAGAAAAAAGTCAGACGGCCGTCTGACTCGGACCGAGTCGGAAAACGGGGAACATTTCCGGAGTTGGGGCTTGCACTGATAAACGAAGCAACGGACGATCAGCATCAACTGACCAAAGGTGATGGAAATGATAAGGCAAAAGTTTCTTGTTCTTCGCGTGTACAGGGTATAAACCTCTCTGGGGGGGGTTTCCTGTATTAGCACTTTTTTCGTTGGCTTCGTTTTCTCTTTCATGTGCAACCGTTGTTCCGGAAATGTTCCCGTCAGTACAGATGTACTATTAAAAAACGAAAAAAGTCAGACGAGCCGTCCGTTGATTTTTGTGAGGTAAGGGGCAAATACAATACAAACACAATCTGAATTGTTCTTCGCTTACACCACCGTGTGTTGCTTTCTCACTCAGGACTTTGACCTGTTTTGTTTGTGTGATTTGTCGTGTCGGGGTAGACCCGCATGACCTCACGTCCATTCAACACGTGGTTCGGTAGTTTCAGCACTTGGGATCCCTTCTGTTCTTTGTCGGGCAGCATCGTCGAGCATTTCGTTTCAAGCTGGCGCTTGTGTAAAAAAAAAAAAAAAAAAGCTTGATGATATTTCCCCTTTTTTTCTCGTTACACAACTAATTGGATCCTTTTTCTTCTTCTTTTTTTCGCTAGACTTAGACAACCCTGATAGCCCTTTTTTTTTTTCCCCCCTTATCATTCTGTCGACACGTGAATCAGGGTTAAGTTGGGATTTTCTTCGAGGTTCCCGGTCCACCACGGTCTATCAGGTCCATCCCTATTCCCCAGAGCTGCATCGAATTGCTTGGAGCTTCTTCGGTCTATCGCGGCGTGCAGATTATCGCCACAGATTCTTTGCATGCTTGTAACCCAAAGAGAGACGACGACCCCCCAACGGAAGAAGAAGCGCCCAGCGCCGCCCGTAAAAGTGAAGGCAAAGGCCGCAGAAGCATGCAAACCGGCAAGGAAGGGAAGAGTCGCAAAGCGACCGCGCGAAGACGATGATTCGAATGAGTGCAAACGCCAGAAGCACGACACAGAACGATCGAAGAGGTAGTCATCCAGTGGCTAATGCAGGCCATCGCTACAGATATTCTGCATTCTAACCTCAAATATCGTGGTGGATCATTCTCTCTGCATTCTAACCTCGGATCACTGTCTGCAGCCCACGGTACGATCGAAAAGGTATTCATCCAGTGGCTAATGCAGGTCATCGCTACAGATATTCTGCGTTGTAACCCAAACTAACCCAAACTATCGCGGGATGGACCGGCTTATCTTCGCCTTGGAGGCGCAGGGGTAAACGCGTTCTAACGACTAGCAGAACGAACACAACACACGTGCGCAATGGAGGAGACGACGATCAACCACTTAAGGACGAACTACCACTATAGTGGTAGTTAATTCAAGAAAGTTCGCGGGTGAGAGACCAACAGGGCTTCGGCAGCTCTGTTGCCTTGGAGCTAAATACCTACTGAAAATCAGTACGTAGGGTGAGGCAAAAAAGAAGTAGAGCATAGGGGGCTCACCTGCCAGTGTTGCATGTGTTTGCCTCTGCCTCCTCTCCGGCCTCAACCATCCAGTGTCGCGGTGGTAAGCAACAGCAGGATCTGCCGACCGGAATCCCCGGCACTGCGGTTGATTCCATAGATGAATCTGCAGAAAAGATAGTACGTGCTGATAACGTACTGATTTCAGCACGTGTACACGTACTGATTCGGCATGTGTACAAAAAAGAAACGAAGAACATTTCCGGAGTTGGGGCTTGCACTGATAAACGAAGCAACGGACGATCAGCATCAACTGACCAAAGGTGATGAAAATGATAAGGCAAAAGTTTCTTGTTCTTCGCGTGTACAGGGTATAAACCTCTGTGGGGGGGTTTTCCTGTACTAGCACTTTTTCGTTGGCTTCGTTTTCTCTTTCATGTGCAACCGTTGTTCCGGAAATGTTCCCGTCAGTACAGATGTACTATTAAGAAAATTACCGTGCTGAAACCAGTACGTTCAGCATGCTGAACGTAAGGCCTGGAGACCAAATAATGGTCGAAAGTGGTCGCCGTTTGCTTCATCGGAACGACCTGACACAAATCTTTGAATATACGTCCTTCATCGGGCAGACATCCTGCTCCGAGCTCTCAATGGATCCCTGAGGTTTGCCATGGAGCCCGCCGCTTCCCCAAATTCACTCTCCTACCCCTCCGTCCTTAAGTGGTTAAGTTGGAATGGGAATACACTTTTTTGTTGCGTATAGAACTCGGGGCAGGAAATGCCCATTCCGCGATAAAAAAGCGATCATTTCTACCTTCCAAAAACTGGTGGCCTCGCTTAACTTTTCCAACGCCCCCTTCAGTACGAGCGTTACTTGCGGGTTGGTTGTAACAAAGGAAATGCGTAGTTCTGTTTTATTCTTTTACTTGTCAGTTGTCGACAACTTGTTTTTGTGTTGAGGTGTCATTCAGATGTAAATCTAAAGCCGCCCACGTCAAATTTTGTTAAGCATTGAGTTCTTTTAAGTACATGAACCACATGGATTAGCATGCACTGCCTTGAAAGTCAGGTTATCGGATGACGTCGTCACCTGCCATTGCGTCGTCAAGGTCGAGCATTTGTGGAGCTAGCGGGGTTTGGCTTTCTTGTGATTCCAGAGACTGAGTCGGCGAATACGAGGGCGGGCTTGTGTGCCCGTTTTTCACTTTCGAGGGCATTGGCGTGCCCGTGGTCCCCGGTCGTTTCTGAGAGCTGCTTGCCCTCGGAACCTTCTTCTTCCTTCGATGCACCCCTGAGTCGGGGGTGGTCGCCTTCGTCTTCTTCCGCTTGCGGCCGGCGATCGGGCCTTCCTTCGGGGTGCCTAGCACCCTTTTCTTCAGCGCTGGTCGTTCGCTGGTTCCTGGCGTTGGTGGCGGCCTTTTGGTCGCCCGTCCGGTCGTCGCCGTCTCCTTTTTCGTTGCCGCGGGCGGCGCTTGCGCCGCTCGCTTTCCAACTGGCGTTCCCCGTTGTACGCCCACCTGGGTGGGTGAGGAGGGCCTCTTCTTCTTGTTGCGTCCGGGGGTTGACGGGACGTTCGGTTCGTTGGACTGGTGGTGGCCGCGGCGGCAACATGCCGCCGGTCGCCTCTGCGTCAGCGTAGGGAGCCTCTTGCACTCTTGGCAGGTTCCTCTGCCATGCGTGCGGCAGGCATGATGCCCGCTGCGGCAACACGCCGCCGCCGTCTTGCACTCGCCGCACTTCGTCGTGCTGTGCTCTGTGCACACCGCGATCGGCTGCCCATCGTTCGCGTGGTGATGGTGCCGGCAGCACATCTCTACCGTGGGAACGTCCCTTCGGACGAGTGCTCTGCACGCCTCACACTTCCCTTTGTGATGGGTCGCGCACGTGACGAGTGCCTTCTCTATATCGACACCCGGCATATGCACGGGGTCTGGGTGCAGTTGTGGTGGGGCAGGCAGGGCCCACCTCGCCGCTCTCCCGATCGCCCAGTCAGGGTACGCCGGGCACTGCGTCCCTACTTCGCTTCCTTTCACTTGTTCCTCAAGTATCGTCCCCGTGTGTGCCTCGCGAAAGCGTGGCCTGGGCCGTATACCCGATATCCCCGTGATGCCCATGAACGACAGCGACGTCGTCGGGCACACCCTCTCTCCTCTCATGCAGCTTCCCAGCCCTTGCTGTGCCGCCAGCTTGTCCAACGCGCTCATCATGCAGCGCAGGACGTTTCCCCGTTCTCTCACCCCCTTCGGCGCATTCCCGTGCAGCGGCATGCTGAGGCCCGAGAAGAGTTCAAAGTCGATCGCAAGCTCCAGCATTGACGCCTGCCCGTTCTCGGTCCATTGCATGTCCGACAGCCACGCTACCAACGCATAAAACGTCGGTAGTCCCCAGGTCTTGTTCCGCTCCCACGTCCATGCCGGGGCAATCCGCGCGAAGGGGTGGTCAAATTTCTCGGCAGGCATCGCATTCGCTCTCGACCAGGGGGTCGTGGGGTTCCTGGCCACCCAGCCACGTGCTTCGAGCCCAGCCCGTTCCGCAAGGATTTCAGCCAACATCTCCTGGAGCCGCCTCGAGAATTGGGCATTCTCGGGTACTACCACTCCGTGTTCCAGCGTGCATCTGGGCCAGTCGGCCCGGTTGGCTGCCATCAGCTCGGCATGTGCCTCTCGTCGCCGTATGTGCGAGTACGCTCCGCAGTCCCAGAATACGTGTTTCTCGTCCTCGGTGTCGCCGCTTCCACAGTGCTTGCAGCTGGGCGCCTGCGGCTCAGCTCCGGCCTGCCTCATCCGCGACGTGTACTCAGCCGTGTTCACCCCCCCCGCCAACGCTACACGTATAAGCCTCGCGGTGTGCGCGGGACATTCACGCATCCTCCAGAAGGTGTTCGTCCGCTCCAGGTCGGCTCTCTGTATGCCCTCAAATCCCGGCCGCCTCGCCACCAGTCGGGACCACGTCTTCGCCCTCAAGTCCGCCCTAACTTCATGTCCCCTCTTCGAAGGTGCCGAGGCTAACGGGTCATATGTTGCACCATTCCTCAGCGTGCGAGACAGGGGCCCGGGTCCCCATACGTGTCCACACTCCCCCATGCTCCGCATCGCCAGTCCAACTGGCCCCAGGGGTAGGTCCCCCTCGGCGTATCTTCCCCGGATGCTCTCCATCAGAGGCAGCAGTCGTGGCAACCTCTCGCACGCCGCGTAAAACGCTGTCGTCACCCTATATGCTAGGCATGTACCGGGATCCGTCAGGTGGCCCTTCTCCTGAAAGTTTAGGACCATCTCCCTCGCGCGCTTCGGGTTGGATCCACCCCAGATCAGTCCCATCACCGACGTCGTCAGCCGTTTCATCGCCACCTTCGATACCGGCGCGAAAGAGCAGCCTGACAGCGCCGCCGGTAGCACATTCGACTGCACAATCCGGACCCGCTTTTCGTACCGGAACGGCGCATGGCGGAGGCCTTCCGCCAGGGCAGCCGCCTTCTCCACCCTCTCCGAGTCGGACCTTTCCGTCCTATTCTTCGCCGTCGAGACTAGGACCCCGAGGCACTTGACGGATTTGCTAAACCGCAGCAGCGCATCCACGCTGCGGAGTTTGAGAGTCGACTGATGCCTATGTCTCGTCGAGAACGCGACCGTCTTCTGGAGGTTTAGCTCCATACCGGTGAGTGTGCATCGATAGGTTATCGGATGACGTCGTCACCTGCCATCGCGTCGTCAAGGTCGAGCATTTGTGGCGCTAGCGGGATTTGGCTTTCTTGCGATTCCAGAGACTGAGTCGGCGAGTACGAGGGCGGGCAAGTGTGCCCGTTTTCCACTTTCGAGGGCATTGGTGTGCCCGTGGTCCCCGGTCGTTTCTGAGAGCTGCTTGCCCTCGGTACCTTCTTCTTCCTTCGATGCACCCCTGAGTCGGGGGTGGTCGCCTTCGTCTTCTTCCGCTTGCGGCCGGCGATCGGGCCTTCCTTCGGGGTGCCGAGCACCCTCTTCTTCAGCGCTGGTCGTTCGCTGGTTCCTGGCGTTGGTGGCGGCCTCTTGGTCGCCCGTCCGGTCGTCGCCGTCTCCTTTTTCGTTGCCGCGGGCGGCGCTTGCGCCGCTCGCTTGCCTACTGGCGTTTCCCGTTGTACACCCACCTGGGTGGGTGAGGAGGGCCTCTTCTTCTTGTTGCGTCCGGGGGTCGACGGGACGTTCTGCCAAAACTTGCCGTGACACCTATGATCAAAGTAATGCGTAGTTTTGTTTTATTCTTTTACCGGTTAGTTGTCGACAACTTGTTTTGTGTTGAGGTGTCATTCAGATGTAAATCTATAGCCGCCCACGTCAAATTTTGTTAAACAGCGGCTGCCAAAACTTGTCGTGACACCTATGATCAAAGTAAGTAGGAAAGAAGGTTGTAGTATGGCTAAAGAAGAAAAGTTGTTTAAAAAAAGAAATGGGGGTAGGTGATTTTTTTTTCGACCCTCGCAGCTCGCTGGGTAAAGTGGAAAAGAGAATAGAAGGTAGAAGGAATCCAAGACGCGAAGCGAGCAGAAACGTCTTGGCCTGCCTTTCCCTTCAGAATTTACCATTTTTTTATTTTCTTTTTTGATTGGTTTGCAAACGGTGGAAACCCAGCCCTCAGAGCTGGAGCTGAAAAAATAAAAACAAAAAGCTGGAATTACGAAGCGGCGGCGCCGGTGTGCAGTTTTTAAAGGGGTGGGGCTTTTGGCATCGTTTCATATCAAAAAGTGTCGGATGGCGGCGTGCTGTGCTAAATCACTTAAAACAGGGTTCACACACGTACGCACAAATCGAATAATAATAACACTATGATGTGATATGATTCGACCCCCTTTTGCACGCGGTCTTGGAGTGGCTCCCCACTGTGCGTTAGGGTCGCACTTGGGATCACCCTTCCTTCACACCGGCTTCCGAGGCTGGTCCGCATGGTGTACCACTTGAACGACGGCCACTGAGGGGTCATCGTGGGAATGCCAAGCGCCTTAACGAACCGCTAAACCAGGGGGGGGGGGCCTGGCAGTGCTGGCTGCAAACGTGCAAACGTTTGCGCAAACGTTTGCGTTTGCGATTGCAGATCTGGCAGATGCCGTTTGCAAACGTTTGCAAACGGCAACGGTGCAGTGCAAGGCTAGCAATGGATAGACACATGCGAGCGATATAGACGTGGGCAAGTGACATATATGCTGTCGTGAGTGGCAGCAGTGACAGTGGGATGTCGACAAACCGCAAAGGAAAAGGCTTTGTTTCTGTGGGACCCTTAGTCGGACTTCTGCTGTGGAGGATTTATTACCGGCGTCCCCTCCACGAAGCCGCCGCCGCTCTCAGCCCGCAGTGGAAAACGGAGATCTACACCAACGCGACAGAGGGATTGCGAAGGTCCTCGCTTCTTTCCGGACTACACGACCAGCTCTGTGCATTGGCTGAGCACTCCGACTGCCTCACCGTACGAGAGGGACTAGCTTTGAAAGCAGCAAACAAGTGGCTCGGGGAGATCTGGTGGCACGCATTTGGCACCAAGTGGCTGCCATTGCAGGCGGTAGCCAAGAAAAATATTATTGGCCAGCCCAGGGTGGTCGGTGTATGACGCAGTGAAGGACAACAAGCGAAGCAGCATCGGGATAAAAATAGCAGATTCCCTCGTGCGGCTGAACTACAACAACAGGAACACCGCCAAGACTCTCCCGCCGTATAAACCCTGTAAAACGGTAATGACGTTTGCAAACGTTTGCAACGTTTGCACTGCAAACGTTTGCCGGTTGCAGAATCGGTGCAAACGCGTTTGCAGCCGTTTGCAGCCAGCACTGCCCTAAGGGGGGGGGGGGAGGTGCTGGGCACCGGATTCCAAAGGAAGCGGAAGACAATAAGCTCCTACCCACCCCCGCACCGCCCTGACACCTGAGGCTGCACAACCCTTCGTTTTCACTCTCTCGGCGCTGCTCCTGTTCATGGAGTCGGCAGTGTTCGGCTTCTGGACGCGGGCTCCGTTCTCTGTGTCACTCGCTCGTCTCCCTCGTGATGTGTGCGTGTGCGTGTGTGTGTGTGTGTGTAGTGTGTGTAAAGCCGGTCCGTCCGTATCGAGCTGCATCGAACTGCCTGCCGCTGTTTTCTCTCATCACGGTGCATCCATAGTGCACCACAGACTATCAGGTCGAGCTTTATTAGACGGCCTATCACAGACTACCGTGTGCACGACGCGCTTACAAATGAGCTTCACTAGTGAATCGACGAGTGAAATGGCAACAGAGAGGGCTGACGAGGAAGACCCCACTTGAAGAATCACTTGGAAACACGTCATTCGCAAGTGACTTTTGCCTGTGTGCAAACGATGCGCAGAGCACTTCGAACTGCGGTCACGAATATTTCTTGTTTGTACGCACTCCCTTCCTGTTTTGTTGTCATCTGGCGGGAGTGAGGATAGCACGCTGCCATCGATCGGTTTTGATCTTGACAAACTGTTCCTGACAACTGGCATTTTGTTAGACACAAAAACCTTAACTCTAAAAAAAAAAAAAAAAAACGCTTGTAACATCGCGTCGTGTGTGCTCCTCACACTTCCCACCCCCTCCCCCCGGCAATGACACAACAAGTGCCAGACTGGCCCACCTTGCGGCGGTTGATTCCAGCGCAGAAGATCTGCGGGTGCAAGAGAATTGGTTGTGTTACTATGGCAAAACAAAAACGCAAGAAGAAAAAAAAAAGAAGAAAAAAAAGACATCTCTCCCCGTGTTGGAAGGTTGCTGTGTGATCGAAGACACATGCTGAAATACACACAACATCTGGGGGGGCGGGGGGGGCGGGGGGGTCCGTGGGGGAATGAGTGTTGCCGCACTACCCGGCCAAGGTTCTTTCGTGCATCTGCGGTTGCACTACCACAGAGGAGTACCGTAATTGGAACAATGTCGAACTGGACTAAAGCTGGAACGGGTAAATGACAGACCGGGACACCCGGGTGGTGTCTCAGGTAGTCACCTACGTGACTGCTGGCCCTGCGCCTCCAATGACAGCGGTATCAATGGGTCGAGCTGAGTATTGAGCATCCCAAGGCGCGGGCAAGCACCAGGGTCGCGATGTTCTGCAAAGTACACGCAAAGTCGCAAACCCCAAACCGGGTAAAACCTGGGATACCCAGCCCCATTTTTAGAGTTAAAGTTCGCTTGAAATTCCGGGGGTTTAGGGTCTTCGTGTGACCGTTCATGAATGGGTTCTCGTAGTGCAAGAAAGGGCTATACGGTTGCGGGTTGTATATTTGGGTGCACGCTTTCGTTATGGGGGTTATGGCTAGCCATGTCCGGGACTGTTTGTTATTTTTGGGGGTGTCCCAGGTTTTACCCGGTTCAACATCATTTCCAATTACGGTAGATTGCGCGCGGCCCTGAACTGCCTCAGCTCTGACCAGACTCGACTTCTTGGCCAGTCTGAGCAGGAACGCCAACCTGGACCAGAATTCGGTTGGAACGAAAAGCGTAAAATTTACTAAAGTTGAGGTTTTCTTTCTTGCTGAGAAATTCTTTTTAGAGTGATTCGCTTGAAAACTCCGGGGTTTTAAAGTCTCCGGGTGACCTTCGTCGTTATGGGAAGAAATCCTTTGTGCTCTGAGTGTCGTAAGAGTGGTGGTTACACGAGGTAAGAGGATCGGTGGGTACCTTGGTTGTTGGTTCATTGGTAGTTTTCTGTGTTTCCGACGATCCCGAATGGACGTACAGATTGCTGTCTTTCGACCTTTTGTGTGCTTGTGACTTCTTGCTTTTTTTTTTTTTTTGCTTGCGGTACTACCAGGGCATTAGCTTGGTTTCCGGCCCATTTTCCAAATTTGGACCGCTGGCGTCCTCACTCAGGAATGGCTCAACACAGCGCGACGCAACGTATCGACAATGCTGGGCCTTGAGTGCCTCAGATCGCACTTTGGCCACCTCTGCCGGGGGGCCATTTTTCGAGACTGGAGGTCCTATGAACATGCAATGCGAATAGCCTCTATTCAAGCCAACCCGGCTTTTAATGTTGCGAAAGTGTATAGTTTTTTGGACCAGATAATAGTGCGGAGCAAGCTTTTTTTCCCCCCTGACAAAATGCATACGGGTGGCAGAGTGAGCGGGCGTCGGCCTTCAGGCCCTGCGTTTTTTAGCCCCACCACACAATTGAAGGGCAACCCGCAAGATTGCTGGTACTAAAAAAACTGGTGCGCATACGCGCGTAACAATCACTGCCCCACGGGCTGTTCGTTTGGTCTCACCTTCGTCTTCGACGAAGGTCTCTGCCGTGCAGCCCGTGGCCCACGGGGGTTTAAAAAAAAAAACGATAGGCTTATTGTGTTACCGTCGATCCCGAAGGACGATCAGTTTAGTGTCTTGCGACCTTCGTTTGTTTGGCAAGGAGTTTTGGTGACGTGCTTCAGTTAGAGTAGTAGTAGTAGTAGTAGTAGTATGTGTCGTCTGCCGAAGCAGCCGGAGACAGCAGGCGCAGGGGGCAGGTCTTGCTTTACTTTTCTCTTCTTCATGGAGACCCGCCCCCGGCAATCCCGACTGTCCAATCACTGTCAAGAAAGTTTGCGCCTATTGTGATGAGGTGGTTGACCAGGCCCCCACGAAGCCTTATACACAACACGACGGCTACAACACGAAGATGCAGCCCTGCTTAGGTGTGTACTCAGCCATCAGGCCATTGGCTGCTAAGCACCCCCCGACCGGTCGATTTGCCACTTTTGTGGCCCTCTATTCGCCGGGCGGTGCTGTCAGCACTTATTCCGCGTCGCATCAAGTACATGATGCTGGTTGGGGGATCGGCGACCGCGACTCAATTAAGGTGCCTCAGTTAGAGAAAAAAAGGAAATAAGAACTTAAGGCGCCAAAATTAGTTGGCCCGCTCTCTTACCGGGTGCTCAGTTCACTTCTCAGCCAGTTTGCCCACTCTGCGGCTTTGTCTTCCGACTCTCAGCACTCGTATCCGCTCGTAAACACTCTTCATTGCAGCTTTGTTGCAACGCGATATTTTTTTAAGGCGTAAAGTGCTTATATGGCCAGCATTGTTTCAGAAAATTGCTCATATGGCCAGCAATGTTTCAAAACTGCTTAGATGGCCAGCAATGTTTCGAAAAGTTGCTTATGTGGCCAGCAATGTTTCAGAAAATTGCTTATATGGCAGTATTCTGAAACATTGCTGGCCGTATAAGCAGTTTTCTGAAACTTATTATAAGCAATTTTCTATCTATGAAACTTTAGTGGTCATCTAAGCAGCTTCTGATAAGTAGGCTGGCCCTATAAGCCATGTTGTCCTTTTTTTAATGTCTCAGACGGGTTTTCGCTTTGATTGCTTGCTTATTTGCCTGCGTATTCCTGTTGGTTGTGTTTTGTGTTTGTTTTCCCCCGGCGACAGAATCTCGCCCGCCTGCAGGCGGTCGATTTCTTTAGGCAGGTTTTCTCTAGGCGGAAGTTATTTGGGAGGGGTCGTTATTTCGTTTTTTTTTTTTTTTTTCTTTGGGAGAAAAGGGTCAGACTGGTGCACGCGTAAGTGCGAAACCGAAATACTCGACGTAGCTGCTTCGACTCCGAATGGAAGGGGGGAAATATAGAGGTAAGGGGCAAATACAATACAAACACAATCTGATTTGTTCTTCGCTTACACCACCGTGTGTTGTTTTCTCCCTCAGGACTTTTGTCGTTGTGTTTGTGTGATTTGTCGTGTAGGGGTAGAGCCGCATGACCTCACGTCCGTTCAACACGTGGTTCGGTAGTTACAGCACTTGGGATCCCTTCTGTTCTTTGTCGGGCAGCATCATCGAGCATTTCCTTTCAAGCTGGCGCTTATGTAAAAAAAAAGTTCTGTCCCTGTCTTGGGTTTTCGGCCAGTTAAAAGTGGTAGAATTGGTTCTACCTTTAAAGTGCAGAACTGGGGGTTTCGCCCCAATCTGACCTTTCTCTCTTTTTCTTTCCTTTCGTCTCTACGACGAAGAGTTCGGGACTACTTTTCTTTCTTTTTCTGGAGTGAGAATCCGCTTGAGCATCGGGAATTTTTTAGAGTGAAAGTTCGCTTGAAACTCCGGGGTTTTAAAGTCTCCGGGTGACCTTCGTCGTTATGGGAAAATACCCTTTGTGCTCTGAGTGTCGTAAGAGTGGTAGTTACACGAGGTAAGAGGATCGGCGGGTACCTTGGTTGTTGGTCATTGGTGGTTTCGGCCACTACCTTACTTACGGTAGGCCCTCCTCAGTATGGTGCCGCAGTAGGTGACTTCTCGGTACCGTCTGACCGTCTCTTTTCGTGTATTTGTGGTGCTGCTTATGGTTTGCGCAGGTTGAATACCCGTAACTATATCGTATTGCAATACGGGGTGGGGTGCTACAATTAACGTAGCAAGGAGTCGCGAATTTTTTTAGAATGGGTTCTTAGCGTTATTCCTCAGCGCTATTTGTGGATTAGAAGGTCGGTATTTGAAAGTCTCTGGTTGACCGTAGAGGCTTGAGTATGGCGGGGGGTTGAAAAGTGAGAGGGTGCAGCTCGTTTCGGGTGTTGTGTCACTCCGTTGTGAAACCTTGTGAAGTCCCCTAACGCGTTTAGAGGGTGCTTGGGATTGGGTAGGGTGTGGTCGTTCTGCTACGGCGTGAAAGCCAGGAAGTTTCGACGCTAATCTTCGACTCTTGATTAAGTTCACCGGGTTGCGTGCTCGTCAGGAGGATCCCGGTGCCTGGCTTTTCTTCTTAGAGCAAGAGTTCGCTTGAGGACTTTTTTTTTTTTTTTTCGACGACAGCTTGTGGCAGACCGAGCTCTGGGTTTGCGGGAACCAAGTCCTCCAAAGTTTTTTTTTTTTTCACCAGCAAATCCCTTGTGGCTAAGATGTCTCTTGCACATCACTCAGCCCGTATTTATCATGACATGCGGTGGCTCTTGCCCATCGCGACCGTACACAGATCGTGCGGTCGGAGCCAGCTTTTTTCAAAGTGAAAATTCGCTCGAGGATCCGGGGCTTAACTTTTCTGGCCTTTAGAAGCCTTGATGTGGGCCAACTTTGCTGAAGGGACTAAGTCTCCGGGTGACCGTCGTCGAAAGGGCTCCTGTAAGGTATCGTATCCGAGGCAGTAGCAGTGCACATGTGTATGCGTGTGTTGCAGACCTGTTCTCACGTAGTGCCTTCCTGTGCGCGTGTACGTGTGTGTGTGTGTGTGTGTGTGTGTGTGTGTGTGTGTGTGTGTCTTTGTTGCCTGTTGCCGACTACTCGACTTACTTAGAGCGCGCGCTCATTTTCCAATTGCGTCACTTGAAAACCGTACACCGCGAGAGTAGGAGAAAGTAGAAAGGGAAACTAGAGTTTTCGTTGACCGCACTACCCTGAGCCCAAATCCTGGACGTGGTTTCAAGCGGCAAATTTGGCAAATGATCATGATCAGAAGGTCCTACTTGGGCGGTTCAGTTTCCTCGCACATTGCATGTGGCTAAAAAGAAAGACAATGTAGCTCACTGTGAACTACAACTATTTTAAATCCAAAAACACAATGTCCGTTGACAAGTTCACCGCTTAAATGCTGCTGCAGGACTGGTTTTCGGCACAAGTGGTAGAATCGGTAGACACAATTACACACTTCATAACTACGGCAAGCCAAGTTTGTAAACTGATGTTTTTTTCGGCAGGATGTTTGGAGATAGCTTTCGCTTTACTAAGCGATATTTTTGCGATAACCAATAACTGTGTCCTCAGGGAGCATACTTGTTGCACTGCTTACACTGTTGTAGCTCTTAAAAAAAAAAAGAAAGGAACGTTGGCAGCGGTTTGACCTGGACGAGTTGCAGGTCTAAACCGCACGGATAGATTTCTGTTGCTATCGTTTGACAGAGTCAGCCACGGGCCGTGTCTATTTCGGCGGCATTGGGACTGACCTTATTTGTGGGGGGGGGGAATCTTAGTTGTGTGGGGAGGAAGGATGGGGCGCAAGGCAGGTTCTCGCCGTGGGCCCACGCTTCGTTGCACTTTTGTGCCCCCACCATTGAGGCTTCTTAAAACGCAGGTTTTGTTTTTATTCTTGAATGTTTACCTCCCCGAACTGAACGCAAGAGTGTGGGATAACGTTCTTGAAACGCAAGCTTGCTTTTTTTGTGTTACCGTCGATCCCGAAGGACGATCAGTTTGGTGTCTTGCGACCTTTGTTTGTTTGGCAAGGAGTTTTGGTGACGCGCTTTAGTTAGAGAAAGAAAATAAGAAATAAGATGCCAAAATCAGTTTGCTCGCCCTCTTACCGGGTGCTCAGTTCGCTTCTCAGCCAGTTTGCCCACTCTGCGGCCTTGTCTTCCGACTCTTGTACTCGTATCCGCTCGCAGACGCTCTTCATTGCAGCTTTGTTGCACCGCGAGAATTCGATCAGCACATCATTTAGCTTCGGCTCTCTACCGTAGATGGATTCAAGCCCAGCGGGTTCTGAAAAGCTCTGGAGGTGAGCCGCGTCGTTGGCTGTGAGGACGTGGTCTGCGTTTCCCGGCTGCTGACATCCTGGTACCGTGCACTGTCGCCTCGTGTGTCGTGGCATTTTTTTTTTTTTTTTTTTTTAGAGTGCAAGTTCGTTTTTTGTGTTCCTTTTTTTCTCCCCCCCCCTCTCGGCATCTGGTGCCCTTTTGCCGCTCGGGGGCGTGACTAGTATGGGTTCTCTCCCTCGTCTTTTAGTCGGTTGTTCTTGATTGAACGGGGGGAAACTTTTTTTTTGTGTTTTTTTTTTTTTTTTTTTTTTCTGAAGAACAGCGAAAACATTGGGTTAAGTGAGGGTTACTTTGTTTTTCTAGCTAATCGTTTCTTTTTTTTTTTTTTTTTTTTGCCCTTCCTTTCTTCCGGGATGTTTGTCGTAAGAAGTATCGTCTTTTCGTTTGATCCCCCCCCCAATCTCGAGTTTCATCCGAGGTTTACATAACTTGGGGTTGGCACCACGTACATACTCATGTATCCACATGGTGTAGATTTATGTAGAGAGAGAGAGAGAGAGAGAGAGACGAGTTAGAGTGCAGGGACCATCTCTCCGAGGAGTATCCGGTCGCCCCACTGCTATATGTATGCACCTGACAGCACTTCGGATACCGTCTGTAGGACCTTGTAGGGGACAACTGCGTGGTGATCCGCTAAAAGCTACTGGTTCGACACCCACCACCCTGTGGAGGTGCTCCAGGACGGACCGCTTTTTCAGAGTCATAGCTCGCTTGAGAATCCGGGATTTTGGAGTCTCCGGGTGGTCTTCGTCGAATGGGTTCTTTTGAAGCTAATACGTACTGGGTGGGTTTGGGGCGGCCTGCACGTTTGTACACTATAGCTTTGCTTGCTTCGGCAAGCCTGGTTCGCAACAATTTGTGACCGACACCAAGCTTGGCGACAGAAATATTTTCTGTTCGAGCGATCGGGTGAGGCTGGCGGCCGCCCGGAATCCTTCTCGACCTGCGTCCGGTTCCTTGAGTAGAAAAGCCGACTGCTGCCCGACAGCTGGCTTTGCAGTGCCGCTTCGTGGGCATGCGCCACACACCGAAGAAAAGGTGAACCAAGCCTTTGCACCATAGATTCATGATAGCAAGGTCAAAACTAAGAGTGCGCCTCCCCTGTCCAACAACACGTAACATGCAGGGTCAAAACCTTGTGTCTTTTTGGAAATGGCAAAAAAAAAAAAAAATCCGGAAAAAAAATGGGTTTTTTGAATTTTAAAATTTTGGAACAAACTCTGCAGTAATTTTTGAGGAAGTTGAGAAAAGAAATTTTGGGGGCCATCGGCCCCGCGGGAGTGTTTTAAAAAGACACAAGGTTCTGACCCTGCATGGTAACCAGATCCTGGGGTTCCCCATGAAAACCACCGGCAGCTAAAGAGCTGATTGCGCGCACTGGGTGACTCCGCACCGGGGATCCCCAAAAGGTCCAGATTATTCGCTGCAGGTTCATCTTCAGCACCGCGAAGCGAAACGCGAGCGTTGCAATGAAAACCCTCGAAAACGGGAGATACTATTCTACACGGGTTCGGTGGAACCCAGGAACAGGCGTCTTGTAGCTGGAGTGTCATGCCCCGGGCCTGGCGCGTGTTTCCGTGTGCCATAAGCGCATAGCGGCTTGAATCCCTCGTGCCTCTCCTTGATGGACGAGACGCGTAGCTTTTGGTTGATGAGAGAGACTTGAAGACTCGGCCGCGTGCGTTGCGATCCTCTACCCCACAACAGCCCCGTGTGCTCAACATTGCACAGCTGCGAGGCGCTTCGTTGCGACGCCTACCTGCTGGTGTACTCCGGAGAACAGATGCAAGGAGTCGAGGTCCATGAGCTTCTGCCCTCCAGCCGCTGCACCTGCCCGCGGCCGGGCCTCCGCCGCCGACTTTCGAGCAGACGCAGAGATGGAGTGTCTTCGCATCGAACTGGACCGCGTGAGCCTACCGAAGCTGCAACTGCTGAACAACGCAGGGTTTGTGAACTCCTGGTGGAAAAACACCCGGTAGCGAGGCGAGTTGTTATTACACACTCATGTGTCTACGCAGAGATGGAGTGTCTTCGCATCGAACTGGACCGCGTGAGCCTACCGAAGCTGCAACTGCTGAACAACGCAGGGTTTGTGAACTCCTGGTGGAAAAACACCCGGTAGCGAGGCGAGTTGTGATCACTCACTCGTGTGTCGGATGCCGACTTCATGGACCCCTTTGTGAGACGTGATGAGTGATCACTCGGACACCTTGAGTCGGCGTTCGGTTCATCGTACGCAATTCATGCAAAGCGCAAGAGCTTCCTGTTGATGGAAGAGAGGCGTAGCTTTTGGAGGGAGAGATCTGAAAACTTGGTCGCGTGCGTTGCAACACCCTTATGTCCACCCCCCTTGTGCTCACGATTGCATGCTCTCTCCGAGGAAAGAGGTAACGCCCAGCTGCGAGGCGCTTAGTTGCGACGCCTGCCTGCTGGTGTATTCCGTGCCGGAGAACAGGTGCGAGGAGTCGAGGTCCATGTCGTCTTCTTTGAAGATGCAGAGCTTCTGCCCGCTACTCCGCAGCACCAGCAGCTGCACCTGCCCCCCGCAGCCGGGTCTCCGCCGCCGACTTCGGAGCAGACATAGAGATGGAGTGTCTTCGCATCGAGCTGGACCGCGTGAGCCTACCGAAGTTGAAACTGCTGAAAAACGCAGGGTTCGTGGATTCCTGGTGGAAAAACACCCGGTAGCGAGGTGAGTTGTTACTCCACACTCATGTGTCGGATGCTGGCTTCATGGGCACCGTCCTGGCTGTCAAGATGAACCGAGACCCCTTTTTGTGAGATGTGATGAGTGTGTGATCACTCGGACACCTTTAGTCAGCTCTCGGTTCCTCCCGCGTCGCCAGAAGTACGCAAGTCACGCAAAGCGCAGGAGCCTCTTGTTGATGGAAGAGAGGCGTAGCTTTTGGAGGGAGAGATCTGAGAGGACTTGGCCAACATCCTCCGTCTCCACCCCCCCACACCACCTCCTTGTCCTCACGATTGCACGCTCTCTCCGAGGAGAGACGCGCCCAGCTGCGAGGCGCTTAGTTGCGACGCCTGCCTGCTGGTGTATTCCGTACCGGAGAACAGGTGCGAGGAGTCGAGGTCCATGTCGTCTTCTTCGAAGATGCAGAGCTTCTGCCCGCTCCTCCGCGGCTCGAGCAACTGCACCTGCTTCCGCACCTGGGCCTCCGCCGCCGCCCGCCGCGCCGCGACGGCGGCCGCGGCAAGCGCAACGAGGGCGCAGCAGAAGCAGACGACGACCACCGCCAGCGGCAGCCTCACCGAGCCGGCGGCAAACCCGTCGTAGCAACCTGCGCCGCCGCCGCCGGGAGCCGCGGCGGCGGCGACTGCACCGGTGTCCTTTCCGGGCGCTTGTGCGACCGCGAAGGAGGCAACCCGCGTGCCGGCCCTGCTGTGGGTGCGGACCTCCGACCACTCGCCCTGCCCGGTGACCCCGCAAACCTTCAAGTCCCGCTGGCCGTCGTCGGGGTGCGTGACGGCGTGCACCAACAGCTCTTGGCCTGTTTTAATTTGGAGTAAATGGTTGTTTGTAGAGTGAAATGTTCACTTTTTGCGCAAGACAGTTGAAGTATGGCTAAAGATAAAGTGGTGTCACCTGAGGGGTTAATCTCAGGGCCGCCCACGTGATAAGCCGTTAAGCATTGAGTTCTTTTAAGTACATGAACCACATGGATTAGCATGCACTGCCTTGAAAGTCAGGTTATCGGATGACGTCGTCACCTGCCATTGCGTCGTCAAGGTCGAGCATTTGTGGAGCTAGCGGGGTTTGGCTTTCTTGCGATTCCAGAGACTGAGTCGGCGAGTACGAGGGCGGGCACGTGTGTCCGTTTTTCACTTTCGAGGGCATTGGTGTGCCCGTGGTGCCCGGTCGTTTCTGAGAGCTGCTTGCCCTCGGTACCTTCTTCTTCCTTCGTTGCACCCCTGAGTCGGGGGTGGTCGCCTTCGTCTTCTTCCGCTTGCGGCCGGCGATCAGGCCTTCCTTCGGGGTGCCGAGCACCCTCTTCTTCCGTTAAGCATTGAGTTCTTTTAAGTACATGAACCACGTGGATTAGCATGCACTATCCGCCGTTAAGCAGCGGCTGCCGGCTTTTCCCGTGACACCTTTTATATGTACGTTATTGAAAGAGTAGCGTTGGCACTCTTACAGGTTCGTTCCCTCGTAGCTCGCCGGGAACGGGCACTCCAGTGAAACTGGGTATGTTACCGTTTCAGGTTTGGATTTTGGGAGCATTGCCTCATGTCACACAATTATGCTGCATGAACCCGGTTCGCGACTTCGGTCGCGGGAAAGTGTTACAAAGTCTTATGGTGATCCGGTGGCCGTACTTGGGTGTGCAAGGCGTGTACTCGGGAAGTTCTAAGTAAGTGCATGGGGAAGTTAAGGTTTCAGGAAGTTGTTAGTAAGTGCATGAGGAAGTTAAGGTTTCGGGAAGTTGTTAGTTGTTAGTAAGTGCATGGGGAAGATAAGGTTTCGGGAAGTTGTTAGTAAGTGCATGGGGAAGTTAAGGTTTCGGGAACTTCTTAGTAAGTGCATGGTCTAAGTAAGTGCATGGGGAAGTTACGGTTTCTACTGTAGATCACACCATGTTGAACGCTTACGCCCGCCACCAAATCCAGATATATGTGCTTCGTGTGGGCTACAGCACATTTACCTCCTTTGATCTATCGCAACTGGCAGTCTCCTTAAGTATTTCCTACAAAGCAGGTGCTTCTACAACAAAAACCGTACACCGCGAGAGTAGGAGAAAGTAGAAAGGGAAACTAGAGTTTTCGTTGACCGCACTACCCTGAGCCCAAATCCTGGACGTGGTTTCAGGTGGCAAATTTGGCAAATGATCATGATCAGAAGGTCCTACTTAGGCGGTTCAGTTTCCTCACACATTGCATGTGGCTAAAAAAGAACAGGCATCGGAGCACGAGCGGCCCCTATTTTGTTTGTGCGATTTAACCTACATGTGTTCTGGTTAAACCGCTGCCAACGTTCTTTTTAGCTGTAACAAATACTGTCTCCAGGGAAGCAGAAATTGGTTGTCGCAAAAAAATACTCGACGTAGCTGCTTCGACTCCGAATGAAAGGGGGGAAATATAGAGGTAAGGGGCAAATACAATACAAACACAATCTGATTTGTTCTTCGCTTACACCACCGTGTGTTGTTTTCTCACTCAGGACTTTGACCTGTTGTGTTTGTGTGATTTGTCGTGTAGGGGTAGACCCGCATGACCTCACGTCCGTTCAACACGTGGTTCGGTAGTTACAGCACTTGGGATCCCTTCTGTTCTTTGTCGGGCAGCATCGTCGAGCATTTCCTTTCAAGCTGGCGCTTATGTAAAAAAAAAAAAAAAGCGCCAAGTCGACTCATACCAGTTTTTTCAACCTCCGAGAGCTGGCCTAGCATGCCGCGAGCGCACTCGCCACGCAAACCGAGGACGGCGCCGGGCCCCGACACGGTGCATCCGGCGGCCACTTCGTCGGCGCACGACGCGTTTCGGTCGACGAGCTTCACGTCTCGGGACCTGTTGCCGCCCGCAGCGTCTCCTCCGAAGCACCCGTGGACGATGACCGTGAACTCGGCTCCGGCCAGCGGCTGGTTGGGGTACAACGTGTACCAAGAAGCCCCCGGCGGCGCGCAGGTAGAGTCAGCGCACGCGAGACCGGACCACCCGCTGTCGCAGGCGCACAATCCGGCAGCCGTGCAGGCGCCGTGGTTGCTGCAGGACGCCTCCCTCGTGCACGAGACGCACGCGTCGGCGGCCGTCAAGATCCCGGCGCACGAGCTGCACTGGGCGCCGGACCAGCTGTCTTTGCACACGCAGCACGCGGCGGACGGGCAGCTGGTGGCGTGCGCCGGATTCACGACGCAATCCCCCGATTCCCCCGCCACCACACACGTCGCCAACGGCCCGTTCCCCGCCTCGCACACTTCAACCGACCGATCCGCGCACAACTCCGACACCACTACGCACGCCTCGCCAACCCAGCCGCACCCCTCCGCGCCGTTACACGCGGATTCCGCGCGATACCCGCAAGGAACCGCTTCGCACCAGCCCACCCAGCGGCACCCAGGATCGGCTTCGGACTGCTCGCAGGCAGCCGCGTCCACCCAATGGTCGCACGGCGGCACGTCCGCACACGCTTCACGGTCCGCATTCCACGCGCAACCCGGCGCTTCGCCGCATGTCCCAGGGGAAGTGATGCCGGCGCAAGCGCCGGGGGGGGGTTGCGAGAGGCAGAGGCGGGTCGCGGGGTCCCACGTGCAACCCGCCGATGCGTCGGCGCTGCAGGCGTCCGGTGTGCAGTGCGGCAAGCATGCGCTCTCGGCGCAGGCTTGCGTTGTGGCCGACCACACGCAAGCTCGGTCCCCGGCGCAAGCGCCACGTTCCGCGTGGAACGCGCACGGCCGCTCCGCGGGAGGCTCCGCTGCCCGTCCAAGCACCACCTCGCCAAACCCCGCTTCCGGGTCGCACACCGACGCGAGGACACCCGGGAGCTCCTCGAGCCCTACCACCCGCAGCGCCGCCGCCGGCGCCGAAGCAACCTGCCGCCACGCGTCTCTCTCGGCCGCTCCGGCGCCGCCTCTGCCGCCGTCGATCAGCACGCAGAGCCGCGTGATCTCCCCTCCCGACAAGCCCTGCGCAAGCGCAGATGCAGTCCCTGGGGCGAGGCCGCCGAGCCCGATGAACAGCAGCACCTGCCGCCGGGCGCCGGAAGAAGGGGGAGCGGCCGCAGCCAGCGGGCGCAGCAAGGCGCCCGCGGCCAGTGCGTTCCTGTTTTTTGGCGCGCCGCCGCCGCCGCTGCGACCCAGGAAGTGGTCCGCGTGCCACGCCAGCTCCGCGCGCAGGGCCGCCAAATCCCCAGTGGTCTCGCCAGCGGCACCGACGCCGTACGGCGCTGCCGCTAGGTACGCGCTGCTAGTCGTCGTCGACGCCCCCGTCGAAAACTGCACGAGCGCCGCGCGGACGGACCGTGGGGGCTCCGCCCCTGTTTCGCCAGCCAGCGGGAGGACGGCAAGCCAGTCGTCCAGCATCGCAAGCATCGCGTAGTATCCATGGGGTCGCCGGCTGAAGGCCTGGTCCAGTGCCGCGGCGCCGCCGAAGGCGAGGAGGACGTCCATCGCGGGACACCCCGCGTACGCAGCCGACACGCAGGCGAAACTGCCGGGTCCGGATCCACCTTCGGCTAGCGAATTCCTCGCGGTGTTGTAACACTCGCCGGGGTTGGCGTTGCACGCGCACTCTTCGAGGGCCCCGCATGCCGCCGGCGTGCACACTCCGTCGGCATCGTCCCACGCGCAAATTCCCGCGGGGGTGGAGACGGAAAGGCACGCGTCTCTGTCAGCCTGGCGCTCGCACGGACCGCCGACGCAGCGAGCCGGCGACGAATCGACCGCCCACGCGCACTCCAGGTCTGGCGCCGCAAACCGGCACGCAACCTCCGTTGGAAGCTCTGCGCACGGGTGGACGGCACACGCCGCGGTTTCGGGGGCCCAGCGGCAGCCCGGTTTGCGCGTGCAGGCCGCTGGTGTCGCGGTAGCCGCGCAGTCTGAGGATACCTGGCAGCTTGCGGCGGCAAGGCGGACGCTCCCGGCCGCGGCTTCGCACGGGGGGTTGCCGCCGGTGAGCTCCTGACGCCACTCGCAGAGGAATCCTTTCCCGGCGGTGCTGCCGACCGCCATCGAGACCCAGCGGCCTTCCGGCGCCGTCGAATACGCAGCCGCGTTGCTGGAAACACTCGGTTCGCCTGACGCCCACGCGTGTTCGAACCCCGCGACGGCTTCCCCCGCCAAATCACCCTTCCACCGCCACAGCCCGGACACGCCGCGCGCGCCGATCCACCCTGCCCTCCCTGCGAACGCCGCCGCAACGGCGTCCGCCTCGCTTTCGTCGGCAACCGTCGCGAGATACCCAGGGGCGCCGCCGAAGGCAGCCGCGGCGCACGCAGCGGATGCGTCTTCCCACGAGCAGCCGTCGGCGCACGGGTGGTACCTGTACAGGCGCTGCGCGTCGCCGAGGATGATCCCTGGGCCGTAATTCCACGACACGTTGCGGGGCGCAAACGCGTCGGAATCCGTCGAAAACTCGACGGTTCGCAGGGCAGCGGCGACGGTGGCTGCCGTCGCGGCCCCCGCGTCCACGTGGAGGACCCCGGACTCACTTTGCCACACCGCCGTCAACCCAAGCCCTGCGCACCCCGCGCACGAGAGCACGTCTCTCCCGGGCGCGAACCCTGCGGACACCCACACCGACGCTCCGTTGACGGGTGAACCGCACGCGATCCCAGCGCCGCAGTCGCCGGATACCTCGCAAGCCAGGTCCTCGAAAGGCCGCGCCGCGGCTGCCTTCGAGTACGACCCCCCGGCTCCGCCGCCTCCCGCTACGATCCAGTCGCACATGGCGTCGGCTGCGCACTCGGACGGACCTCCGTGTGTGCAAAGTTGCGGCGTGCACTCTCCGGCGGCGGAGTGCCACACGCACGGGCGACCGTCTGCCGTCGACAGGCGGCATCCAGCCTCGGTTGAGTGGAAGCACGGCCTCTCCACGCAGGTGCTCGCCACCGCCGCCCACACGCACGTCGGTTCCGCGGCGCACGCAGCGGGGCCGCCGGTGGTAAGATCCGCGCATAAACTGGCGGGGGAAGCCCGGGTGCAGCCGCCGGCCGCGGGGGACCAGCTGCAGTTGGCCGTCGCCGGTGATTCCCCCACGCAAGCTTCCTCGTCGCAGTGTGCGAGGCAGCGCGACACGGCGCACTTCGCATTCTCGTCGTCCCACTCGCACCCGGAGAGCGACTGACACGGGTTCTCCCCCGCAACCCGCGAACACACCACGATCGGACTGCCCCCATCGGATACTAACCCCCCGAACCCCGCAACATCCGGATCGCAGAAGCCTGCGAGCAACCGATCGCGAAGGCCCTCCAGCGAAACAGCCGCGTAGTTGGCGGAGATCGACGAAAGCGACGCCGCCGCCGCGTCCGCTTCGCGGACGGTCGCTCCGGGGTTCTTAACGAACACCGCGAGCACAGCGGCGCCGGCTGCCTCGAGCGCCGCGACTTCCGCGGGCACAGCAGCGCCGTCCACCACCGGAGACCCCCCCAGGACCAGCACGAATTTCTCGCGGCGGTCCGCCCCCTCCTCACCCTGCGGGCCAAACAGCCCGCGGGCCACAGCGAGCGCGGGGGCCACCTCTGGTGCGTCGGCAGCGCCGGAGAACTTTTCGGCGTGCCACGCGAGCCCGGATCGAACCGCTTCGCGGTCGCTGGACAGCGAACCGGCGGCGCCGGGCGGGGTAAGAACTGATGCAGCGGAGGAGTACTGGAGGGCGGCGACGCGGATGCGCGGCATCGGCAGGTCAGAGACCCAGTCTCGCAGGATTTCGGCCACCGCGTCGAATCCAATGGGGTGCCGGTCGTTTGCTCCCGCCATGGCGGATGACCCGTCGATGAGGACAACCACGTCCATGGTCGGACACGTCGCGTACGCCGCGCGGAGGCACACCCCCCCCTCCCAGTCGAACTTGCACTCCTCCGCGTGCTTCACACAAGCGCAGCGCGCCAGCCGCGAGCAGACTAACTCTCTGCACTGGGCCGTCGCGGAATCGTACGCGCAGCCGCCGGCTGCCTCGCAAGTAGGTAGATCGCCGTCGTAGCCGCTGCAAGGGTCCATCGCGCAAGCCCCAGGACTTGCCGACACGTCCCACACGCACCGGTCTTCCGCCTTGCAGCACCGCTCGGCCTCGCTGTGCGAAGCACACGGCTTCAACCCGCACGTCGCGTTGCCGGCGTCCCACCCGCACCTTCGGTCCGCCACCCCGCAAGCGGCGGCCCCTTCACCCTCACACCTGCGCGCCAACCCGCAGCCGTCGCACGCGTTCCACTCGCACGTGGTGTCTCCCCCACAGGCATCTTCCGTTGTGTACGCGCACGCCCGCTGCCGGCATGTCCCGGCTTCCGAGTCCCACGCGCAGGCGGCGGCGCCGGAGGAAGCCGCACACTCGCCTTCGGTCGGGAAGGCGCACGGGCGGACGTTGCAGGCGTCGTTTTCAACGGAGAACTCGCAAGCCGGGTCCGAACGGCACCGCGTCTCGTTGCTCCCGTGCGAGCACGGCTCCGCTGCCCAGCAGCCTTCCTCTCCGGAGACGGCCGCCCACACGCAGGCGGGCCCCACGTCGGATGCCAGACAGCGCGCTTCGTCGCAGTGAGAGGTGCACGCGGAACTCCCGCAGGCCGAGATTGTCCCGTCAAACGCGCACCCCGGATCGGCGGTGCACGCCGACCGATTCGCGTGCAGCGAGCACGGCCCGTGGGCCCCCGAGGCCGCTGCGGGGTTCAGCCGGTACCCCCACGCAGTCTGCGGGTTGCACAGCATGTCAAGCACCCCCGGGACGTCCTCCAGCTGCACGCTTGTCGCAGCGCCGCCGCCGCCGACGAGGCCCGCCAGCGCGTCCTCCGCGGACGCATCCGCCTCAGACGGCACCCCGCGCTTGCGGAGCGCCGCCGCGAACACAACAGCCCCCCCGGCGTGCAGCTGTGCGAGTGGGGCCTTGCACTCCGCTTCGTCGTCGACCGCGACGTCGGAAAGGACCAGGACCACTTTTTTCCGCGGCGGCTCCGCCGCCGCCGCGGCGTAAACGGTCACCGCTTTCTGCAGCCCCGCGCTCAATGACGGGGCTCCGGAGAGGAACTGGTCCTCGTGCCACGACACGTCGTCGGAGAGCTCCGCCGCGTCTCCGGACAGAGACCCAGCGGTGCCCGTCTCGGCGGGGGTGACAAGACCGACGGCACCTCGAGCGCCGCCCGCGAACTGCACGATACACACGCGGATGCCGCCGTTCGACGCGTCTCCGTTGGACCATCCAAGCTCGCCGGTTAACGGGACCGACCCCACCCAGTCACGGAGCATTTCGGTCAGGGCGTAGAACCCGTGCGGGTGGCTGCCGAAGGAGGCGGCCATGGTGCTGGTCCCCGGTATCAGCACGACGACGTCCATGACGGGGCAGATCCCATATCGTTCGGCCACGCACCTCGCGGCCGCCGCGTCCCAGTAGCACAACGCGTCGGAACGGCACCCGCACCGGTCCGCACCGTGCGCGCCGCAGTCCTTCTCGAAGCACCGCTGCCCCGCGACGTCCCACGCGCAGCCGCCGGCCACGCAGTCGCGCGCGGTCTGCAGCCCGCTGCAGTACTTCAGCTTGCACGAACCTTCGAAAAAGCAGTCGCTATCCGACTCGCAGTCCCTCTCCGTCCTCTTCCCCGCGCAGTGTTCGACCACGCACGGGTCCAACGCCGACGACCCGACCCACCTGCAGGAAGAGTCCAACTCACATGCCGCCTGCGTGTCGTTGACGCACTGTTCGACGAAGCACCCGGCCAACAACGCGTCAACGGAGGCCCCGCACCCACCTTCCGGCGCATCGACCGAGCCGAAACCCCAGGTGAACGACCGCTTTGAGGTGCTCGCGGCGGTCGTCTCAAACGCGACGGACGCGAGCGCCGCCGTGAGGGCGGCACCCTTCCCCGCGGAGAGCTGCAAGCCGCCGTCCGACGCGGAGAAGCTCCAACCGATTCCGAGCCCCGTGCACCCAGGCGCACGCCAGCCCGTCTTGCCCGCGCACGAACCCGTCCGCGATCGTTACGAACAACCCGGACTGCTCCGCGGAGCAACCTAAACACGACGTCGCGCTTCCGGCGCACGCATCCTCCGGGAACAACGCGATCTTCTCGCCGGCGGCGTACAGCACGACCCCAGGCATCCCGTCGCTGTACTTCCCGGGGGGTGAGACGGGACCCCAGCTGCACCGATCGTCTGCGAGGCAGCCGTCCACCCCTTCCGAAGTGCACGGCTCCTTCTCGCAGTGTGGCTCGGGTTCGAGGACCCACTGGCACCGGGCGTCGTCGTCGTCCACGCAGGCGGCCTCCGACTCGTGGTAGCAGGGTGCGACGATGCAATCCGCCGGTTTCCCTTTGACGATCTCCGTCGACGGGTACGGGCAGACGCAGAAGAAGTCGCCTGTGCTGTCGAGCGCCTGGTCGTGGTCCGAGCAGGTTTGCGAGCACCTCAACGCGTCCGACGGGCAGTCGTTCGGAGTGCACGGGTCGCGTGTGCACTCGTCGAACTGGCAGACGGCGACGCCAAGCGAAGCTTCCGTTGTCGACGGCGACGGGCATGTGCACACCCAGTCCCGCAGACTGTTCATGTCGGTGTCGGCATCCCGGCAGCCTTGCTTCGCGTCCGTGCACGTTGCGTTCGCGCACGACGCGCACTTTGCGGTGCACTCGTTCAACTCGCACTTTGCAACGGGCTCCCGACGCTAATGCCCGCAGAGCCGACGGTGCCCTCCGGACACTCGCAGTACCAGTCGTCCACGCGAAGTGGTCCGGGTCCTTGCAGACCTGCCGCGCATCCTCGCACACCCTCGTCAAGTCGCACTCGTCGGCATAGCACATCGCCGCTTCCCCCACCGCACTGCCCTGCAACGGGAACACGCAGTAGCACGTGTAGTCCGACGCAGCGCCCCCGCAGGCGGTGTTGTCGTCGCTGCACGTCTGGTTCGCAGAAGCACACGCATTCTCCCCTTCGCACTCGTCGCACGCGCACGACGCGGGCGACCCCGTCGCGGAGCCCTTCTGCGGCGGTTTGCAGGTGCACGTCCAGTCCTGCTCCGCCAACCACGACGGATTCGGGTCGTTACACTCCTGCCCGGCGGCGGCGCACGCGTCATTTTCGCAGTGATCGCACTCTTCGACGCATTCATCGAGCGTACAGTTCGCGAGGCCCAGGGATTCGAACCCGTGCGCAGGACTCGGGCATAGACACATCCAAGTGTCAAGCGTTGTAAGGTCCGTGTCGTTGCATACTTGTTGCGACCAGACGCAAACCGACGCATTAACAGTACTGCATTCGTCGAGTTCGCAAACTGCTGCCCCTGCCTGCGCACTGCCCGTGTAAGGGTCTGCGCAGCTGCAGGTGTAGTCTGGCGAGCTCCCGTCGTGGCACGTCTTGTTCCTGTCCTCGCACGCCTGGCCAGCGGACACGCAAACCCCTTTGACCGCGTCGTCAGCGCACTCGTCGCAAACGCACGTGGCGGCACGCTGGGTGGCCTTTCCGATACCCGGAGGGTTGCACGTGCACGTCCAGTCGCTTTTCGACTTTTCGTCCGAGTTCGAGTCCGCGCACTGCTGTCCGGCGTTGGAACACGTGTCGTTTTCGCAGTGCGCGCACTCCGTTTCACACTCGTCCAAGACACACGACGCGACTGCGAGCATCGCTCTTCCTGAGGAGGGCGAAGGACACACGCACCGCCACGTGTTCTCCGACGTCAAGTCCGTGTCTTCGCAGGTCTGTCCCTCGGATGTGCACGTGGTCCCATTGACAGCGCACTCGTCCCACTCGCAGGTTGCCACTCCGTTCACCTTCGCCCCTTCCCACGGGTCTTGGCACCGGCACTCGAAGTCAGGTGTGGATCCCCCGTGGCACGTTGTGTTCCTATCGACGCACGTTTGCCCGTTGGCTAAGCACAGCACATTGTCGATGCATTCATTGCACGTGCAAGTCGCTGGTTTCGCGGTGGCGTTGCCCGTGCCCTCAGTACAAGTGCACGTCCAGTCTTGCAGTGAAGTCGCGCTGGTGTCTGGATCTTCGCACGTCTGACCGGCGAGAGAGCACGTGCCTTTCTCGCACGTGGGACACGTTTCTTCCTCGCATTCGTCGACGGTACACGCCGCAGCTTCCTGCGCTCCCGTTCCTACAAACGGCGGCACACACTCGCAGATCCAGGTATTCGCCATCTCTTTGTCTGGGTCCGAGCAGTTTTGGTTCTGCGCCGCGCACACCGTGTTTTGGGCGCATTCGTCGTGCAAGCAGACGGCCGGCTTCCCCGCAGCGGAGCCATTCGAAGGAGGCGCGCACTCGCAGGTGAAGTCACCCGAGGCGGCGCACGACTGGACGTTGTCGATGCAGGTTTGCCCTTCGCTGGAGCACACCGTGTTTCCGTCGCACTCGTCGCACGCGCAAACAGCTGCGCTTGCCGTAGCGCTGCCGACTCCCGGCTCCGCGCAAGTGCATGTCCAGTCGTTGATGGAAGACGCGGAGATGTTCGGGTCGTTACACTTTTGGTGGTCGGTTGCGTTTGCACACGCGTCGTTCTCGCAGTGCGAGCACAGGGCCAAGCACTCGTTCAACTCGCAAGTCGCAATGCCTCCGGTGGCACTCCCAGAGGATGGCTGCGGGCACTCGCACGCCCAGTCGTCGAACTGCGTGCGGTCGTTGTCCACGCAGTTCTGACCCGCAATGTCGCAGGACGACCCGTGGCTCTCGCATTCGTCCGTCTCGCACTGCACGACGAACGTCGCCACAGCAGAACCGACGGACGGAGGCGTGCACTCGCACTCGAAGTCGCTCTGCCCAGGGCATGACTTGTCCTTGTCGGAGCACAGCTGCCCCTTGTCGGTGCAAACCGCCGTGTTCAAACACTCGTCGCACACGCAATCCGCCTTCGCGGCGGTGCTGGACCAACGCCGTCTATGCACGTGCACGTCCAGTCGGACAGGGACGTCACGTTCTGGTCCGGATCGCGGCAGGTCTGGCCTTGGCAGGTCGCGCCCGTGCTGTCCCCGCGCACGTGGGGCAGCTTCCCGCGCACTCGTCTATCAAGCAGCTCAGCACGGGGGAGGTTTTGTTCGACGTGCCACTAGCAGGGAACGGGCACACGCACGTCCAGTCGTGGAAAGTGCGGTAGCTCGGGTCGTCGCACGTTTGACCAGCCAGCACGCACACGTTGTCGGGTTGGGCTTCGGTCGAAGCGCAGGTTGCGCACACTTCGCTGCATTCGTCTATCTCGCACACGATGCTGTTCGTTGCGGAACCGTTCGCTCCCTTCAACGGAGGCGCGCACATGCAAATCCAATCCCCTAAAGACGTGAGGCTGACATCCGGGTCGTAGCAGAGGTTCCCAGCATTCCAAGCACTGGATCGCCAACGGCGCCGTTTCACACTCTCCGGGATACTCGCACGTCGCAAACGCAGCTTGGGCACTGGACTCGTTGAGTGCGGGGGGCACCACGCAGTGGCATTCCCAGTTTCCTGTCGAATTGGCGTACGGTTGAGGGTCGTGGCATGTTTGACCATGGTTTGCACACGTGTCTTCGTTGGTGTCGCTCGCACATTCGTCAAGAAGGCAAGGTGAAGCCGGCTGGCCGACGCTGGTTCCGGTGGACGGCAGCACGCAAGAACAGGTCCAATCGGAGGTTGATGCTGCCGTGGTGTTCGGGTCGCGGCAGGTTTGACCCGCCGCTTGGCAAGCCCCCTTCTCACAGTGGTCGCAATCCGTCTCCACCTCACACTCATCAAGCACGCAGGAAGCCCTTGCTCTCACCGCACGCCCTTCACTCGGCGACTTGCACGCGCACACCCAATCACTCAAAGACTTAGCACTCGTATCGGGATCCTCGCAGTCCTGTCCGTACCCGTCACACAACCCTTCCTCGCACGATGCACACGATTCCACGCACTCATCGATGGTGCAGTCCGCGTAGAACGCAGTCGCATTTCCCCGCAGAGGAGCCTGGCACTCGCACACCCAGTTGTCCGAGACCAGCTGGTCCGGGTCCGAGCACGTTTGATTGACGACTCCGCAGGTTCGGTTGTGGGTCTCGCACTCGTCGAAGTCACAGTGGGCACAGCGTTCGCCACGTTCGACGCTCTCGAAGGCGGCGCGCAATGGCAGACCCAGTCGCCGAGGCTCCCTGACGAAGGCAGCATGTCGGCGCACGTCTGCCCGGCGGCTGCGCAGGTGCCGTTCGCGCAGGTGGCGCAGGGCTGCGTGCACTCGTTGAACGGACAGCTCGCTGCGTGTTTGATGGCGACGACCGTCGACGGCGCGGGGCAGTGGCACTGCCAATCAAACACCGACAGCGAGCTTGGGTTCGGATCCGTGCACGTCTGCACAACCGGACCGCTGGAGCACTGCCCGTTTTCGCACGAGTCGCACGTGACCTCACACTCGTCCAGTCGGCACGACGCGGGGCGCCCGCAACCACGTCTTCCAAAGGCAGAGAGCAATGGCACTGCCAGTCATCCGCGACGGACAAATCGGGGTCTTCGCACGTCTGGTTGTACGCGTCTAAGCACAATCCGTGTACAGGTGCACTCGTCGAAGTCGCAAGACGCGACGCGGCTTGCGACGGAAGCAGCTGTGGAGGGCAACGGACACGTGCAGATCCAGTCGAGAACCGACAGCGACGTTGGGTTCGGATCGGTGCACGTTTGGTTCGCGCCCGTGCACGTTGTGTTCGCGCAGGTGCTGCAAGTGACGTCGCACTCGTTGAACGGACAGTTCGCTGCCTTGCCCAGAGCAGACTTCGTCGACGGAAACGGACACGTGCACGTCCAGTCCGACAGCGAATCTGCACTCGGGTTCGGGTCGGTGCACAGCTGCACCGGGTTCGGTGTTGTGCACGTGTCGTTTGCACACGTTGCACAACTCGCCGTGCACTCGTCGATCAAGCATGCAGCAGGACCCTTCGTGGCGTTGCCCAGCGTCGGTAATCTGCAACTGCACACCCAATCATGCCCCCCCGATCCCGTATCGAGGTCGACGCAGTCTTGCTCCGCATCGGTACAAACCTTACCGTGATCCTCGCACTCGTCGAACTCACACGACAGCACGGCTGCCGACACGTTGAACGCGCGTGACGGCGCTGGACACGTGCACATCCAGTCGTTCAATGCGTATGTTCGCTTGTTGGGGTCCACGCATGTCTGCCCACTCGCTTCGCACAACCCTTCTGCGCAAGACGGGCAGCTGTCCAGGCATTCGTCGAACACACAATTTGCGGCTTGTCCCAACGTGGCCGACTGGTTCACCGACGCGTGGCTCCAAGGGCACGCGCACACCCAGTCGGACAACGACCTCGCGCTCGTGTCGAGATCTTCGCACGTTTGGTTCAAAGGACCCAGGTTGCAAGCGTCCTCTTCGCAGGTGATGCATGATGCTTCGCATTCGTCGATCGAACACTCCGCGGCCCCGGCTGTTTGATTGCCGGTGGTGGGAGGAATGCAATTGCAATACCAATCCCCCGCGATTGATTCATCCGGATCGACACAGAGCTGAGCCGGATCCGCATTGGTGCAAGCTGAAGCGTAGAGCTCGCACTCATCGCGGTCGCACGACGGGACTGCTGACAGGGGTGACGTGGCGTTGCTTGGGTACAGACACTCGCACCGCCAGTCACTCAAAGAGTTGCTGAGCCGAGAAGGGTCGGTGCACGACTGATTCAAACTGGTACACGTTGTGTTGGCACACGTTGGGCATGAATCAGCACACTCGTCGAGCTCACAAATTGCCAACTTCGCGATAGAACTGGAAGACCCCTCGGGACAGGTGCACATCCAGTCGTTCAGGCTGGTCGACCTTGTGTTGTTGTCCAAACACGTCTGAT
The DNA here is from genome assembly GCA_030068145.1 of Diplonema papillatum. Lineage (NCBI taxonomy): Eukaryota > Euglenozoa > Diplonemea > Diplonemida > Diplonemidae > Diplonema > Diplonema papillatum. Next base: position 143,906 of record JAPJBO010000265.1, read on the forward strand.
TCACGACACCTATGTCGCAGGCCCCGTTGGCACAAGTCGTGCAGTTCGCAGCGCACTCATCGATGTAGCACGCCGGAGCAACTGCCATGTCCCCCCTCCCCGTGGCGGGAGCCCTGCAGGCGCACTCCCAGTTGCCGAGCGTGAAGATGTTGTCGTCGACACAGTCCTGGTCCGCGAAGGAACACGTCTCGTTGTACATAGTGCACTCATCGAAGTCGCAGTCGGCCGCCTGCCCAACAGCCGAGATACCGGTAGGGAAGGGGCAGTGGCACTCCCAGTCGCTGCGCGTCGACACGTCGGGGTCCACGCACGCTTGGTTGGTGTATCCATCGCACGTGCCATTCTCGCAGTGCGGGCACGCGTTCACGCACTCGTCGATTTGCAGTTGGCAGCCTTCGCACTGCCGACGCCTGTATACGGTGACTGGCACACGCACTCCCAGTCTCCAAGGGAGGTCGCCGACGTGTCGGGATCGTTGCAAATCTGCTCGCTTCCGCAGGCCCCGTTTTCACACGTGGGGCAAGCGAAGTCACACTCGTACACTTCGCACTCCGCGACAGCGAGTGCCCCGTAGCTGCTGGCCACTGCCGGCGCGATGCAGTCGCAGTACCAATCGTTGCTGCACGGCTCCCACGAGGGGTCGATGCACTTCTGCCTGTTGTTCCCGCAGGTGGTGTTGCCCTCCGTCCCGTCTACGACACTCGTCAATCATACACGAACTGCCCGTTGCGTTCCATGAGCAAGCCTCATCCGCGTCGCAGAGATGCATGTTGTGGTCGACGTCTCCCCCGTCATACTTGCAACGGCAATCTAAAACCGGCTCGTCGATACAAACAGCCCCAGCCCACGTGCAGTTCGTTGGTGTCACCAGCGGGCAGTCGTCTTCGTCGCACACATCCAGACACGGCGAATTCACACACACGGAGCTGCTATCCGACCACACGCAGCCAGGGTCCTTTGCGCATGCAGTGCCCAAACGGTACATCTCGCAGGGGTACCGTCCCCTGTCACTTTCCCGGGCGTTTCTTGCCCGAGAATGTGGCTTCCCCAGCCTGCGTTGGGTCGCAAATCTGGTTGAGGAAGCCTAGCATCGTGTCGATCGTGGTGCCTTCGGTGTGGTGGGACTGGATGGCACTGGTCAAGGTGCGAAGGGTGGTTTCGGCGGCGACGTCCGGCTTGCTTTGAACTTCGGCTTTTTGGACGAGGAGCCCGAAGCGCTGCACGTCGAGGCCGTCGAGTTCGTCCAAATAGGACTTGCCCCGTCGTGTCAACGTCACCGGAAGTTACGATGAACAGCAATCGCTTTCTCAACGTGCTCGGGGGAGATCCGGCTTCGAAGACGGTCGCGGCGCGTGACAAGGCGGCAGCCACCACGGGCATCCCGCCGGAAGGGTTGTTCATGTGCCACTCGAGGTCTTCCCCGAGTTCCGTCCAGTTCCCGGACAAGTGTCCGTTCGTCGTGTTGCCGGCAGCCACGGCCGCCGCCCCGTTGTCGGACCCGAACCGCAGGAACGACAGCCTCACCGCGCTCGTGGCGAGGCTGACCGAGTCGCCGACGACGTAGCTCTCGCCGCTCAGCGGCAGGCCCTTCGCCCACTCCCGCAGCTTCTCCAAAACCCCGACGGCTCCGTCCGGGTGCCGCCCGTACCGCGCCGCCGCGCGGTCCGACCCGTCGAAGACCACGACGACGTCCATCACGGGGCACATTCCGTACCGCGAAAACGTGCACAGCCCCGGAACGCCCTTCTTCCAGAAGCAGCTCTCCCGCTGCCCGCAGGCGCACTCGTCCGAGTACTCTGCGCAGGCCAAGTCGACGCAGCGGTCTTCAGCCGGCGACCACATGCACTCAGGGTTCACCCCGCACGACGCGGGCTGCGTGATAGTGTAGCACAACTTGAGCTGGCACGTCGCCGGGCTCGTGGACACGTCCCACCCACACTCCGGCACCCTGTCGCAGCACAGCTCTCCCGCGTACTCAGCGCAGGGTTTCGTTAGACACTGCGTGTTGTTCATCACGCAGCGGGGGTCACCGTTGCACTCGCTTGCTACTGTGTAGACGGAGCACCCCGCCAGTTCGCACACGGGTCCAGCGGTTGTGTTGCACGGATCGGTCGCCCACTGACACTTCGCGTCCTGTTCGCAAACCGCGCCGTTGGTGGCGGTGCAAGGCGTCATGATGCACTTGGCGTTGCCGTTGATGGTCCACCACGTGCAGTCCGCGTCGTCGGCCAAGCACTCCGGCTCGGTACCGACGGACACGCACGGGGTCTTCTCGCACGCGCCGGCGTTCCAATCGCAGAGTTGCGTTGAGCCCACACACAACGCCTCCGAGGTGAACGCGCAGACGGTTTCCTTCATGCACCAGCCCTCGTCCGTCCACCGGCACAGGTGGGCCGTCTCGGCCTGGCACTCCGCTTTCGTGCACAACCGAACGCACGCGGAGTTCACGCATTCTTGGTCGACCGAGTGCCAGGTGCACCCGGGGTCCTGCGTGCAGTTGTGGCTCTCCGCGTACAGCGGGCACGCGCGGTGGATGCCCACTTGGACAGGCTCCGTGGTCTTCGACACGATGCTGCTGCCGAACGGCGACGAAGGGTCGCACATGTCGAAGAGGAAGCTGCCTTTGAGGTCGTCGATCTCCAGGTTCAGGACGTGGTCTGCTGCAGGCGCGGAGACGACGCTCGCGAGCGACGCCTCGGCCGCGACGTCGTCGGTTTTTTTCGCGTCGAACCGGCGGACCGCGACGCCGAAGATTTCAACGTCCTGCGCGGCTAGGGCCGCAAGGCGCGGCGCGACGCTGGTTGCGTCCGGGATGTCTCCGTCGGCGAAGATGAACAGCACGCGGGGGCGCCCGTGGTCGGACGCGGCGAACATGCCGCCCGCAGCGGTCAGCCCCGCCTCGATCTTCATCGACCCCCCGATGAAGTTCTGCTCGTGCCACGTGATGTCGGCTTCGAGCTCTCCCCTGTCCCCGGAGAGTTCCCCCTTCGCGCCGACTCCGGACTCCGCGGTCGTCCACGCAGCCGGCGTCGTGCGCTCGGTCGCGGCGTATTGCACGAACCCCACCCGGAAGCCCCCCGGCTGCCCCGGCGCGGTTTCCCCCGATTTTTCGCCGGAAAGCGGGATGCGCGCGACCCAGTCGCGGAGAACCTCCGCGAGCCCGTAGAACCCGTGGGGGTGGCGGCCGAAGCGATCGGACATCGAAAACGAGCCGTCGACCAGCACGACGACGTCAAGCGGCGGGCAGTCGACGAACAGCGCGGAGCCGCAGGCCGTGCTCGCTGCGTCCCACAGGCACGTGTCGTGCGCTTTGCAGTTGCATTCGTCGAGTAGCGGGCACTGCACTTCGACGCACCCGCCGCCGTGCCACATGCACCGCAGGTCCGCCCCACACCCCGTCTTGTCCACGTGCGCCGCTGCGCAATACGAAAGTGCGCAGAACGCCGGGGACCCGGCGATGTTCCACGCGCACCGAATCTCCGCATTGCAGCAGCTCTCCGCCGTGTACTCCGCGCAGGCAGCCAACTCGCACGCAGCCCCCGACCAAGCGCAGCGCGGGTCTGCCTCGCACGCTCCGCTGTCCGCCGCCGCGCACAACTTGGGGGCGCACTCGTGATTATCGGGGCACGCGGTGCTCCACTCGCACCCCTCGTACGCCAAACACGTCGGTTCGTCGGCGTATTGACACGGAGCGTCGACGCACGCGCCCGTCCCCCCGGCCGCCTGGTCCCACTCGCACGTGTCCTTGCTGCCACAGTCCACCTCCGCCCGGAAGGAGCTACACTTCCCATCGCGGAAGCAGCTGGGGTTCAACACGCACCGCCCGTGCCGCGTGCACTCGTACGTCGGACACGCGTCGTCGCCCGCGTTGCAGTCGGCGTCGCCGACGCACGGGAACTCGCACGTGAACATCTGCTGCCACTGCCCGTTCATGTCGAACCACCCGTTCATGTCCAACGCCATGTGCGGGTGCCCCCGGGGGTGTGACGGCTTCCACACGCAGTACCCCTGCTCGCACCCGGCCCCCCGCACGTACACGATCGAGCCGTCGGACCACTGGTAGATCCCGTTGATGGTGGAAGTCCCGTCGACGAAGGACGGCCGCTTACTGTTCGACGACAGGGCGTTCGCGCGGTGGTTCTCATCTGCGGTCATGATCCGAGCGAGCTGGCCACCCCGCCCGTCCAGGCACAAACCCCGGCAGATCTCCGACGCTTCGACGTACGGCTTCTTGATTGATTTCGAGTGCCAGAATCGGATGGTCGCGCTGGTGTCGGCCTCGAGGGTACCGTCCGCCACCGTATACGCCCCCTCCGGGTTGCAGTGACTGCGCAGGACGCACCGCCCGCTGTAGTGGCAGACGTAGTTTTCCCCGCTCGCTCCGCGGCAGTCGTCGTCGGAGGCGCACGGGAACTCGCACAGTGCGGCCCGCGCGAGCTCCTGGCTCTCGTCGCGCAAGGCGGTCTGTGCGTCGAGCACGAGCCCGTTCTTCGCCGCCGTGCTGTCCGGGGAGAACTTGCAGAACTTCTGCTCGCACCCGCCGTCTACGGAGTACATCACCGCCCCGTCACCCCACCTCCACGTCCCTTCCGGCTCCCCGTCGCTTCCGCCCAGCCACCCCGCATCCAAGCCGGCGGTGGACAGCAGGTCCTGCAACCTCTCCATTTCATCCAGGGAATACACCCGCGCGGCCCTTCCAGTCCGCCCGTTGAAGCACAGGTCCCCGCAGAGCGAACGACTCGTCCACCAGTCGTACGTCGCGTTCGACGCCCAGAAGCGGGTGTCCTTGTACTCGTTGGACTCGGGCACGCCGTCTGCGTACGCAGCGACGCCGTATCCGCACGCAGCCCCCGCCGCCGCGACGCACCGGCCCCGGGCTGCGAGGCACCTGAAGCCCGCGCCGCAGTCGGCGTCCGAAGCGCACGGGAACTCGCACAGCCACGGCCGCTCCACCGTGCCGCCGGCCGCGTCCGCCGCCCACTGTGACTGCGTGTCGAGCCGGGCGAAGCTCCCGCCGGCAGCTGGCTCGCCGGGCGCCCAGTTGCAGTACTGCTGCCGGCACGCCGCCGAGGGCGTGCTGCCGTTGTAGAACGGCAGGTCCGGGGCCCAGCGGAACACTTCCGGGTCTTCCGCGTCTCGGAACCCTCCGACGTGCAGGCCGTCGGTCCCCACGCTGGTCACCTCCGCCGGATCCACTCCGAGAAGTGTCTTCATCGCAACGTCTTCCTCACGGGTTTGCAGCTGGAGGAGGCGCCCGTACTTCCCATCCACGCACAGGTCGCGACACGTGTTCTCCGCGTTGTCTCTCGTCGCCTTGTTGCTGCCTCCGGAGTACCACAAGCGGACGTCCGCCCGCGACCCGTCGTCGAGGGTCCCGGATTCGTGGAGCTTCGTCTTCCCGAACGCGTTGCACGCGCTCTTCAACACGCAACGGCCGTGCCTGTGGCACATGTACCCAGCCCCAGCGCGCTCCCGGCATTCCTCGTCGGTGTAGCACGGGAACTCGCACACGTACCTCTGCGCCGCGTCGGACTCCCCTCCGGCCAACCACGACCCCCCCGCCGAAAAAGACACGCGGAGGTGGTCCTCTCCGCCGGTCACATTCGCCGGCTCGCCTGCCTTCCAGTGGCAGTAGCGCTGCGCGCAGCCGCCAGACGCCGACCAGAACACGCGGCCGTCTGAGTACGCCCACGACCCGTTGCCGGCGGCGTCGGTCCCTGCGACGTGGGCCTGCCCTGAGTAAGAGGCCGCCTGTGCGAGAGCGTTGACCCGCGTCTCCTCCGCGGGGGAGAGGACCCGTGCGAGGCGCCCCACGCTTCCGTTCTTGCACATCAGCCGGCACGCGTTTTCGGCCAAAGACCGGTTGGCCGCGGACGCAGACAGCCAAAACGCGACGTCAACCTGCTCGCTGCTCTCTGCGACGCCGTCTTCGTATGCTTCAGGGGAGTACTGCGAGCACTCGCTCTTCTTGACGCACCGGCGCGTCGTTCCGTGGCAGAACCAAGGGTCGGTGACGCTGTCGGACTTGTCCTTGCAGTCCGCGTGCGCTTCGCACGGGAACTCGCAGAGGACGGCGGCTTGCGTCGAAGCGCCGACGGCGTCCGTCCACGCCTCGCTGGCGAGGCGGAGCAGCATGGTGTCCTTCCCGGCGCCGATCGTGCTGTCAGATGGGCTCCCCGGGGCCCAGTTGCAGAACTTCTGCGCGCAGCCGTGCTCCTCGTCCCAGATGGCTCCCCCGTCCGACCATGCGAACCTGCCGTCTGCGGCGCGGTCGGTGCCGTCCAAGCCGAGGTCCTTCTTGACCCGGCGGGCCAGGGCCCGGACCCGCGCGTCCTCGTCAGCCGTGTACACGCGGCCCACCCGCCCCCGCCGGCCGTCGTGCGTCACCGAAGCGCACGCGTCGGCCCAAGCAGCCGCCGGGTACTTCGCGTCGCCCACCCAGTACCGCACGTCGCGCTTGGCCGCTTCTTCGAGCGTCCCGTCCCACACGGTCAGCCCGCCGCAGCTGGACACCGCCAGCAGCGCCAGCAGCACCGGCCGCGCATCGGCAACCATTGCAACACGGATGCCGGAGCGTACAGATTGAGTGTGTCTTTTTGACCTTTCTTGTGTTGTATTCGTGTAGACTCTTTGTCTTCTTTTTCCTCTTGATTGAGCACCTGTGTTTGTGTTTCGGCGATATTCGCTCAGTCAGTTGCCTGTGACCGCGTTCTTTGAGTTGATTTGCATTATTTCACTTACAATAGCTGCTGATCTGCTGCGATGGTCTGCGGTTTCCAAAGCGGAGCGATGGCGGGGTGCGAGGAAGGCTGATCACGATCCATTCTTCTTTTGTCTTGTACACTTAAAGTTAAACCACAATAAACGCTAGTTGCTTGAGATTCTCTCTGTACACTTAAAGTTAAACCACAATAAACGCTAGTTGCTTGAGATTCTCTCTATCGGAATTTAAAGTCACCGGGTGACCATGGTCGACCAACGTGAAGGAGAACACTTTTACTACTAATTTTTGTCAGCCAGGTTGGCCACGTCGCGCTTGGCCGCTTCTTCGAGCGTCCGTCCCGGCCTCGGCCGCCAGCAACGCCAGCAGCAGTGGCCGCGCATCGGCAACAGACGCTGCCATTTGCAACGGATGCCGTGTACGGAGCCTACAGATTGAGTGCGTCTTTTCGGCCTTTTTTATGTTGGATTCGTGTGGTCTCTTTGCCTTATTTTTCCTCTTGATCGAGCACCTGTTTTTTACAGTTAAAGTTTGCTTGAGACTCTCTCGGATTTTGAAGTCTTCAGGTGACCATTGTAAGGAGTACGCGTTTACTACTATTAAGAGGCGAAATCATGACACATCACGTGCGAAGAGACAACCGATGCAGATTATCGCCACAGATTTTGCATTTTAAGGCAAACTATCATTGTCTAACAGCGGTCTAGCAATAGGTAGTGAACCGACTCAGATACAGTCTTGGAAGCTCCAGCTCAACCCACTCGAATATCCCTGCTCGGTGCGGGGTTGCGTTGTGTGGTAAGCTGGCACGTTCGTGTGGCAAGCTGATGACTTTATGTATTGATTGTCTGGAGGCCACCCCCGCGGCGGCGGAACAAACGCGTTCCATCTGCTGTAACGTAGACACGGAGCGTGCTTAGTGCGTTGCTCAGGGTAGTCGAATGCCTCACAATCGGTAGGTGATCAGCGACACCTCCCGAAGGTGAGCCAAGGGCGAAGGACGTATCTGCGGCTGCTGCGGCAGTTGCCCGGTGGTCACCCCCACACGCAGAACGCGGGGAAGGGGAACGTGTTTTCCCAACTACATTGAAGCCCCCTTCCCGACCGTAGCATCCGAGGAAGGTGCAAACATGGAGGGTGCTACGGGTCTTGGGCGCGTGCCTCGTGCAGGGCGGGTGCTTTGTGATCCGCCGCAAAGTTCTCTCCTGGTGCAATCCGGAGAGACCGGCGTCGAGTTTCGGCTCACAGCCGGTTAACTCGGCGGCAACCCTAAGGGAGAGAGAGCGCCAGACACAATCCATCTTAAAAAGGACCACCCACCAATGCAACAAATTTACGTCTGATGAGCTTGAGGCGCCGCATGGGCGCTTGGTCGTGTGCGCGCCGCCCGACGGGGATTCGTTTGCGACAATAAAACCTGGGAAAAAGACTGCGTTTACCCCACTCAAGAAAGAAATCGAGGGAAGGTTCACAAAACGTTGCCAGCCGTCACTTTTTTTTTTTTTTTTTTTTTTCCTGTTGACAACTTGTGTCAGACTAGCCCACCCGGGGGTGGTTGATTCCTTCAGGCAGAGTCTCCCCGTCCTGAGCTTTGTTTGGGTCCAAGAAAGAGTTTTTTTTTTTGAGACCTTTTTTTCTTGTGCTAAGCAGTACTGCGCACCCACAACTTTCCCGCAACGTCAGAATAGCCGCGACATTCATTCACAATTACTGTGGCTATTGTGGCTAGAATCTTTTTCCCCCCGAAGACCCAGGAAGATGGGGTCCTTCGTCACATGATTCGTGGGGAAAAGTTCGGTTCTGACCACGTTGTCGGAAAATATGTGGGTGCACAGTACTGTGCAAAAAAGCGGTCGGTATTCGAAGTCTCGTGAGGCGAGGGGTTTTTTTTCCTTTGTGCTGGGTGCAGGTACATAGCTGACATCCCGACCGGATGGGGGAGTGATTCTGCGGTCGTTTGTGCGGTCTTTCACACGGGCACCCGCAATGCGGGGTGCGGCACTCCCGTATTTTGGTCTAAGAACAGGCAGATTCGTGTTGATTTTGCGGAAGTTCACTGCCGCGTTTTTTTTACTCCGCAATTCACTCCGCAGGGATTATTCTAATCCCCGGAATTCGGGAAAATCATGGAAAAAAAGTCTGTACCATGGCCGGAAAGATTTTTTATTTTTTTTCCACGTTGAGCGAGGTTTTTTGATGACCTGTAAGTCTGGTGTGCGACCTTCGTGGGCGTGTTGCTGCTTCGCCACTTTGTTGTAGACCCCACTTGTGGGTCTTGCGGGTCCTGTAGCCTCCGTGACATGGCCTTGCAGGCACAAAAAAGTTTTCACTAGAAACTCCCGTGGTTAAAAACCCTTTTTTTCCTGCTCAGTCAAAGGACCGTTACCTGCAGGTGTGGAAGCGGTTCATTGCCTGGATCAAGAAGGAGGTGAAGTACCGGTCCGGTCCTCCGAAAGGAGTCCACCCCTGACACAATACTTCAAGGGGCAGAAGGGCTCTCTGCCTCCACACTTTGGTTGGGCGTTCTACTCAATGATTGGCTGCATGCACACGAAGGAGTACAGAAATGTGATAACATGCAGGGTCAAAACCTTGTGTCTTTTTGGTAGGTGGGCAAAAAAAAAAAAAAATCCGGAAAAAGATTGGGTTTTTTAAATTTTAAAACTTTGGAACAATCTCTGCAGTAATTTTTGATGAAGTTGAGCAAAAATCTTAACGCCCTCGGGCGTGGCCTCGTGCAGAAACCGCCCTCGGGACAAAATGACGGATACTTTGTCCGGTAAGAACAAGCCGAGGAATGGTATGACAGACTCTATCGCGCAGCTTCGAGCATTCGAGACGAAGATCTGAAGCTCAGAGCCGCCATGGGATTGGGCGAGATTCAGCGTTTGAGGGGATCGCACTCCAAAGCAAAGTTCTATCTACACAAAGCCTACAGCATGACAGCTCAGCGCGCGGATTCCATTTACACCAGCCCTCCAAAAACGGCGTTGCCACTGCCATCTTTGAACAGTGTGCCGTTGTAAGAATTCGGTTCCCATTCGTTTAGCAATTCTCCCTCTTCGCCAACACCGATTTCAGTCGCAGTCAAAGCTTCCGCTTTGCGTCGCACATCACTGTCCCGCACACGTTCCCGTTCAAGACTTTTTTGAAGGCAAATATTTCGCGCATTACTTCACAGACATGGCGGTGAACAGCAACAATAGCGTTTGAAGTTTGGGTTCCAAAAGGAGAAAAGGAACACAATAGCCGGGTTTGCGGGTTTGCGGGGGGGGTAGGGGGGTCAGTCTGTGTCACAATAAGACAAGTTTCAAAGTCGGTCACCCAGAGGTCTCCTGGGGACCTCTGGGTACCCCCCCACAGGTCCACTAGAACCTTATTGTGGTTCAGAGGTTCGGTGTTTTAGGGTCTCCGGTTGACCATTGAGGCGGGTGGTATATTTTGTTTTATTCTTTTACTTGTTTGGTGCCGACACATATTGAGGTCAAAGAAGAGAAGAAAGAAAAAGGCCGCTCCGGGTCCAGGAGCATGACAGTCAACCACAGCTTGCAAGGCTTGAGTCGGAGGCAGCACAGTGCCACAAACCCGTCCGCTCTGCCCTGTGGCTGACCGTCTCGAGCTGTTCAGCGCAAGCGCCAAGCCCCAAGGTGCGCCACGCCTTGATGAATAGTTTGGGAAATCGGTAGCCACTTGACCCGTAGGCCCGTGGCTCTGCAGTACCGCCGAACACGTGAAGCTTGGCTCCCGTGTAGCAGGCTTCCCTGGTACCATGTAACGTCGGTCCATGTTGTTCCAAAGTAGTAGTAGTAGTAGTATGTGTCGTCTGCCGAAGCAGCCGGAGACAGCAGGCGCAGGGGGCAGGTCTTGCCTCATAATTCTCTTCTTCATGGAGACCCGCCCCCGGCAATCCCGACTGTCCAATCACTGTCGAGAATGGTTTGTGCCCAAAAGTGATGAGGTGGTTGACCAGGCCCCCACGAAGCCTTTACACAACACGGCTACAACACGAGGATGCAGCCCTGCTTAGGTGTGCACTCAGCCATCACAGGGCCTCAGATCTCGCTACTTGACCTGACACAGCTGCCACCCAGAAGGCCGCAGCAGTAACCTTCGCAATGAAGGCACGCGCGGCTGAGTGCAGTTAGTACTGCTTGTGAACTTCCCAAGTACTTCCCGAGTACACCCAAGTAAGGCCACAGGATCACACCATGAAGCTGCTTAGATTTGCCTGGGAGGTGATCAATCGGGATGGGAAGACCGGCTTTGGCACAGGACCCTTTCGGTTTGCCCAGTGATGGTAGCATCGTTTAGTGCCGCCAGTGCCTGGTATACTTTTTTTGAATGTTCGTTGTGAGTCGGTTTGTGTTGCCGTCGATCCCGAGGGACGATCAGTTTGGTGTCTTACGACCTTGGTTTGTTTGGCAAGGAACTTTGATGACGCCCTTCAGTTAGAGAGAAGAGGGAAATAAGAATGCCAACAACCAGTTAGCCCGCCCCTCTTACCGGGTGCTCAATTCAGTTCTCAGCCAGTTTGCCCACTCTGCTCCGTTGTCTTCCGTCTCTTGTACTCGTACCAGCTCGCAGACGCTCTTCATTACAGCTTTGTTGCACCGCGAGGATTCAATCAGCACATCTTGGAGGAACGGCTCTGTCGATTAACAGGTACCCTCGCTTCCTTTACCCCTGCAAACCCGTGAATAGGTGCTACGGGCTTAGTGCGTTGCTCAGGGTAGTCGAATGCCTCACAATCGGTAGGTGATCAGCGACACCTCCCGAAGGTGAGCCAAGGGCGAAGGACGTATCTGCGGCTGCTGCGGCAGTTGCCCGGTGGTCACCCCCACACGCAGAACGCGGGGAAGGGGAACGTGTTTTCCCAACTACATTGAAGCCCCCTTCCCGACCGTAGCATCCGAGGAAGGTGCAAACATGGAGGGTGCTACGGGTCTTGGGCGCGTGCCTCGTGCAGGGCGGGTGCTTTGTGATCCGCCGCAAAGTTCTCTCCTGGTGCAATCCGGAGAGACCGGCGTCGAGTTTCGGCTCACAGCCGGTTAACTCGGCGGCAACCCTAAGGGAGAGAGAGCGCCAGACACAATCCATCTTAAAAAGGACCACCCACCAATGCAACAAATTTACGTCTGATGAGCTTGAGGCGCCGCATGGGCGCTTGGTCGTGTGCGCGCCGCCCGACGGGGATTCGTTTGCGACAATAAAACCTGGGAAAAAGACTGCGTTTACCCCACTCAAGAAAGAAATCGAGGGAAGGTTCACAAAACGTTGCCAGCCGTCACTTTTTTTTTTTTTTTTTTTTTTCCTTTTGACAACTTGTGTCAGACTAGCCCACCCGGGGGTGGTTGATTCCTTCAGGCAGAGTCTCCCCGTCCTGAGCTTTGTTTGGGTCCAAGAAAGAGTTTTTTTTTTTGAGACCTTTTTTTCTTGTGCTAAGCAGTACTGCGCACCCACAACTTTCCCGCAACGTCAGAATAGCCGCGACATTCATTCACAATTACTGTGGCTATTGTGGCTAGAATCTTTTTCCCCCCGAAGACCCAGGAAGATGGGGTCCTTCGTCACATGATTCGTGGGGAAAAGTTCGGTTCTGACCACGTTGTCGGAAAATATGTGGGTGCACAGTACTGTGCAAAAAAGCGGTCGGTATTCGAAGTCTCGTGAGGCGAGGGGTTTTTTTTCCTTTGTGCTGGGTGCAGGTACATAGCTGACATCCCGACCGGATGGGGGAGTGATTCTGCGGTCGTTTGTGCGGTCTTTCACACGGGCACCCGCAATGCGGGGTGCGGCACTCCCGTATTTTGGTCTAAGAACAGGCAGATTCGTGTTGATTTTGCGGAAGTTCACTGCCGCGTTTTTTTTACTCCGCAATTCACTCCGCAGGGATTATTCTAATCCCCGGAATTCGGGAAATCATGGAAAAAAAGTCTGTACCATGGCCGGAAAGATTTTTTATTTTTTTTCCACGTTGAGCGAGGTTTTTTGATGACCTGTAAGTCTGGTGTGCGACCTTCGTGGGCGTGTTGCTGCTTCGCCACTTTGTTGTAGACCCCACTTGTGGGTCTTGCGGGTCCTGTAGCCTCCGTGACATGGCCTTGCAGGCACAAAAAAGTTTTCACTAGAAACTCCCGTGGTTAAAAACCCTTTTTTTCCTGCTCAGTCAAAGGACCGTTACCTGCAGGTGCAGGTGTGGAAGCGGTTCATTGCCTGGATCAAGAAGGAGGTGAAGTACCGGTCCGGTCCTCCGAAAGGAGTCCACCCCTGACACAATACTTCAAGGGGCAGAAGGGCTCTCTGCCTCCACACTTTGGTTGGGCGTTCTACTCAATGATTGGCTGCATGCACACGAAGGAGTACAGAAATGTGATAACATGCAGGGTCAAAACCTTGTGTCTTTTTGGTAGGTGGGCAAAAAAAAAAATTCCGGAAAAAGATTGGGGTTTTTTAAATTTTAAAACTTTGGAACAATCTCTGCAGTAATTTTTGATGAAGTTGAGCAAAAATCTTAACGCCCTCGGGCGTGGCCTCGTGCAGAAACCGCCCTCGGGACAAAATGACGGATATTTTGTCCGGTAAAAAATAGTCATTTTAACCGGCCTGTTTTGAGAATACTTTTTTCGTGTTTCCGACGATCCCGTGGGACGTACAGATTGGTGTCTTTCGACCTTTTGTTTGTTTTGTGAGTTTTTTTTTTTTTGGTGAGAATTCAGGGGACTTTAGCACTTTGTCTGACCGAGCAAAAAAGCCGGTTTCAGCCAAAAACCCGGTTTTGGGCCTGTGGGTGTCTGAGTGCCAGGAACCGTCGCCCCGCACGCAAACAAGGGAACGGAGGGGGGTGGTGAGATAACTATGTTATAGGTTTGCGGTGGCGGCGTGCACGTCTATCAAACTACGGAGATGGTGGGTGACAAGCTTCGAATAGCAGTGACACACCGTGACGCGCCACGTGACTGCAGTACTGTACAGTACAGGTACAGTACTGCAGGGGCCACTTGAAATCGAGTTTTATAAATTATTTTTATTTTTATGAAAAACCGAAACCGGAAACCCCCGGTTTCTGAAACCGGGAAACCGGGTTTCTAAAGTTCCCTGGTAAAGAAATAATGTTTTAATCATGCGGGTCGCTGAGCCACGTTGAGCAGTGAGAACTTGAAATACAGGTACCACAGGGTAGGCTTGCACTTCTGTTGGCTTCGGGAATTGGCTTGTGGGGGTGATTTGGACTTGTTTTCGCATTCTGCAGCCATTATTTCAGCCTAAACTAAGTTTGTTTGTGCGTGCCGGTTCATCATTTTCCCGGACATTGTCCGCCAAAGTCTAACTGACACGTTCCCACGAGTCTCGGGGTGACCTTCGTCGAATGGGTTCTTGTAAATCTAATACGTACTGGGTGGGTTTGGGGGGGACATGCATGGCTTCTTTCGTGTACACTTTACTTGCTCGCTGTGGCAAGTCAGGTTCGAAACAATTTGTGACCGACACCAAGTTCTCGCCAGGATAGGTGAGTTTTCTTGGGCTCCCCACGTCGTTTTTAGCCTGCACACCACATTGAAGGGCACCCGCGAGTTTTTTGTGCTTCCGGCGATATTTTTTTTTCACTCGGGACTTGATTCCCTGTGTTGTGTTCGTGTGTCTTGTCGTAGGGGTAAACCCGCATGACGTCACGTCCGTTCAACGCGTGGTTCGGTAGTCACAGCATTTGGGAACTCCATCGAATTGCCTGCTGCTGTCTATCACAGTGGTGGTGATGAACCTAGACGAGCAGTCGAAGGAGAAACGAAGCACCAAACGCGTGCCTGAACGCGACGATCGAGACGAGCTGAAGAGGCGAAAAGCATGACACAACACGTGCAAAGAGATAACCGATGCAGATTATCGCCACAGATTCTTTCGATTCTAATCCTAGCGCAGGCTATCACAAGGCAAGCATAGTCTATCACAGAGCAGGGGTGGACCGGCTGAAGAACAGGGATGGCCAACTTGGGCATTTCAGTTGCTGGACTGCTTCAAAAGCAGAAAGCCCCTGCCAATTCTCTCGTAGCCACGGGTGTGTGCTCCATTGATTGTTGGGTTGACGTTGCGGTTTCGTTGCGGACGTTTGGAGAAGAAGAGCAGAGGACTTAAAGCCCCGAGGTTCCCAGTGTCAAACACCAGGAACCCCGGTATGCAGTGTTCGCGTTCTTGTTTGTGCGATTTAACCTGTATGTGTTTTGGTTAAACCGCTGCCAACGTTCTTTTTTAGCTGTAACAAATACTGTCTCCAGGGAAGCAGAAATTGGTTATCGCAAAAAAAAGCCGGGGGAAAATCTTGAAACCCTGACCGGCTGATAATCAGCTGGCTGATTTTTCGAAGGTCTGCCGATCAGAAGGTTTCAACGACAACATGTTGCCGGTGCGTCAAGCTGATTCCGCTCCATGGGCGGCATAGCCGTTCACTGTTGAAAATCGACTGATTTTGTGCGAGTCTGTCGGTAAAAAAGAAAGGCTGAAATCTAATCAGCCGGCAAGCCGGCTAATCGCGCGCAGACTGCCGGTATGGCAAAAAAACAAAAAAACAAAAAAAAACGAACCCGATTTTATGTGCGCGAAAGGATCTGTTTTGTATCGATACATCGCAGGTCCCAACGCTGCCAACTTTCTTTTTTGTATTGACATGTCCACGGCGTGGTATGGTGTTCCAAAGAAGAAATGCGTAGTTTTGTAGCGTTTATTGTGGTTCAGAGGTTCGGTGTTTTAGGGTCTCCGGTTGACCATTGAGGCGGGTGGTATATTTTGTCGGGTTTGTTTTATTCTTTTACTTGTTTGGTGTCGACACATATTGAGGTCAAAGAAGAGAAGAAAGAAAAAGGCCGCTCCGGGTCCAGGAGCATGACAGTCAACCACAGCTTGCAAGGCTTGAGTCGGAGGCAGCACAGTGCCACAACCCCGTCCGCTCTGCCCTGTGGCTGACCGTCTCGAGCTGTTCAGCGCAAGCGCCAAGCCCCAAGGTGCGCCACGCCTTGATGAATAGTTTGGGAAATCGGTAGCCACTTGACCCGTAGGCCCGTGGCTCTGCAGTACCGCCGAACACGTGAAGCTTGGCTCCCGTGTAGCAGGCTTCCCTGGTACCATGTAACGTCGGTCCATGTTGTTCCAAAGTAGTAGTAGTAGTAGTATGTGTCGTCTGCCGAAGCAGCCGGAGACAGCAGGCGCAGGGGGCAGGTCTTGCCTCATAATTCTCTTCTTCATGGAGACCCGCCCCCGGCAATCCCGACTGTCCAATCACTGTCGAGAATGGTTTGTGCCCAAAAGTGATGAGGTGGTTGACCAGGCCCCCACGAAGCCTTTACACAACACGGCTACAACACGAGGATGCAGCCCTGCTTAGGTGTGCACTCAGCCATCACAGGGCCTGTGATCTCGCTACTTGACCTGACACAGCTGCCACCCAGAAGGCCGCAGCAGTAACCTTCGCAATGAAGGCACGCGCGGCTGAGTGCAGTTAGTACTGCCTGTGAACTTCCCAAGTACTTCCCGAGTACACCCAAGTAAGGCCACAGGATCACACCATGAAGCTGCTTAGATTTGCCTGGGAGGTGATCAATCGGGATGGGAAGACCGGCTTTGGCACAGGACCCTTTCGGTTTGCCCAGTGATGGTAGCATCGTTTAGTGCCGCCAGTGCCTGGTATACTTTTTTTGAATGTTCGTTGTGAGTCGGTTTGTGTTGCCGTCGACCCCGAGGGACGATCAGTTTGGTGTCTTACGACCTTGGTTTGTTTGGCAAGGAATTTTGATGACGCCCTTCAGTTAGAGAGAAGAGGGAAATAAGAATGCCAACAACCAGTTAGCCCGCCCCTCTTACCGGGTGCTCAATTCAGTTCTCAGCCAGTTTGCCCACTCTGCTCCGTTGTCTTCCGTCTCTTGTACTCGTACCAGCTCGCAGACGCTCTTCATTACAGCTTTGTTGCACCGCGAGGATTCAATCAGCACATCTTGGATCTTGGAGGAACGGCTCTGTCGATTAACAGGTACCCTCGCTTCCTTTACCCCTGCAAACCCGTGAATAGGTGCTACGGGAGTATCTGGCAACCGCTGCTTAACGTGGTTCATGTACTTAAAAGAACTCAATGCTTAACAGTGCTCACGTGGGCGGTGTCTTCGGACAGCACCTCGTGATGCTCGCATCACAAAACAAAGAAGACAGTGAAATGGTCGGGTTTCGCTCGCGACCGTTTCCTGAACAATCCTTCACTAAATCCGCGGTTAAATAACCTGGCCTCAGTGGTGCAAGCACCACGCGCTCTTCAAACCCAAGAAACATTTTCCCCCCTGTGAGACACACAGGCACACGATGCATTCACTAGTCACTTGTTACTGATCTAACTCGTCATAATATGAGTCGATGCCAAAAGGGGGGGGGGGGGGTTGGGCGGAAAAATCCCCGCATAGTTCACCAGGGTCTGACGGGTACTGAGGCCCCATACCCTTCCTAAAACATCATTCTGCGTTCAAATACGCCCTCAGAAGCCTCCGGAGAGCCTTCTATGATGTCCCAAATGCGATTTTATGGGTTTTTAGGGGGTCCCCCCGTCTGCTGGCCGTAAACCGCCATAGTAGACACATATGCAACCTGATGCTGGGTCGCTCCTCGGAGCTATATCCCGGCCTAAATACACGTTTTCGGCGTTCTCTATCATTCTCAAGGTGCATTCGACCCTCGGACTTCATAAACTATCTCGCTTACAGGTGTTCCGGGGTGTGCAAAAACAAGGCGAATGGACCCTACAGACCGTACCACGCCCTGCCTGTCTATACAGGCTTTGGGGTCAAATTGCACCGGCTTTGGCGCCATATGCACCGTTTTGGTCTCGTTTGTGCTGCTTTGGGATCCACTAAGAACTCTGGTCTGATTTGCGGGACGCTTTGCTCGGTTTTGGCGCCCACTCTCACCGTTCAAAGTGCATCCAGTGGTGAAGACTTTGCGCCGAAGCTGGAGAGGAAGCGACCCAGTAGGCGCCACTTCACCGTGAGCGGGTCTCGGAACAGGACTCAAACTGTGGCCCAGGTGATACTGCCGATGGCGGGTGTGTGCGCCACACAGTTTGTCTGACCAAGCTCACTGCACAGAGAGAGCTTGCCACACCTCCCTCGGCATGTGCAAAGTCATCCAGCGAGAAGCACTTTGCAGCCATGGGTGAGAAAGATGCCAGAAGGGAAGACATTGCCAGGAAAGCTCTGAAAGCCTGCCCTGAAAGCGGTGAAGCCTGCTTCAAAATCATGAAGTGAACGCGTCGTAGTCAACCGCTTCGACGACGATTGAGAACGGCTGATGATCGCCTGTTACTTAACGCTAGTCCTACTTCGTTCACCAAGCCTTGCAGAACCACCAGAATAGCGTAAAATGATGCAGGTAGAAGCCTGAACAGGCCTTAGAACAGTGAAAGTGGGCGCCAAAACCGAGGAAAGCGTCCCGCAAATCAGACCAGAGTTCTTAGTGGACCCCAAAGCAGCACAAACGAAGCCCGAAACGGTGGATATGGCGCCAAAGCCGGTGCAATTTGACCCCAAAGCCTGTATAGACAGGCAGGGCGTAGTTCGGTCTGTCCCGAATGCAGGGGGCCATTCTCCTTATCTTTTCAGTCCCGGAACACCTGTGAGTGAAAGAAACCACGAAGCCCAGGGTCGAATGCACTTGGAGATCGCTAGAGAACGCCGAAAACGTGTGTTTTGGGCTGGGATCTTGCACAGAGAAGCGACCCAGCATCAGGTTGCATATGTGTCTTCTATGGCGGTATACGGCCAACAGGCGGGGGGACCCCCTAAAAACCCATAAAATCGCATTTGGGACATCATAGAAGGCTCTCCGGAGGCTTCTGAGGGCGTATTTGAACGCAGAATCATGTTTTAGGAAGGGTATGGGGCCTCAGTACCCGTCAGACCCTGGTGAACTATGCGGGGATTTTTCCGCCCAAACCCCCCCCAGCATCTTGTTAAGAACCATCCATCCATCCATCAGCCGGCTGACCCCCCCCCCCCCCCCCCCCTCAGGCTATTTTCACTGTGGAGGGGGGAGACGCTACCTGTCACACTCTAAGGTGGTCACCACGGTGGGCGGTCAGAAAAAAAAAATTTTTTTTTTGCCCCAAATACCCCAAATACCACACTTTGGAAAATTTTTGTCGGCCCACTTTTGGCAGGGAATTTTGACCATTTCACCTTAGAGAATTTGACCACCCAGCCTCCAGGCAACTGCACTGTAGAGGGGGGGGGGGGGGGGGGGGGGGGGTCTGGTTTATCCGGCCATCCGGCCAAAGTGGCTGATCCTTAACAAGAGCGCTGACCCCCCCCCCTTCCCCCCCCCCAGCATCGTACCAAATAATATATAGAGAGAGAGAGAGAGAGAGACGAGTTAGAGTGCAGGGACCATCTCTCCGAGGAGTATCCGGTCGCCCCACTAATATATATATATATATATATATATTTTGACTACTGTAAGTAGTACGAATGACCACTGTGCAGTAGTCATTCTTACAAGTGAATGGGTCCACTTTTGTGGGAAGAAATGCGTAGTTTTGTTTTATTCTTTTACTTGTTAGTTGTCGACAACTTGTTGAAACACATAGTTACGAAAGATTCTTCAAGATATGGTACGATGCCAAAAGGGGGGGGGGGGGGTTTGGGCGGAAAAATCCCCGCATAGTTCACCAGGGTCTGACGGGTACTGAGGCCCCATACCCTTCCTAAAACATCATTCTGCGTTCAAATACGCCCTCAGAAGCCTCCGGAGAGCCTTCTATGATGTCCCAAATGCGATTTTGTGGGTTTTTAGGGGGTCCCCCCGTCTGCTGGCCGTAAACCGCCATAGAAACATATGCAACCTGAAGCTGGGTCGCTTCTCTGTGCAAGATCCCAGCCCAAACACACGTTTTCGGCGTTCTCTAGCACTCTCCAGGCGCATTCGACCCTCGGGCTTCGTGGTTTCTTTCACTCACAGGTGTTCCGGGACGTGCAAAGATAAGGAGAATGGCCCCCTGCATTGGGGACAGACCGAACTACGCCCTGCCTGTCTATACAGGCTTTGGGGTCAAATTGCACCGGCTTTGGCGCCACATCCACCGTTTCGGGCTTCGGTTGTGCTGCTTTGGGGTCCATTAAGAACTCTGGTCTGATTTGCGGGACGCTTTCCTCGGTTTTGGCGCCCACTTTCACTGTTCTAAGGCCTGTTTAGGCTTCTACCTGCATCATGTTATGCTACTCTGGTGATTCTGCAAGGCTTGGTGAACGAAGTAGGACAAGCGTTAAGTAACAGGCGATCATCAGCCGTTCTCAAACGTCGTCGAAGCGGTTGACTACGACGCGTTCACTTCATGATTTTGAAGCAGGCTTCACCGCTTTCAGGGCAGGCTTTCAGAGCTTTCCTGGCAATGTCTTCCCTTCTGGCACCTTTCTCACCCATGGCTGCAAAGTGCTTCTCGCTGGATGACTTTGCAGAGGCGGCACATGACCCGAGGGATGTGTGGCAAGCTCCTGTGCAGTGAGCTTGGTCAGACAAACTGTGTGGCGCACACACCCGCCATGGTCGGCAGTATCACCTGGGACAGTTTGAGTTCTGTTCCGAGACCCGCTCACGGTGAAGTGGCGCCTACTGGGTCGCTTCCTCTCCTGCTTCGGCGCAAAGTCTTCACCACTGGATGCACTTTGAACGGTGAAAGTGGGCACCAAAACCGAGCAAAGCGTCCCGCAAATCAGACCAGAGTTCTTAGTGGATCCCAAAGCAGCACGAACGAGACCAAAACGGTGCACATGGCGCCAAGGCGGCGCAATTCGACCCCAAAGCCTGTATAGACAGGCAGGGCGTGGTACGGTCTGTAGGGTCCATTCGCCTTGTTTTTGCACACCCCGGAACACCTGTAAGCGAGATAATTTATGAAGTCCGAGGGTCGAATGCACCTGGAGAATGATAGAGAACGCCGAAAACGTGTGTTTAGGCCGAGATTTTGCTCCGAGGAGCGACCCAGCATCAGGTTGCATATGTGTCTTCTATGGCGGTTTACGGCCAGCAGACGGGGGGACCCCCTAAAAACCCACAAAATCGCATTTGGGACATCATAGAAGGCTCTCCGGAGGCTTCTGAGGGCGTATTTGAACGCAGAATGATGTTTTAGGAAGGGTATGGGGCCTCAGTACCCGTCAGACCCTGGTGAACTATGCGGGGATTTTTCCGCCCAAACCCCCCCCCCCCCCCTTTTGGCATCGACTCATATGTAAAATTGAGCGGCCGGAAATAATCTTCTTCTTTTCACTTTTGAAAATAGAAAGACTTTTGCTTTTGTAAAATATAGCCAATTTTTGGGTGACTGCTTCGATGTGAAAGAAAGCTCATAAAATGATAAATCGCGGTAAAAAGTGAGGGCAGCAAAACTTACGCTATTTGTGCGCCAATGGTTTTAGGATGAACGAGCTGAATTTCATTTCAAAAAGGCCGAGCATGCGTCGAATTTGACGTTGGGCTTGTCAAAGTCATCGTCAAAGTCAGCGTCTTCCTCGTGAACAATGTGGGGGAAGCCTCTCGAAGCACCAAGGAATTATTGGCGGCCCTGTTGGCTCAGTGAAAGCAGACGACCTCGCAAGTTCGAACGGTGCTGTTCGGCATGTGTTGGGCCAACGCTGAAGAAGCTGTCGCAGCGAAGGCAAATGTTCGTACTCCTCCCATTCCTCAGTCGAGATTCTACTACTAGAGGCTACTGGAAGCGTGTCGTTGCAGTGGCGTCCGGCACAGATATGCTGGTACAGCTTGGCCGGTCCCGGATTGCTGTCTACCGCGTCGGTAGGCGAGGAGCCTGCGAAAGCTGGAACAGAGCCTGGATCACCTTTTCCTTCTTCTTTCTGGTACTACAGGAAAGTCACTGATCCAGTGCTGCACGATTTCATGCCGAATCAAACGGTCACCAGCCTATCGGTCGTCCCAGGGTACGGTTTGTCAGAAACCCAACCTCAAAAACGCAACCTGCTCCAAGCCTTCTTTCCCGCACGCTTCTTTCTTTCATACCAATACTTGTAATACGCCTGAGCGTTTTCAGACATGTCGGCGACAGGCTTGTCTTCGTCTTCTTTATCACTTGGCACATTGTAGGTCCGGGTTCGAACTCGCTCTCTTCGTCCTCTTCTGCTTCTTCTACCTCACTTGCACTGGACGTCTCTTCAGAAGAGTCGCATCTTGGGCTCTTTGGCATGCTTGTCTTTCATAATAAACAAGGTGCCTGGCAGGTTTTGGTCTTCTGCAGATGCGTGGACACAGCGACTGGTCACGAAGCCCTCTAACTGCGCGCGGTGTCCCTACCTTAGTCCTCGTGCACAAGCTTGGTCTAGAAAACAGACGGCAAATTTTACAAAAAAAAAAAAAAGTCTTTTTTTTCCCGAAAATCTGTCCCCTTCTTCTGAAAGAGAAAAAAGGAGCTATGAAACAGTACCCTTATGAAAGGATTCCTTCGCAAAATGCAGCAGTCACTAGTAAGAAACAGTCGACGTGACTCACGTCAAAGCAGTAACAAGCACTTTTCAGTAGTAATATGACTACTTTTCAAATGACTAGTGCACCGTGCAATGAAAGCCTAGCAGAGCACGCAAGTAGAGCTCTTGCCTGTTTTCGCCTTGGGGGTGACGTTGTGAACGCCGTTGGCGGCCGCGATCAGTTCCTCGAGCCCGGTCATCATTGTGGAGACGGCTTCGGACCACTTGACCGGCTTGTCGCACCACGGGTATTTCTTCTTCTCGTTGCGCCGCGCGCCGAACTCTTTGACGGAAAGGCTCGCCATCTCGTTCAGTTCGCTGACGGCGCTTTCCAAATAGTGCTTCATCCGGGCGATACCTTCGGTGTCGTCGGGCTGCCAGCAAGGAGCCAAACGGACTCGCTCGGCGTACTCTTGCTGCTTGCCCAGGGACTGCAGCTGCGTGACCTTCTGCTGGTAGCCGACTTTTTTGTCCGCCAGGAGCTGCTTTTCGAGCTGCTTGAGGAATTCCTGCGGGGTGAGGATGCTGGGGTTGAGGGCGATCTTGCCGAGCTCCGTGTGCGCGGTGTGCATGCGTTCCACGACGTCGTCGGTTTCCCTCATTTGGGCTAGGTACTCCTCGAGCAAGTTCGCGATGGCTTTTTCTTTTAGCATGTGCTTCGTCACGCTGTCCGCGTATTTACCCATCAGCTCGGAGTCGTCCTCCATCACGGTCACGGTCGTGTACACGACCTTGAAGTCGGTGTTGTCGTGGTGGCTGGGTGGGCACTTTTTGCGGCAGACGGTGCAGCGGCCGGCAGTCATCACCGCGCAGCGGCTTTTTTCGTCGGCGGGGCCCAAGGAGCACACCTCGTGGCACGTGGTGAAGCACGTGTAGCAGGTCGTCGTGACGTGGTTGATGGGGACCCGCTCGGCTCTTTCTGTTGTCACCTCCTTTTGCTGCGGGGACTTCGGGTCCGCGTCCTTGATGATCGTGAAGTGCTGCAGCAGCGTGTTCGTCTGGCGGAGGGTTTCGTCGAGTGTGCGCTCGAGGTTGCGCAGCACGTCGATGAGGTCGATACGCCGTTGCACGACTGTGGATGACTCCTCTGTGGACACCGCCGGCAGGGATGCCGCGACTTGGAACACCACCTTCGTCGCGTTCGTGGCGACGTCGAAGAACTGCCTCGCCGACCTCGCGTCGCTGTCGATCATCGCGAAGGCGACGTTGTGGGTCACGACCTCCCGGCTCTCGTCGATCGACACCTTCATCTCCCGCAGCTCCTCCTCGATCAGCTTCGCGTTAGGCTTTCCGCCGTCGCTCTTCGTGAAAATCACCACGAAATTGTCCCTGATCCCGGATCCAAACACCTTCGTCGCCTCTCCGATCACGTACTTCTGGGTCGCGGTCAGTCTGACGTCACCGGCGAGGGTCAAGAAAGCGACGCAGTGCAGCACGGGCTGGTGGGCGTAAAGCGTCCGGAACATGTTGAGCATCCAACCGCTTTGGTACTTCTCGCCCCGCGTGTCGTTGCTACCGGGGCAGTCGACGAGTCGTACGGTGCGGTGGAGGCGGTTGCCTATGTAGTAAGGGATGGTGTACACGGTCACTTCGCTGGTGACCGACTGGTGCTGGGCGGACGGATCGGGGGGGTCTGCCACCAGAACGTACCTGTGCTGGCAGTCGTGCTGCACCCCCAGGAGGTAGTTGACGAGGGCGTTCAGCTGCGTGCTCTTCCCGACGCCGGTTGCGCCGATGAGGAGCATCACGAGATCGTCGGAAGGCTTCGTCGTGACGGAGCGCGGGAGGGTGACTGTTTTGAACACGACGTGGCAGGCCGCGGTCTCGTCGGTTTCGGGCTCAGAAAGACGCTCGGTCTCCGTGAGGGGGAGCTGGAAAAACGGCGGCTTCCCCTCCACGCGGCACACCTGGTCGCCTACCAGCTGCGCGATCGCGCAGCACGGCCCCGGCGCCGGAGGGGTCGTGATGAAGGTAGGCGGGCCCCATTCAGCGTCGCCCAACTCGGTCTTCGCGCGGAGGCGCACGCTGTACTTCGTCTCGGGCGACGCACCGTCGTGCGCCGCCTCGCTGCCCGGTGGGACGGCCTCGATCGTCCGCTCTGAGTTGTCCTCGGCGCAGCAGATCTTCGCGTCGTAGCCGCGGACGAACGAGTGCTCCCCGGCCGCGGCGGGGTTTTTGACGACAACGCGGTCGGACGCCTGGTGGATGGCCTGGACCGCCCACTCCGAATTGTCCTCGGCGCAGCAGATCTTCGCGTCGCTGCCGCGGGCGAACGAGTGCTCCGCGGCCGCCGCTGGGGTTTTGAAGACGACGCGGTCGAACGCCGGCGCGCGGACGGCGACGGCGGAGACCCCCCGCGGAATGGCAAATCGCTTCGACGCGTTCGAAAGCGGCGAAGGGTAGTGGTACAGCGCTGCGGCGACGTCCTTCCGGGGATCGACCTTCGCCGTGTACTCCACGCCCGCGGCGCCGGCGTTGCGGCGCGCGAATTCGGCGAATGTCCGGGCCGCGGCATACACGATCTCGTCGGTGTTCACTTCGCCTTCTCCGAGAGCCCACTCTTCGCACTCCTCGTCGTAGTCCGGCCGTTCGTCGTCGGACAGGAACATGTGAGACGGGGAGTAGACCTGCTTTCCGACGACCAACGAAAGCCGCCCCTGCGGGGGGTCCGTCGGTACAGGGTCTGCGGGGTCTGCGGGGTCTGCGTGGTGCTGCTGCGCGAAGACCCGGGAGATCCCTCCGACCTCGAGTACGCGGATGAGGTTGAGGAAGACCACCCCTTCGGCTTTCAAGACGCGCGTTACCCTCCGGGCGAGGTGCCACGGGAAGGACGGCGGCGCCCGAGCGTTGACTATCTCCTCCAGCGACTCATCCGACGTCCGCGCCTGCACCAGCGCCCACCGCACCGCGGCGGTGAAGGCGAGTGCTTCGCAATCCAGCAGCCGCGCCAGCTTCTCGAGCTTCGCCACGTGGTGCGGAAAGCGGGGGCGCAGCGTCTCCTGGGATGCGATGGTTTCGCGGACGTCCCGCTGCATTTCGTCCAGGTCGCGCATCCGCCGCATGCAGCGGTCGACGTGCAACTCCTGGATTTCTTTGCACACGATGTCCTCGCGGTACATAATGGAAGAGACCGGGAACAGCTGGAAATGGACGACTCTGTGACTTGCTGCATCGTTCAGCTTCGTCATGATCTTCCCGAACGCCTTGACCCCAGATTCGAACGACGTCGGCAGCTCGTCCAACGCCAAAACGTCGCACTTCAGACTCACTGCCAGCCGGGAAAACAGCTTCGCGTCATTCTCGGAAACGGCGAGGTTTCCTTTCCCTTCGATGGAAGCGAGGATGCTTGCCTTCAATTTGACGCCGAGAGACCCGCGGACGGCGCTTTCCGCGTCCTTGGAGTCGGTCTCCATGCTCATTTCGAGGACGGCGTTCGCACCGTATATAACCTTCCCGACGACGTGGGTTATCGCGCGCTTGTCCAGCAGATCGCCGATGAGCTTCTTGTCCCAATCGTTCCGGTCGCCGCACGCGGAGCCGTCGAAGGACAGCTGCTCGGTGCGCGACCGCACCTTCGCCACGAACGTGAAACTCAGACGATCCCGCGTTTTCGCCTCGGTTTTGAGGTACTGGCCAGTGCCGTTAACTTTCAGAAGACCGCAAAGGACAGCGAGTTTGAGCTCTGCCGTGACGTCCAACTTCGACGCGGCTTGGAAGCGGTCTGTTTGATGGACAAGCTCGTACTCCGTCGAAGCGCACACGGCCTCGGCCGGCTTCGCGTTCGCGCTCCGTAGCTGGCGCGGGATAACCTCGTTGGTGGTCATCAGATACCCATCACCGAGAGAAACCGACTCGTCGGACAGCACTGGCAGCTTCGGGAAACGGTTTACCGGTACGCAGAGGCCACTTTCGCCAGCCGCGTGGCTTTTTGGAGGCAAAACACTCACCTCGTTTCCGGGCATCGTTGCTTCCTTGTTCGCGTGGGATTCGGGGGGTGAGTCTTTGTTTGTCGATTGCCGGCGAGATTCGCCCAGTGCGGTTTACCTGCGATGGCGTTCTTGTGGAGGGCAAGTTCACTTTAGGGATCCGGGATTTAATAGTCGGAGGTAGTGGTAGGGTGTGTGTGTGTGAGTGTGATCTCAGTAATGGGTAACCCCTGAGCGGAGTCTAGCTCAGTTGCGCAATGCACCTACGTTACTGCCGATGCACCAGCCGGCCGCTCGCGGTGGTTGCGACGTACACGGAAACGCAGCCTCGACTGGCATTGGTTTCCTTCTTCGTGATTTGCATGGTGCTGACTACAGCAGGTGTCCGGGGGTATGCGCCTTCTCGTACACGTGGTGCAGCGCGGGGTCATGCTTTGTACATCATAAGGTCGCATTGCCATTCCGTCTCGTTGGCGGGTGAGATCGTTGACTGGGAGGGTTTTCTCGTCCTGTTCCCTTCCACTCTGCTGTTTCCTTCCAGGTCGGCTTGTAGTATCGCTCGGGTTGGATACTGGCTGCCCACCTCTCGTGGGCCTTGACAAACGAATTCGGGGTTGTTCGAATGCACCCCGGCTCATCGATCGTAGCACTGCCTCCGTCTGCGGTGAGAGCACGGCTCGGCACGATACGCCCTGCATTACCCCACCGCCCAAGGCCGTAGCGCTCGTCACGTTCGCAACGCGTCCAGGGTGCCAGGCTGTGCCGTAAATTTGCGCGGCCGTGTTTGTTAGCGTGTGCAGGGTTCGGGCCTCTGCCAGCGCACTCCGTCTTTACGCTTCGTACTGCGCCATGACGGTGCTCACCTCTCCAGACGTTTGCGCTTGCACCTGGTCCATCGCCGCGTTGCTCAGCGCGTCGGCGTCGGTGTTGCGGTCACGCGCGACATGCTCCAAGTTGAAACTGAACCGTGACGCGAGGGTTCCCATGGACGCCGTCGCCTGCAGGAGGTACGGCCGCAGGACCGGTTTGCACTGCGCTGTCTTCTTTCTTTGTCGTGCTGATCACTACCTTCGAATCACCTCGGACCGTTAAGGGTCCTTGCACGCTCGGGGGCTGCTCCCCGAGCAAGTGTGTAAGCCCCCAACCAGAGCACTAAACTCCGCCACGTTGTTGGTCGTTCGGCCTAGGGGGGTGATGACCTCCGCAATCTTCTTCCCGTCTTCGTATATAACGCCTTGATGGAAAACGTCAGTTTCCATTGAGCGAAGGGTACGTCCTGTATATACACGGGTTTGGAGCAAACTGCTTCTATGCCGTTTAACATCACTTTCGTCCTCCTTCCAGCTGCAAAACGTGGGCGGTGCGTGATCCCGGCATTGCGGCGTACCCAGGCAGCAAGAGCATACACCTTGCCGCCACTTCCCGGGGAAGGCTGAGGCTCCCGTGTCAGCAACGCCGAAGTCGTTGATGAAGACGATGAAAGAGAGCTTGCACGGTTGCTGACCAATGCTGATGGCCTGCCTCTTTGGTCTTGTTTCGGCTGTTTGTCGAGTTCCAGAATGACACTGCCTTCGTGCAAGCCGGCTCATGGTCCTGTTGTCTTCAGAAGACCTCCATAATATTATGCTTCTTGCGTCTGGGGAGCATCTGAACAACTTCATCTGTCGTAGTATCAGCTGGCACGATCTACTGGGCTGGCGGGATTGGGGCGGCAACGGAATCTGGATGTGGTTGACAGAAAGGTTCTCATAGCACTCTTGCTGCAAACCCCAGAGAAAGTCACGAACTTTCCCCCGGAACCCACCCCTACAGGGGTGCGTCCTTTGTACAAATACAGTATTATGAACTATCACATATTGTCGCATGCCGATTATATGCGATAATTTTGTGCGATAATGCGATAATCATTATCGCATGCGAATCGTTTGACCACTATGCCTAGGGGGGTGATGACCTCCGCAATCTTCTTCCCGTCTTCGTAAACAACCGCGCTCTCTCTGCTTTTAAAGCCAAGCACTGATGGGCTTCTCTAGGGTTTGGGCACGTTTTCACCCCAAGTCTCTCGCCGGGTGTCTTTGACATAAACATAAGGCCATCTTATTCGTGAAAATGGGGATGGGGTAGCACCTGCCACCGCCAGCGCGGTGCCGTTTTGCCTCGACCCGCCACCGACCTCGACCCGCCATCGAAGTACAGACACAGGCCCGACTGCGCTTCGCTTGGTGGGAGGGACTTCCCGGGCTGTCGTTGTTTTGGTCTTCCGCATTGTGGGTGGCTGGATTCGCCGATCCGACACGTCCGGCAGCCGTTCTCCCGTCGTGAGCTCAAAGTCGACGGCATGGTGTCGTGCATCCCCATGGATATTGGGCGAGGCGGTGGTGGCGTGACGTTTCTTGTGCTCTGTCGTCGCGTATTTGACGGGCACGCAGTACTGTAAGGAAGAAACGCTGCAGGTTTCGGACGAAAGCACACGCTCGTACATTACCAGGGGGATCGGCTGCGCAGCCGCATTGACCCCATGCCTGTAGAGAGGCGCTATTCCGCACATGCTGAGGCAGGTTGGCCACGTTGTCCTGCCTCTGCCGTGCTCCTCCCGCACATCCATGCCTCACACATCCACCATAGGTGCGCCACCGTTTCCCCCTCTTCGTACCCACAATACGGGCAGGGTCTACTTTGCCCTGTGCGGTCTGTCGTGGATACTGCCCCTGCGATAATGGACCTCAACATTCCTTGCTGGTATCCAGTGATGCCACTATCCGGCGTTCGCAGAAGGTGTCGGGTGACGCTTCCATCCACTCCATGCGCACACCCCCGCATGTCCTCCCTCCTTCTGCACACGATCGCAAGTTGCTGGCCACGCAGAGCATGGCGCAAGTCGTGCAGCATGACTTTGGTCTCCACCTCAGTCGCGCTCGTCACGTGGAAGACGAACAAGAGGGTTGTCGGGCTGTCCGACATCCAACCCGCTTGGTGAAGGGCTTCCTGAATCAGGCTGTGCGGCGAACCTTTTGGCAATGGCGCGTCCATGCCCTTTGCGCGCTCGTTCTGATGTGTTGCCACTTCTGCATCTGCCTGCCCCATGCCTTTACACGTAGATACGCTGGTGCAGTGTACGGGTCAAGCCGATGTCTGTGGTGGAGCACCTGCATGACCACGTCCACCGCACGTCGGTTGTGCCGGTCCACAGTGCCGACATGATCACTTGGCGTAGGGCGTATGCTGTTTTGCGGTCCAACGGCATAACTGATATTCCGTAGTAAAGCTTTGCACCCAGCCGTCATGGATGCCAGCTTCTCTCGTGCCGCTGCGGGCACCGGGAGTCTCTTTACGCGGTGGTTTCGGCCATTGTCCGCATACCTTACTTTACGGTAGGCCCTCCCCAGTATGGTGCCTCAGTAGGTGACTGTCTGTCTTCTTGGTACCGTATGACCGTCTCCTTTCGCGAATTCGTGGTGCTGCTTATGGTTTGCGCAGGCATTTCAGTTGGTTCTTTTGGCTGGACTTATTTCTATTCTGCGCTGCTCCGAGTTTTCAAGCAGTGCAGCAAGCGGTGTTTCAGTGTCGTGGAATGTGAACACCGCCATTAGAGACTATCGAGGCGAGGTCACGCCAGATTAGTTAGCCAGAGCGGAGTGCTGCTCCGATTCAGGCTGTGATTGACTCCCTCTAGTGATTAGTTCTCTTGCCTTATGAATGCCAGTCTCTTTCACTTGCCAGTCTTTGATTTCATTTCATGACCATATTTCCAACAGGAGAGGTAGTGATCCTTACACGGGTCGGGGTCCTTGGGTAGGGCTAGTACCTCATACACTCCCTGCACACCGATGATGCCAGGTTCAGAAACTACAGTGGTCGTGCGCAGGCGGAGACCAACATCGAGAGAACCATTTCATTCATCGTTTTTCCCTTAAAATCCGTATCCGGGTTTCTCGTGATCCAAACCGACGGGAGCATATCAGGAGATAACCGTAGGATACGGCCCCCCAAGAATCGCGAGTAGTAGTAGTAGTAGTAGTTTGAACTTGTTATGCAGCAACAATCTGTGACGGTAGACTGCACAAGCCGAAACAGACTACCTCTTTGCACGCGTCGTGTCATGCTTCGGTCGCTTCTTGCCCCGCGTACTGTTTGTCTCCGGTGCACGCTTCACGACCGATGTGCAGTTTGACGACGAGCTCGAGGAATCACCAGATGCTTCGGCACACTTCCTTTTCTCCCTCGCGGGTTGCCCCCCGCGGCCGAGATCTCGACTCCCTTTGTTCCTTGCTTTCACCTGCAGGATGGTTAACCAGCAAAAATGTGCGGCATGACGCACTCCCACTACACCGCTAACTATGCCAGGACAGGTGGCCCCTTGTTGCAGACACTGGTCGATCGCGGAGTGAACAAGAAATGCCGAAGAAACACGTGTCGCGGGTGCGCACGAACAACGCCGACTTGTGTGCAAACTCCTCCGTTGCTTTTAGAGGGGCAGCGCTCGTCTTCGCGGCTCCGCTTCGGCTGGGTTCGTGGGCTGTCCACCTTTGATGTGCGCCCCTCCTTCGCAGGCGGCTGCTGCAGCCTCGGCTCCACCTGCTTGCTCGCCGTCGCGTCCGCGCTGGGAACAGATGCCGTCCGTCCCTGTTGCACGTTCACCGGAAATGACCACTAAATGGAGGACCACACGTTGTATGACCATTAATTAGAGTGCTGTGTGTATGATCGAATCCGAGGTACCAGGGAAAGCCTGCTACACGGGAGCCTAGCTTCACGTGTTCGGCGGTACTGCAGAGCCACGGGCCGACGGGTCAAGTGGCTACCGACTTCCCAAACTAAAGCATCAAGGCTTGGCGCACCTTGGAGCTTGGCGCTCGCGCTGAACACAAGCTCGTCGGGACGGTCAGCCACAGGGCAGAGCGGACGGGGTTGTAGCACTGTGCTGCCTCCGACTCACGCTTTGCAAGCTGTGGTAGGCCGTCATTCCTGGACCAGGAGCGGCCTTTTTCTTCTTCCTTCTTCTCCCAGAGGCGAGAACGCTCCTTCTTCAGCTCTGCTACAGCATCGCGTTGAGACCCCACCAGCTTCTCTGCCGTCGCCACGAGGATTTGCAACTCGTCCTCGTCCCCGGTGCGGGGATGCTGCAGCTATGACTCTTCAGCAGTATTCCTCTGCAAAGCGTTTCGTTCCGCAACCGTCATTGCGCTAGGCTGGCCACGTGCTGTGTCTTTGCCTACTCCCATTTAGGTCATGCACCGTGGTGAACAGTTTGATGGTAGAGTGCTGCGACGCGAGTACCGTGACGGACAGTTTGATGGAAGAGTGTTGCGTTGTGGATACCGTGACAGACAGTTTGATGGAAGAGTGTTGCGATGTGAGTACCGTGACAGACAGTTTTATGGAAGAGTGTTGCGATGTGGTACCGTGACAGACAGTTTGATGGTAGAGTGTTGCGATGTGGGTGTCGTGACAGACAGTTTGATGGTAGAGTGCTGCGACGCGAGTACCGTGACAGACAGTTTGATGGAAGAGTGTTGCGTTGTGGATACCGTGACAGACAGTTTGATGGAAGAGTGTTGCGTTGTGGATACCGTGACAGACAGTTTGATGGTAGAGTGTTGCGATGTGGGTGTCGTGACAGACAGTTTGATGGTAGAGTGTTGCGACGCGAGTACCGTGACAGACAGTTTGATGGAAGAGTGTTGCGTTGTGGATACCGTGACAGACAGTTTGATGGAAGAGTGTTGCGATGTGAGTACCGTGACAGACAGTTTGATGGAAGAGTGTTGCGATGTGGTACCGTGACAGACAGTTTGATGGTAGAGTGTTGCGACGCGAGTACCGTGACAGACAGTGTTGCGATGTGAGTACCGTGACAGACAGCCTGATAGTAGAGTGCTGCGATGTGAGTACCGTGACAGACAGGCGACGCGAGTACCGTGACAGACAGTTTGATGGTAAAGTGTTGCGATGTGAGTACCGAGACAGACAGTTTGAAGTTTGAGTCTAGGGTCTAACGCACGAGGGGGGTACCCCTCCGAAATAGCCACCATTGTGTGAGAGAACAGGCTATCCCAGGAGGTTCACCCAGCCCAGAGAGGAATCCTGGTGGCTGTTCGCTGTGCCTTGTGGAAACCCCCTATGAACCGCAATCCACCCAGTACCGCGTCTCACTTGATCACGAACTCAAAACGAACAGGAAAACTCAAGTCGTTCTCCGGCATTGTTTTCTCAAAAGAAAAGCAGTCTTGTAAGCCACACGAGGAAAAATGAACAGGACAAGACAAGCAATGCCAAAACACAGAAATAAATGGGCAACAAGGAAGAAATGTGAAAACGGGTTTTGCCTAGAGGCTTTTCGTGTTATTCTGCAGATGCTTTGAGCTATCTTTGTGTCTATGCTATCGGTCGTCTTGTTAACCATGGTTAAGTGTGCAAATGGTGTCAGCCGAAGCTGGTAAAGCTTCGGCGCCGCCCACGTTATGTTTGTTTAGCATTGAGTTCTTTTAAGTACATGAACCACACGGATTAACATGCACTGCCTTGAAAGTCAGGTTATCGGATGACGTCGTCACCTGCCATTGCGTCGTCAAGGTCGAGCATTTGTGGCGCTAGCGGGAATTGGCTTTCTTGCGATTCCAAAGACTGAGTCGGCGAGTACGAGGGCGGGCACGTGTGCCCGTTTTTCACTTTCGAGGGCATTGGTGTGCCCGTGGTCCCCGGTCGTTTCTGAGAGCTGCTTGCCCTCGGTACCTTCTTCTTCCTTCGATGCACCCCTGAGTCGGGTGTGTTTAGCACTGAGTTCTTTTAAGTACATGAACCACATGGATTGGAACACGGGATGTTTAGCAGCGGCTGCCAATCATCCCGTAACACCGCGCAAGGTGGTAAAACGCTCTTTTGTTTTCTTTTCGAAAGGACACAAAATACTCGAGGGGCTGCCTTGTGCTTACTTCGAAGGAGGCTAGAGGGGGAGAAACAATACAACTACAAAATGGGTCTTTTTTGTTGAACCCTTACGCCGGCCACTAAACCCAGATTCACCTGTGTTTCGTGTGGGCTACATCACATTTACCTCCTTTGATCTTTGCAACTGGCAGCCTCCTCAAGTATTTCCTACAAAGCAGGTGCTTATACAAAGAAAAAAGAGGAAGAAAAACGGGGCGACGACGAGAACAGAAAATGGAAACCTTGCGAGTCAGGTCAGACGATAGCCAGTCGTCTGAATCTTTTTGAACGGACAGGGGACACGTGAGACGTTTGTTTGTGCGTGCCGGGCGATCGTTTCCCCACTTGTATTTACCCTGTGTATACTCAGGTAGGGAATATTCTGATCAACCACCAAAAACACGCTGCCTACGTCTTTTTAAGCCTGCACGATACATTTTGAAGGGCCCTCCGCAAGATTGTTAGCGCTAAAAAGAGGAAGGAGGGGGGCTTGGGTGGAAATAGTCTGGCGAGGTACGATGCTGTGCATGGGGGAGCATGCGACCCATACCCGCCAGAACCCGTATTATGAGGCCGAATCAGGGCTTACGCTCCGTTTTCGGTCTCAGAGAAAATACGTGTGGTCCACGTGTGGGCGCTTAAGGTTCGAGGGGAAAAAAAAAACCTTTCCCCTCATGTGCGACGGCAAAAGAAATAGCGTCGCTACTGGACTTGGCGACACCTGGCTGTGCGGCCTTGACCGCTAGTGGGCCTAGACTCCCCTGCATGCGGACCAATAAATCAAAATCCACATGTGGTACCTGTGGATCCACACGTGGGGGGAACAAAATCCAAAAAGAATTAACGTGTGGAAATCCACACGTTCCACACGTGGAGCGTAAGCCCTGGGCCGAATGGGGGCCCAAATCCATCCGGGAAGCCTTCTTCTGAGCAAGGAAACCCGTTTTATCTGGGATCAGAGGTTCCCGTTGGCTACACGATGGAGTCCAGCCTCAGAAGCTGGAGTTAAAAAGCGGGTGTCACACCCGCTTTTCGGGTGAGACTCGGGCACACCCTCTTTAACTCCAGCTTCTGAGAGGCTGGACCTCACCGTGTATACAGACAGTGTAGCATACCCCGCGTGCGGAGCACCGTCCTTTATCAGAACCTTCGATCTGCCCAAACCTTCCCTCTTTTTATATTCTGCGTCTTCTTGTTGCGTTAGTGGTATGGTCCTTTGACAGAGTGAGCCGATGCCTCTCATCTCACCTTTAAAACACGGCTGAGTCACGCATGCGCTTGACAGACGCTAGCGTCCGACATTTCGCACGCGCGTCGCAGTCGTTGGGTGGTATTGACAAGGGGTTGCATCGAACACTCGGATGAGCTTCGTTACTTCACCGCCGCAGGTTCCCCCCTGCCCTGCCTTCGCGTTGCGTTTCCGCGTTGGTGTTGTTGCTTCGCTATTGGACTCCTTCTTGTTGTTGCGTTAGTGGTATGGTCCTTTGACAGCGCAAGCCGATGCCTCTCATCTCACCTTTGAAACACGGCTGAGTCACGCATGCTCTTGACAGACTAGCATCCGACATTTCGCACGCGCGTCGCTCGTTGGGTGGTATTGACAAAGGGTTTCATCGGACACTCGGATGAGCTTCTTGTGGCGTTAGTGGTATGGTCCTTTGACAGAGTGAGCCGATGCCTCTCATCTCACCTTTAAAACACGGCTGAGTCACGCATGCTCTTGACAGACGCTAGCGTCCGACATTTTGCACGCGCGTCGCAGTCGTTGGGTGGTATTGACAAGGGGTTTCATCGGACACTCGGATGAGCTTCTTGTGGCGTTCGTGGGGAGTCCTTTGCAAGCAAATGAGTACCACGCTACGCCAGCTTTTCGCTACGTGCTCCAGAAGGGCCACTTTTGCCGCGCTTTCGTCGTGGTGCAACCCTTCTGTCGGTTGCAACCGTTGTTGGAAATTGCTGGACTAGCTTGGTGTGATCCGCCCTCCAGTTTTCCGTAGTTCTTCCGTACTTCTTCCGTAGTCTTGCCGTACTAAGGGGTGTCCAAAAATTATTTTTACAGTGAAAGTTCGCTTTTACCCAACTACGTGCGCAGGGCTGTCAGTTTGGTCTCTGCATGCCTGGAGCATCAAAAATCTGCCTCTTCTGCAACCAAAAAAGAGTGTGCTTACTTCGAAGGAGGCTAGAGGGGGAGAAACAATGCAACTACAAAATGGGTCTTTTTTGTTGAACGCTTACGCCCGCCACTAAACCCAGATTCACCTGTGTTTCGTGTGGGCTACAGCACATTTACCTCCTTTGATCTTTTGCAGCTGGCAGTCTCCTCAAGTATTTCCGACAAAGCAGGTGCTTATACAAAAAAAACGAGGCAGAAAATCGACCGCTAGATTCTACTGGTTGTGTCACAGAATATCTGTATTTGCATCATGTCATGTTTGACGTCTTCGTTTAGGGTAGTCGCTGTTGTCGCTGTCTCCACCGCTCTCAAAGTGTCCGTCTTCAATATCATCCTCCGACACAGACTCGTTGCCATCATCGACAGTTAACATGGAGTCTTTCACCGATGATGGCAACGGCAACTTGTCGTCATACTCTTGCAGTTTTTTGAGCAGGGTGGGTGTTGTGCTCGAAGGACCAACTCTACTGATGCCGCGCTTCAAGAAGCGCCGCGTTCGTACTTCCTGCATCGCACCCTTGAATGCGGGAGACCAAGTCCTTCTTGTTCAACTTCTGTGACGCGGTGAAGCGACGAGCGTCAGCTTGCTCCATGGGGAGCTCCTTCGGCCAGTTGGTGTCATAATCGAACCGCAATTCCACGTTCTGGCGGTACGCCTCCCGCCGTTGCTTTCTCCTGCGAGCTTTACCGGCTATCTTCTCTTTCTTGGCGAGGTAGTCCAACTTCAAGCGCCCCAGGCGTACTTTGCGATCGATGCTTTCGATGATTGCTGACGCCACCGTATTTTCAAGGCAGCTGCATGAAAAGGTGCGGAAACCCGCATTACCCCCTAGCCGAAACCCGGGTTCCTGGAAAAATCCCGAGCGCCGGAAAAAATAATTTTTGGACACCCCTTTCGAGCTTTCCGTAGTTCTTCCGTAGTTCCATCATGGTTTCACCGTACTATATGGATCACACCATAGTTCATAATCCGAAAAGGGATCGGGATCTTCGTTTTACCTTCTTTGGCATCGTCTCGTGTTTTCAAGTCGAAAAAAAGGCATCGAGCTGGGGTGCTGACACTTTGCTTCGTGGGCTAAGGCGTCTCGAACAGCTCAGCCATATTTAGGATTCGTTGTTTGCGCGTGCCATGTTGATCATTTTTTTACATAAGCGCCAGCTTGAACAAAGAACAGAAGGAATCCCAAGTGCTGTAACTACCGAACCACGTGTTGAACGGACGTGAGGTCATGCGGGTCTACCAACACAGGTCATAGTCCTGAGTGAGAAAGCAACACACAGTGGTGTAAGCGAAGAACAAATCAAATTGTGTTTGTATTGGTTTGCCCCTTACCTCTATATTTCCTCCCTTCCATTCGGAGTCGAAGCAGCTACGTCGAGTATTTCCCACGTGTATTTACCCTGTGCCATTTTCAGGTAAGGAATTCTGATCGAACCACCAAAAACGAGCTGCCTACGTCTTTTTTAGCCTGAACAACACATTGAGAAGGGCAACCCGCAAGATTGCTAGCACTACAGGATCAACCTTGCTGCTGTGTCGAGGTGGCACAATTCCACGGGACTTGCCAACAAAAATGGATCGTTCCCAGAGCCAAGACATGCGCCGAATGCAAGTGCCACCCACGATCAACCGCAGCAGCACTGAGGGGAGCAGTTGCTTTTCCTTTCCGAATGCTTCGGATTTTTCTGTGTCGAGGTGGCACAATTCCACGGGACTTGACAACAAAAAATCGTTCCCAGAGCCAAGACATGCGCCGAATGCAAGTGCCACCCACGATCAACCGCAGCGGCACTGAGGGGAGCAGTTGCTTTTCCTTTCCGAATGCTTCGGATTTTTCTGTGTCGAGGTGGCACTATTCCACTGGACTTGCCAACAAAAATGGATCGTTCCCAGAGCCAAGACATGCGCCGAATGCAAGTGCCACCCACGATCAACCGCAGCGGCACTGAGGGGAGCAGTTGCTTTTCCTTTCCGAATGCTTCGGATTTTCTGTGTCGAGGTGGCACAATTCCACGGGACTTGCCAACAAAAATGGATCGTTCCCAGAGCCAAGACATGCGCCGAATGCAAGTGCCACCCACGATCAACCGCAGCGGCACTGCTTCGGATTTTCACATTTTGCTGCATGGCCACAACATGTTTGACTTCTCGATTTCCAATTTGCCGCAGTTGTTTCTCAAAGTTCCTCTCACAGAACCTCTCTTCGAGAATTGAAGTCTTGTTACCGATCTTGCTGCAGGTTCACCTGCAGCCATTCTTCTTCTTTTGGCGGTATCAGCTTGCAAAGCTTGAGTCGGAGGCAGCACAGTGCCACACATACCCCGACAGCTCTGCCCTGTGGCTGACCGCCGTGTTCAGCGCAAGCGCCAAGCCCCAAGGTGCGCCACGCCTTGATGCTTTGCAACACACACACACACACACACACACACACACACACACACACACACACACACACACACACACACACACACACACACACACACACACACACACACACACACACACACACACACACACACACACACACACACACACACACACAGACAAAACGGAGCGGTGTCCTTTATACGGATAGTCTAACGAACAAACACATACAGAAAGGAAAACAGAATTTTCAAAAGGAAAAAAAAAAAAAAAAAAAAAACGTAAAGAAAAAATGAAAGAAGAAGACGCGGTGGTATTCGTAGTAGTGGCAGTAGGTTGAACTGGATATGCAGCGTCTTGTTGCGTTGGTATGGTATTCAGTTGCATGCAAATGACTCCCCACAAACGCGCGCAAGTGCATAGATCTGGAGCAACAATCTGCGACGATGGACGGCACCATAGCAGCGGCAGTACGTTTGTGCTGCACTTGCGGGACCCACGGCTTGCGGACCTGTTTACGGTATGTTGCACGTAGCACGCTGTCAACTACTCATTGTTTTCGTAAAGAGGGGGGGGGGGTCGAATAATAACATAGATAGTTAACCCTGTCCCCGCGTGAAGCGTTTCAAGGGTCAACCCTGGTTTGTGCGTACGTGTGTAAACCCTGTTTTGAGTGATTTAGCACAGCACGCTGCCATCCGACACTTTTTGATACAGACAAGTAAGCTTGTTACCATAAGAAAGAGACGATTGCATCATCTGGGGCCTGTGGACATGGTCAACAGGATCGTCAATGTGTCACCACTTCAGATCTCTGCATCCGGGTTGCGGATCGTATACTACTAGCGTGTGTCTTTGTTGCCTATTGCCGACTTCTCGACACACATACGCCCCCCGTCCGTAAAGGGTTAACTAGCGGACGGTGGCGGACGGAGTATCCGAGCTAGCGGACGGAGTATCCGAGCCAGCAAGGGTTAATGTTCAGACTCTCGCGCATGTAATGTTCAGACTCTCGCGCATGTTTGATGATGCTTGCATTTGTTGTGTTCGACGATGGTCAACGATGGTTCGACGACGGTGGTCACACGAGGTAAGTGAGTATTGGTGTCATGGGGGGGGCGCAACACTATTGACCGCACCTTAATTGAGTCGCGGTAGCCGCGATCCCCCAACCGCAAGCATCATGTCTGATGATGCGACGCGGAACAAGTGCTGACAGCACCGACTACCGACGCGTGCAAAGAGGTAGTCTGTTGCGGCTTGTGCAGTCTATCGGCACAGATTGTTGCTGCATATCAAGTTCAAACTAGTACTACCACTACTCTGCGTCCACCTCAGGGTGGTGGTTACACGAGGTAGGTGAATATCGGTGTGTCCTTTGTTGTCGATCGTTGGTAGTGTCGGTCATTATCCACATACCTTACAGTACGGTGGGCCCTCCTCAGTATGGTGCCGCAGTAGGTGACTGTCTGTCTTCTTGGTACCATGACTGTCTCGTTTTGTGTACTTGTGTGCTGCTTAGCTGCGTATGGTTGGCATTGTCGTAAAGGTTCCTTTGAGGTATCGTATACTAGTATGCGTATCGTGTCTGCGGCAGTGGCAGTTGCAATGGATGCCCCAGCTAAATTTGAAAATTTCAAATCGCTGGCGTTGACGCATCGCGGGGGGAAAATCTTAGTTAGGGGGGGGCGTTTCTACGTTTGTTGGCATCATCAGTCGTGAATTTGTTGCATTCGTGTGATTGTCAGGCCTTCGAGTACCCTGAGCAACGCACTAATCATCAGTCTTGCATCACGCAGCGGGCAGTTGTCCTACCCGGCATTGTCCTATTCGGTCCGATAGGTCCCTTCAGATAAGCAACGGCGAATAGATTATCGTTCTCCTCTTGCTGTCCCTTCAGATAAGCAACGGCGAATAGATTATCGTTCTCCTCTTGCTGTCCCTTCAGATGAGCAACGGCGAATAGATTATCGTTCTCCTCTTGCTGTCCCTTCAGATAAGCAACGGCGAATGGATTATCGTTCTCCTCTTGCTGTCCCTTCAGATAAGCAACGGCGAATAGATTATCGTTCTCCTCTTGCTGTCCCTTCAGATAAGCAACGGCGAATAGATTATCGTTCTCCTCTTGCTGTCCCTTCAGATAAGCAACGGCGAATGGATTATCGTTCTCCTCTTGCTGTCCCTTCAGATAAGCAACGGCGAATAGATTATCGTTCTCCTCTTGCTGTCCCTTCAGATAAGCAACGGCGAATGGATTATCGTTCTCCTCTTGCACCAAGGGGAAGAAGGCGCGGAGTCGATGTACTCAGTGCAGTCTCCCGGAATGATGCAGGTCAATTTCATGAACACGCTCGCCGTTGCTTGTCTGAAGGGACAGCAAGAGGAGGGCGATAATCTATTCGCCGGTGCTTCCCTGAAGGAGAGTGCGCATTCCAAAAAGCCACAAAATACAGGAGGGGGCTGCTTTGTGCTGACGCTAGAGGGGGAGAATACAACTACAAAAGTGGGTCTTTTTTGTTGAAATGCTTTCGCCCGCCACTGAACCCAGATTCACCTGTGTTTCGTGTGGGCTACAGGGAAATTACCTCCTTTGATATTTTGCAGCTGGCAGCCTCCTCAAGTATTTCCTGCAAAGCAGGTGCTCATTGTATTATTATATTTGCTTGTGCGTGCCAGGGAAAGCCTGCTCCTGCTTTTAGGAAATCCTCGAGGAGGCCTCCTCAGCCGCAGAAGCACTGATGCAACATAGCGTCCGAATCACAAAGGGGTGGTGGTGCTGTGGCCATGCATACGAGGAGTACACGGGAGCCAAGCTTCACGTGTTCGGCGGTACGGCAGAGCCACGGGCCTACGGGTCAAGTGGCTACCGATTTCCCAAACTTAAGCATCAAGGCGTGGCGCACCTTGGGGCTTGGCGCTCGCGCTCGTCGAGACGGTCAGCCGCAGGGCAGAGCGGACGGGGTTGTAGCTCTGTGCTGCCTCCGACTCAAGCTTTGCAAACTGTGTGGTTGACCGTCACGTTCGTGGACCAGGAGCGGCCTTTTTCTTTTTCTTTTTCTTTTCTTCTTCTTCTTCTTCTTTTTGTGCGTGCCGGTTGATCGGTTTCCCACTTGTATTTACCCTGTGTATATTCAGGTAAGGAATTCTGATCAACCATCAAAACACGCTGCCTGCGTCTTTGTAGCCTGCACAATACATTGAATGGCAACCCGCAAGATTGTTAGTTACTAAAAAGTTGGTTTGGGCTGAAAGAACTGGGCTCCTGGATTATTGAAGATACGGAAAACAAGAAAACATCACCTTGCACACAGTAAAGTTTCCCTGTGGAAATCCTTAGGGACCACAGGGGAGAAGTCACAAAAACAAGCCCGTCTAGGTGGTACCCAAAATACTCGACTGCTTTGTATTACACACTTTATAACTGACGGCTAGCCAAGTTCGTGAACTGATGATTTTTCGGCAGGTTGTTTGGGGATAGCTTTCGCTAAATTGCCTCCTTGGAGAGAGTCACTCGGCGCCGTTGTTCCTTCTCCATCCGCCAATTTAACATCCGTTTAATTCATGTCACACCAATCAAGGATCATTCACGGTTAGCTCTCCTTAGCTGGCTTGCTGGTACCTTGGGAACGAGCTGACCGGCGAAGTTGGCTGCCCGGCGGCTGCCTCAGTTGAGGAGATCGGTCCTCCTGGCTACCGAGAGAGAAACAAATGACTGATCCGGTTTGGTGGAGATCCGCGCTCCCGCCGGGGCTCGGGAATAGCTGAATTAAACACCTATTTAATAAGCGGTATTTTTTGCGATAACCAATAACCGTCTCCTCAGGGAGCATACTTGTTGCACTGCTTACACTGTTGCAGCTCTTAGTAGGCAGGGGGGGCAAATACAATACGAACACAATCTGATTTGTACTTCGCTCACACCATGTGTTGTTTTCTCACTCAGGACTTTGACCTGTTGTGTTTGTGTCATGTAGTGACAAGCTGGCATAGTGCGGTACTCACTTGCTTGCACATGACTCCCCACTAACGCAACAAGAAATGAGGCAACAACACCAACACGGAGACGCAAACCGAAGGCAGCCAAGCAGACCTCCCAGGGCAGGGGGGAACCTGCGGCGGTGAAGTAACGAAGCTTATTCGAGTGTCCGATGCAACCC
Source organism: Diplonema papillatum (assembly GCA_030068145.1). Lineage (NCBI taxonomy): Eukaryota > Euglenozoa > Diplonemea > Diplonemida > Diplonemidae > Diplonema > Diplonema papillatum. The sequence continues at coordinate 185,672 of JAPJBO010000265.1, forward strand.
CTTGTCAATACCACCCAACGACTGCGACGCGCGTGCGAAATGTCGGAAGCTAGCGTCTGTCAAGAGCATGCGTGACTCAGCCGTGTTTTAAAGGTGAGATGAGAGGCACCGGCTCACTCTGTCAAAGGACCATACCACTAACGCAACAAGAAAACGTGGTTGTGAGACTTGTCGTGTAGGGGTAGACCCGCATGACCTCACGTCCGTTCAACACGTGGTTCGGTAGCTACAGCACTTGGGATCCCTTCGGTTCTTTGCCTGGCAGCAATCGTCGAGCATTTCCTTCCAAGCTGGCGCTTATGTAAAAAGACAATCCCCACAAAGAACCCTTCGTAGTCTTCGTGCAAAAACAGAGTACATAAAGGCGGCGGAGAGAAGAGCCGCCACAACGGAGAGCCCCGAAGACCTAGAGTCCTCCGGGCTAAAAGAAAGCTGCGTGGTTTCCGTCGTACATTTTCTTTTTCTTTAGCCTGGTTACAGTGGTACCCCCAAAACCCCCGTATTGCATAGTTCCTGCACGTAGTTCGTGCGGGGTTTGTGAAACGGCGAGGGCTACATGTTATAAGTGTACTGGACTTTCTTGGGCCGCAGTGGCAAGTTACATAAGCCCTGTCAGGACCGTTTAGACACTCGGAGTATCAAAATGCAGCCCAACCCCATATTGCGTCGTTCCTGCGTAGTTTGTGCGGAGTTCTTGCGTACTTCGTTATATTCGGTTTTCGGGGGTACCACAGTCTGCTTCTTTTTGTGTCATCCTCACTCCCGTTAGATGAGCAAAACAGGTTTGAAGGAAGTGCGCACAAAAGTAGAGCCCGTAAGTGCGCACAAACAAAGGAAGCGCCAGATCCGTTTTTTTTTTTTTTTTTTAGTTGTCGCTGTCGAACACCCCTTTTGAACCTTGTAAGTACTCTCGGCTACTTGCGTCTTGATTCTTGTGTCCTTCGGCGACCGTGTTATTGGATGTCTTTCTTCACCGTCAACCGCCCTCCTGATTCGTTCTCAGAAAGGTGTGGTTGGCATTTTGCCTTTGCAGATAGCTGGTCTCAGGAACATCCCCCAGCCGCCGTGCACAAGTATAGGATCCACGCGCGTTGCAAAAATACTCGAGGGACTGCCTTGTGCTCATTTCGAAGGAGGCTAAGAGGGGAGGAAACAACACAACTACAAAGTGGGTCTTTTTGGTTGAACGCCTACGCCCGCCACTAAACCCAGATTCACCTGTGTTTCGTGTGGGCTACAGCACATTTACCTCCTTTGATCTTTCGCAACTGGCAGGTCTCCTCAAGCATTTCCTACAAAGCAGGTGCTTATACAAGAAGAAAAGAGACTCAGAATAGGGCAGGTACTGCCCTATTTTTACACGGTCGAGTAGAAGCTGGAGTTGAAGAGGTATCCGGAGCGGACCTAAACCGGCGGGTGTTGGCTCCCGCTTTTTTGGCCAGCGGCCGCACGTCTGGGGGTTTGCCGGGCAAGCAGTTGACTTGCTAGGTTCGGGCAACAACCAGGAACACACTGGTAGATAAGCAGCGACACCTCCCGAGGGTGAGCCAAGGGCGAAAGGACGTATCTGCGGCTGCTGCGGCAGTTGCCCGGTGGTCACCCCCACACGCAGAACGCGGGGAAGGGGAACGTGTTTTCCCAACTACTTTGAAGCCCCTTCCCGACCGTAGCATTCGAGGCAGGTGCAAACACTGGAGGGTGCTACGGTAGCCGTGCACGGGTCTTGTGACAGCCGGAGCGGCTAGATACTACACAGGCAACCCGGAAACTAGACAACTGAATAGCAGACCACAGACCCATGAACCACCAAGTCAGTATCAGAAGTCCGAGTGGGAAACCGGAGCAGGCCAGAGACTTCTCGGAAGCCAGACAACCGACAGCACTCAATATGTGTGACAGCCGGAGCGCGTGCCTCGTGCAGGGCGGGTGCTTTGCGATCCGCCGCGAAGTTCTCTCCTGGTGCAGTCCGGAGAGACCGGCGCCGAGTTTCGGCTCGCAGCCGGTTCCCTCGGGCGGCAACCCTAAGGGAGAGAGAGCGCAGACACAATCCATCTTCAAAAGGACCACGCACACCGCAACTTACAGTGTACGTAGGCAGCGGACCGAAGCCGGACCGTCACCAACTCCTCTACAAACTGGCGAACACGGTGTGGGCTCAGATACCTTTCCCAGCAGCACGAGAACGATCGGGGCACTAGCTTCGCGCAACCGCGAATCTAAAGTAATGCTCTACGCGAGATTTCTGTTCCCGCTGAGCTTGCCTTAGGACACCCGCGTTAAATGTGTAACAGATGTGCCGCCCCAGCCAAACTCCCCACCTGACTGGTGTCTCCAAACGAGGATTCGCGAGCCGAAGCCCGTTTGTCGCTGGAAACGGATAAGCTACGGATCCGAAGACCCTAACCCCACAAGGGAGCAGCTGCCGTCTTCCCATCATTGGATAAGTAAAGCGACAACAAGAGTAGTGGTGCACGGAGGAGTACGGCCTCAAGGCTGCAGTCGGGGAGGGTGTGCTGCAACCAAAACGCGTGTGGATGCACACCCGTGAAAAGCGGGCGTTGGCACCAGCTTTTTCAGCTCCAGCCTCTGGGGCGGAGGGCTCTTATGCAGAACGGCGTGGCTGGCATTTTCCCTCGGCGGGCGGCTGGTCTCAGGGACCTTTCCCAGCCGCCGTGCACGAATGCATCAGATTCGCGTTTGCGCGAAGCTAGTGCGCAAGGTTTGCCCGATCGATACGTTCCGATCCGAAAAGAGATGGACTGCTATCTATCACCACACGGAGGAGTTCACCCTTCAGGCTGCAGTCGGAGAGGGTGTGCTGCAACCGAAACGCGTGTGGATGCGCACCCGTGAGAAGCGGGCGTTCGCACCAACTTTTTCAGCTCCAGCCTCTGGAGCGGAGGGCTCTTCCGCAGAACGGCGTGGCTGGCATTTTTCCTCGGCGGGCGGCTGGTCTCAGGGACCTTTCCCAGCCGCCATGCACGAATGCATTAGATTCGCGGCTGCGCGAAGCACATGGTGCACAAGACTTGCCCGATCGATACGTTCCGATACAAAAGAGATGGACTGCTCCATCTCTACACAGTGGAGTCCAGCCTCAAGGCTGCAGTCAGATAGGGTGTGCTACAACACCCGAAAAGCAGGTGTTGGCACCCGCTTTTTTCTGCCTCCAGTCTCTGAGGCCGGACGCTACCGTGGTATCTTATTCTCTCCCGCGTTTTTTTTTTATCCTCACTCATCCGCGATCCGTTGCAAAGCCTTGAGCAGCTCTTCTTCGCTCAGTCCGGGGGCTTCGGCGTTCTTCGCGCTTTTTTCGCGCCTCCGCTTGTCGAGGAACTCTGCCACCGTCGCATGGTCCATGGCCTCGTTCGGGCTGGTGTTTTCGAGGATCCAAGCATGCTCCAGCAGCTCCTCGGCGAGCGGCCGAGCGTCCGGGTTTTTCGCCAGGCACTTGCCCATGAAGTCGCGGCAAGCCGGCGACACGGCCTCGCCGGGGTAGAACGTGACGACGTCCAGGGGCGAGGTGAAGTGGTTGATCAGCTTCCAGAACTTGTCGCTCGAGCCCTGCTCTTCCTCGCCCAGCACCGGGCCGAACGGATGCCGCCCTGTCACCAACTCCACCACGGAGATTCCGAGTCCCCAGGTGTCGACGTTCTTCGTGTACGGCTTCCCTTCCAGCCGTTCCGGGCTCATGTACGTGACGGTTCCGACGAAGGTGGCGGTGGCCGCGAGCGTGTGGTCCATCGAGCGCGACACGCCGAAGTCGGTGATTTTGACCAGCCCGCCGCTGGAGTACAGGAGGTTGCTCGGCTTCAGGTCGCGGTGCACCAAGTGCCGCTTGTTGTGCAGGAAGTGCAGGCCCTTCAGCACCATGCGCACCATCGGCGCCAGCACGTTCTCGGGAATCCCTCGGTCGGCCATGGTGCTCCCCGTAGGGTTCAGCGCATCTTGAAGCGAGCCGTCCATGTACTCGAGTGCAATGTACGCTGATCCATCCTGTTGGTGTTGACTTTGTTTTCGAGCGTTATTTGTGGATTAGAAGGTCGGTATTTTAAAGTCTCCGGTTGACCGTAGAGGCTTGAGTATGGCGGGGGGTTGAGAAAAGTGAGAGGGTGCAGCTCGTTTCGGGTGTTGTGTCACTCCGTTGTGAAACCTTGTGAAGTCCCCTAACGCGTTTAGGGGGTGCTTGGGATTGGGTAGGGTGTGGTCGTTCTGCTACGGCGTGAAAAGCCAGGAAGTTTCGACGCTAATCTTCGACTCTTGATTAAGTTCACCGGGTTGCGTGCTCGTCAGGAAGATCCCGGTGCCTGGCTTCTCTTCTGGGTGGGTGTGTTACGAGGCACGGATTAGGGGATGAAAAAAGGAAAAAGAAATGGAGGAGAAAAAGAAGGGGGGAGAGGGGAAGTTGGGGTTTTGAGGGTTGTCCTCGGGGTACGGGGGGGTGGTTGGAGGGTTTGAGTGACAAAGGTTACGCTTGCGCTGTTTTCGAGCGCACATTTGCTTTAGAATCCGGGATTTCAAAGTGAGATTTCCTTCAAAACGGGTTGTATTGTTTCAATTGTAGTAGATTACAAGGGTGGTCCATCGAGCGCGACACGCCGAAGTCGGTGATTTTGACCAGCCCGCCGCTGGAGTACAGGAGGTTGCTCGGCTTCAGGTCGCGGTGCACCAAGTGCCGCTTGTTGTGCAGCCCTTCAGCACCATGCGCACCATCGGCGCCAGCACGTTCTTGGGAATCCCTCGGTCGGCCATGGTGCTCCCCGTAGGGTTCAGCAGCGAGCCGTCCATGTACTCGAGTGCTGCCATCCTGTTTGTGTCGACCTTTTTTTCGAGCGCAAATTCACTTGAGAATCCGGGAATTTAAAGTGTGGCCTCCGTCAACATGGGTTAAATTGCAGTAGACTTAACAAGGGGTGTGGTCACATTTACCGTTAGTTTAGCATGTGGGGCAGAGCGTAAACACGTGGATATGCGGTTCCCACCAGACCATACGGTTGAGATCCGGACTAGATGTTCACGGTTTTTTGTGTACGGCTTCCCTCACCGTCAGGGACTTATATGGGTCTGAAAGATTTGGCGGGAAAGTTGGGAGCGCAGTGGGTGAAACTTGGGCAGTTGGAATGTTGCCTTTTGGCAGAAGTTTCCGACGCTTCTCGTCTCACGTTGGACACTGCTGCGTCATGCTCGCCCAGCCAGGTGCTAACTTGGCAGTCAGAACGCGCTGCGGCAAGAAGATCGGGTAAGGGCGTTGGAGCAACAGGGTCTGTTTGTGTTCCAACTGAGAACGTCAGCCCCGAACTAGTTTTCTGGCGCCAGCACCTGCTCCGGTCAATACAAGCCACCACGGAGACAGAGGTCTACGTAATCTAGACTTCTCTGCGATGTTGCATACTTCCCGCACATAGTTCCTGCTTGCGTCGATTGGAATGCGAATCCTCTGGGAGCGAGTTGTTGTTTCATGAAGTCGGCTAGAGTGGCAGTCGTAGGTGCGATAACCCGAATATTGGCTGACGTTGCGCTTTCTCTTGAGCTGTTGACACTTCTCCTTCCTGGGCGCACCCGAGCATGCCCAGCAGGTTCTGCATTTGGAGCTAAAAAGCCAACGAGTGTGCCATCGAATCTCGCCCGCTTCTTCGGTGGCATGGTGCCCTGACTGACCCTGGCCAACACCCAAAAAAAGAACTGCCTGTTCAGAAGATTATCACTTTCTTTTTTTTTTTTTTTTTCCCGCCCGCCCAAGTTTTTTTCGGGTAAACAGTAAACTTGGGAGACGGCCCAAGTTTGCTATATCAGTCATTCTCCTGGCGACCGTTCAAAAATGACCGTCCTATTGCAGCGCATACAGTCACCAAAGGTGTCATTAAATGGACCAATCTTTGATGCTATGAGCGCAGGTGTCCCTGGTCTCTCTATTCCCGGGGTTTTAGAAAAAAATGACGACCCCCCTTGGACAAGTTCGGCCCGATATAATTATACTTAGATTATACCAGGGGCGCGTGAGATACGTGCCTGTTGCTCCCGAGAAGACACGGAATGGAAAGATCGGTCACGAAATCGTCAAAATACCACCTCGGATCACACAAAAGGTTGACCCCCATGGCCCTCCTGTTGCACCCCACTTCACCAGGCAAATTACCATCACCCTATGAACGCACTTCAGAACTGGGATGGCGGGTACTGAGCCCACAGGGTGCTAGGCCCTCGTGGTGCCCCTTGTGGTATAGTACGGTGCCACAGGGGAAAGCTGCTGCAGCCCATACACCCACCATCCCCGCCTCTAATTTGGTCAATCAAAGATGGTTTTAATCCGGAGCATGCCTGGGAACTCTGTTCCCGGGGTGCTACAGAAAAACTGGCGACCCCTCGATGGCAAAACACGAGAACGCGTTTTTCGCAAAACCTAATTTTGGGCGTAAGCCCGTCAATATCGAGCTTCGGAGCCCACCGAGGGGGAATGAAAAGATCGGATTCAAAACAGTTCAAAAACGCCCTCGGACCAAAGAAAATGACGAGGGGTTGACCTCCAGATGGTTTCTTCCATATATTTGAACGGTCGCCAGGAGAATGACTGATATAAGCCCCTGCTCACCGTACCACTTGACAGGCTTGTCGCATCGAGGGTACTTTTTCTTGTTGTTGTGGCCTCCCACCTTTTCTTCACCTCTCGTGCTTCTTGTTGCGTTAGCATGCAAACGAGTACCACACTAAGCCAGCTTTTCGCTACGTGACTCCAGAAGGGTCACTTTTGACGCGCTTTCGTCGTGGTGCGACCCTTGTCGGTTGCAACTGTTCTTGGAAGTTACTGACTAGTCGTAATCCGAGAAGGAATCGGAATCTTCGCTTGGGGGTGCGCATTTGAAAGATCTGCCACGAAATCTTTCAAATGCACCCCTTGGTTCCCCTTTTTGACCTACAAAACCCCTTTTTGAGAACCCAAGGTTTGCCTTGAAAAGTCCATTTTCCCACGGTTTTACACCATCCCCCGTCCGTATGTGGCTAAACTGAGATTCTCCCCCCTCCCCAGTAGACAGAACGAAGGGTGCTATACCTCGACGTAGGCGCCGTAGAACTTGATGAGGTACGGGCTCACAGGGCCTTCCCCGAAGTCGCCAGCTCGTTGCCGGAAAAGACTTGATGCTAGCATCAACCATGCATGAGAGGCAGTGCTCTGCCTAAAAACCGTACACCGCGAGAGTAGGAGAAAATAGAAAAGGGAAACTAGAGTTTTCGTTGACCGCACTACCCTGAGCCCAAATCCTGGACGTGGTTTCAGGTGGAGAATTTTGGCAAATGGAAGGTCCTACTTGGGCGGTTCAGTTTCCTCACACATTGCATGTGGCTAAAACATTAAACTGAGATTCTCCCCCCTCCCCAGTAGACAGAACGAAGGGTGCTATACCTCGACGTACGCGCCGTAGAACTTGATGAGGTACGGGCTCACAGGGCCTTCCCCGTACAGGGTCGCCAGCTCGTTGCCAAGCTCCTTCAAGTGGTGGTCGATGAGACGGATCTGTTTCACTGCGACAATGCGTCCCGTACGTTCGTCTTTGGCCTTCCTGACTGTGCCGCTGGATCCCATCCCGAGAACAGACAGAAAAGTCAGAGTGTCCGCCTGTGTTCGTTTCAGGTTCGTCCGCCGCCAGCCAGAAATGTGACCAGGAGAGCTCCAAACACAAAAGGTTCCCTCGAAGGAATGTACTTGGTGTCGGTCACAAACAGTCCCGGACATGGCTAGCCATTCCTCATAATGAAAGTGACAGAAACAACCCCCGTGCGAGTTTGACCAAGGCAACATCAAGGCAGCCCTTTCAAATGAGCCGGTCCAGTCCTAGTTTAGGTTGGTTCTGGGTTAGAATGCAAAGAATCTGTGGCGATAATCTGCATCGCCGACGGCGAGGTTATCTCTTTCGCACGTGATGTGTCATGCTTTCGCCTCTTGCGCTTCCCAGCGTTATTTGTGGATCAGAAGGTCGGTATTTTAAAGTCTCCGGTTGACCGTAGAGGCTTGAGTATGGCGGGGGGTTGAGAAAAGTGAGAGGGTGCAGCTCGTTTCGGGTGTTGTGTCACTCCGTTGTGAAACCTTGTGAAGTCCCCTAACGCGTTTAGGGGGTGCTTGGGATTGGGTAGGGTGTGGTCGTTCTGCTTCTTGTTCCCCTTCGATTGCTCGTCCAGGTGCATCGGTTGCGCGTCGTGATAGACCGAAGAATTGTGAAAACGGGTTTTTGCCTAGAGGCTTTTCGTGTTACTCTGCAGATGCTTTGAGCTATCTTTGTGTCTATGCTTTCAGTCGTCTTCTTAACCATGGTTAAGTGCACAAATGGTGTCAGCCGAAGCTGGTAAAGCTTCGGCGCCGCCCACGTTGTGTTTGTAGCATTGAGTTCTTTTAAGTACATGAACCACATGGATTAGCATGCACTATGTTGATGTGGATGTTTAGCAGCGGCTGCCAAACATCCCGCGACACCGCGAAGGTGGTAAAACGCTCTTTTGTTTTCTTTTCGATTGCTAGAATACAGCACCGGGCAATTCGGTGCAGCTATGGGGACTAGAGATAGATCTGATAGACCGTGGTGGACCGTGATTCACTGTGATATAGGGACGGACCGGCGCACTTTCAAAGACCAGCCACAGTTAACGCCGCGCGGGCTTTTTCGAACCCTCTTTAACTCCAGCTTCTGAAGCTGGACCTCGCCGTGTATTGGATAGACAGGTTCGGGACTATTTTGTGCCCGCCACGACTCAAAGCAGAACATACCTGAATGGGCCCGCCTGTGCTCGAAATGACGGTATTCTGTGATGTGAAGTGTTTTTGTGCCGAGTGCAAGAGCTTTACAGGCCCGCAAGAGGGGGGGTTTCGTGTCTACACGAACTGGAGGCAGGCCCAGAGACCACTAAATACTCGGAAGCCAGGCAGCTGATAGCAGATCACAGGCCCCATGAACCACCAAGTCAGTATCAGAAGTCCGAGTGCGACAACCGGAGCAGGCCAGAGACTACTCAGAGGCCAGCCAACTGACAGCAGGCCAGAAACCACGAACTCAATGTGTGTGACAGCCGGACCAGGTCAGATACTACACAGTCAACCCGGAAATTAGACAACTGAAAGCAGACCACAGACCCATGGACCACCAAGTCAGTATCAGAAGTCCGAGTGCGACGACCGGAGCAGGCCAGAGACTACTCGGAAGCCAGACGACTGACAGCAGGCCAGAAACCACGAACTCAATATGTGTGACAGCCGGAGCGGGCCAGATACTACACGGTCAACCCGGAAATTAGACAACTGATAGCAGACCACAGACCCATGAACCACCAAGTCAGTATCAGAAGTCCGAGTGCGACAACCGGAGCAGGCCAGAGACTACTCAGAGGCCAGCCAACTGACAGCAGGCCAGAAACCACGAACTCAATGTGTGTGACAGCCGGACCAGGTCAGATACTACACAGTCAACCCGGAAATTAGACAACTGAAAGCAGACCACAGACCCATGGACCACCAAGTCAGTATCAGAAGTCCGAGTGCGACGACCGGAGCAGGCCAGAGACTACTCGGAAGCCAGACGACTGACAGCAGGCCAGAAACCACGAACTCAATATGTGTGACAGCCGGAGCGGGCCAGATACTACACGGTCAACCCGGAAATTAGACAACTGATAGCAGACCACAGACCCATGAACCACCAAGTCAGTATCAGAAGTCAGAGTGCGACAACCGGAGCAGGCCAGAGACTGTCTTTACCATGGTAATTTTGGACATTTTGACAAAAAAACACACGTTGGCGGTGTGGAAAGAGCCACCGATGGAGACATAGTCGATCTCTGCGCCCGAGGATGCGGCAGCGGCGGCGGCGAGCGACTGCTCTATCTCAGGCGCGAGGACCGTCAGTCCCCTTTCCTTGTTTCTTTTAATCGTAATCTTGGCGACGACGAGACGGGGAGTGCCGTTCCCCCCACCCCACCCACCCCACCCGCGCCCCCCAGGTGGCCCTCCCCCGACCGATCACCCAGGCTGACGGGTACCGTGGCTGGGAGGAAATTTGGCTATTTTAGCGTCTGTGGTGGTTTAGATTCGGTGTGTTAGGGTCCCCGGTTGACTAGCCGGGTAGTATGAGGGGTGTAGGGTATGATTATACACTTTAACTACGGCTAGCCAAGTTTGTAAGTGTTGCGACCGACACCAAGAAGAAATTCGCTTTGAATTTAGTCTTGGGCCCCCACGTATTTTACAGTTAATAAGGTGTGGTCTTGTGGTGTTCCAGGCGTGTACTTGGGAAGTACTTAGTGGAGTCCATGGGCGTGAGCTCGTTGTTATTCCATTGAACCCTGACGTAGAATCCTGGGCCACTTCTGGTAAGCAGGACTGGCGACGCGGGATGAACCAAGAGCTGACTTAAGGTGTCCGAGTGATCGCTCATCAAGATCCCACAAAGGTTGCCGGTTCATCTTGGGACACCCCCCCAGGTTTTGCCCCGCAGCACAGCCCGATCCTGATTTACTAGCGTTGTTTGCCTCAGTACAGGAGGGTGAAAAGTCCCTGAACCCGATGAGTGGTAAGAGTTGGAGATGCGTTCAAATCTTAATCATTGCTCCTTCACTGGGGCTTATGGTTGAGACGTCTGGACGTATTCGGATCGTCCAAGCTTCTGTTGCGAGACGGCTTGCCGGCTGCCTCAGTTTTGCTCGGATCGACCAGGATAGGAATGAGTTGAGGAGATGACCCGCGGCATCGTCAGCGAAGGGTAAGCGTCGGCGTCTTCGGACAACGTCCTTGCTCCCGCTGGCCTGACGTGGTTAAACGCTCGCAGGCTCATGTCAGACACAGCGATATTCTACTACCCGTCTTGAAACACGGACCAAGGAGTCTAACACGTGTGCGAGGCTTAGGGTGTCAAACCCACAAGCCGCACTGAAAGGGGGATGTGCCAATCCTTGAGGACGCAGCACACCGCCCGATCCTGATTTACTGGAAAGGGATTTGAGGTTAAGTACACTTGTTGGGACCCGGAAGATGGTGAACTATGCCTGGATAGGACGAAGCCGGGGGAAACCCTGGCGGAGGTCCGTTGCGGTGTTGACGTGCAAATCGACGTGTGTGTGTGTGTGTGAGGATCGATGATTGCAATTATTCTCTCTTGAATGAGGAATGCCTATAGTGTGGCGCAAATCATTAGCTTGCACTGATTACCCCCCATGCCATTGCCTGGATAGGACGAAGCCGGGGGAAACCCTGGCGGAGGTCCGTTGCGGTGTTGACGTGCAAATCGACGTGTGTGTGTGTGTGAGGATCGATGATTGCAATTATTCTCTCTTGAATGAGGAATGCCTATAGTGTGGCGCAAATCATTAGCTTGCACTGATTACCCCCCCTGCCATTGCCTGGATAGGACGAAGCCGGGGGAAACCCTGGCGGAGGTCCGTTGCGGTGTTGACGTGCAAATCGACGTGTGTGTGTGTGTGAGGATCGATGATTGCAATTATTCTCTCTTGAATGAGGAATGCCTATAGTGTGGCGCAAATCATTAGCTTGCACTGATTACCCCCCCTGCCATTGCCTGGATAGGACGAAGCCGGGGGAAACCCTGGCGGAGGTCCGTTGCGGTGTTGACGTGCAAATCGACGTGTGTGTGTGTGTGAGGATCGATGATTGCAATTATTCTCTCTTGAATGAGGAATGCCTATAGTGTGGCGCAAATCATTAGCTTGCACTGATTACCCCCCCTGCCATTGCCTGGATAGGACGAAGCCGGGGGAAACCCTGGCGGAGGTCCGTTGCGGTGTTGACGTGCAAATCGACGTGTGTGTGTGTGTGAGGATCGATGATTGCAATTATTCTCTCTTGAATGAGGAATGCCTATAGTGTGGCGCAAATCATTAGCTTGCACTGATTACCCCCCCTGCCATTGCCTGGATAGGACGAAGCCGGGGGAAACCCTGGCGGAGGTCCGTTGCGGTGTTGACGTGCAAATCGACGTGTGTGTGTGTGTGAGGATCGATGATTGCAATTATTCTCTCTTGAATGAGGAATGCCTATAGTGTGGCGCAAATCATTAGCTTGCACTGATTACCCCCCCTGCCATTGCCTGGATAGGACGAAGCCGGGGGAAACCCTGGCGGAGGTCCGTTGCGGTGTTGACGTGCAAATCGACGTGTGTGTGTGTGTGAGGATCGATGATTGCAATTATTCTCTCTTGAATGAGGAATGCCTATAGTGTGGCGCAAATCAATAGCTTGCACTGATTACCCCCCCTGCCATTTGTACACACCGCCCGTCGTAGCTACCGATTGACTGTGGGATAGAGCTTGGGAGAAGCTCGTTCTTGGCAACAAGTACAGCACCCGAATCCAAGCAAATCCAAGCAAATCCACGCACTACCAGAAGTTTGTACCGCTGGCTCCTCTTTTCGGCAATCGCCCGACCTATGGCGGCGGGTTGGCATTCTGCCGTATAGCCTCTTTCTCGGGTTTGGCCGGATGTCAAAAAGTGCACTGCTCACGGCCAGTGCACTTTTCAGCGCAGAATGTGCACAGCGAAGTTGCATTTTACCCTGTGTATATTCAGGTACGGAATTGCTGGTCAACCACCAACTACACGCTGCCCTACGTATTTTTAGCCTGCACAATACATTGAAGGGCAACCCGCAAGATTGTCACTACTAAAAAGAAGCGGAAAGGGGGCTAAGTTCTCGGTAACAGCAGGAACGGGAGGGGAGGCGGTAGGGGGGGGTGCGTGGTGGGGCACGGTCGCGACAAATTATAGAGTCTCATGTGTTAATATTGAAGCGGAAGCTTTTTTGAGAAAAGATGACGCAAAAAAAAAAGAAGAAGAAAAGACAAAAGAGAGAGCGAGAGAGAGAGCGCGTGTGTGAGAGAGAGAGAGAAGAAGCAAGAAATGAGAAAAATGAAAAGAGAAGAAGGAAAACACAAAAAAGAAACAAAAAAAAAAAGCGAGAGAAAAGAAGCAACCCTGCATCACCTAGCTGTCTGGTGATTGATTCGCCGGCACTACGTAATTTGTCATCCGTGTGACAAGTACATTCAAGTGCGAAGAAGGCGAATAAGAGAGTTGTAGTATGGATAAAGGTATTTCAAACCAACCAGTGATGTCACCTGAGGGGGGGTGATCTCAAGGCCGCCCACGTGATAAAGCCGTGAAGCACTGGAACTTATTAACGGGCCGTTCGGTGAATGTGGCTAAAAAAGACAGGCGCTTCGTTTTGTTTGTGCGTGCCGGTTGATCGTTTTTCCCACTTGTATTTACCCTGTGTATATTCAGGTAAGGAATTCTGATCAACCACCAAAACACTGCCTACGTCGTTTTAGCCTGCACAATTGAACACGTTGAAGGGCAACCCGCAAGATTGTTAGTACTAAAAAGAAAAGGAAAACGTCGAACGACAGAGTGCAAGAGAAACGGTGAGAGAGAGTGAGAGAGAGCGTGTGTGTGTTTGTGTACGTCGGTGAGTGGGTGTGTGTGTATGTATGTGGGTGGCTGTGTGTGTGGGGGCGTTGAGAGAGAGAGAGAAACGATAGAAACAGACAATACTCGAGGGACTGCCTTGTGCTTATTCGAGTCATCAGCATGCCGATGAACACATTTACCATGCAGGGTCAGAACCTTGTGTCTTTTTGGAAATGGCCAAAATTTTATTTCCAGAAAAAAAAATGGGTTTTTTTGAATTTTAAAATTTTGGAACAAACTCTGCGGTAATTTTTGCGGAAGTTGAGCAAAATTTTTTTTTGCCAAAATTTTTTTTTTGGGTCCATCGGCCCCGCGGGTGCGTTTTAAAAAGACACAAGGTTCTGACCCTGCATGTTGGGGGTGGAAATTTTTGTCGGGGGGTGGAAAGTACTTTTCGGGGGGTGGAAAGTACTTTTCGGGGGGTGGAAAGTACTTTTCGGGGGGTGGAAAGTACTTTTCGGGGGGTGGAAAGTATTTTTCGGGGGGTGGAAAGTACTTTTCGGGGGGTGGAAATTTTTGTCGGGGGGTGGAAAGTATTTTTCGGGGGGTGGAAAGTACTTGTCGGGGGGTGGAAAGTACTTGTCAGGGGGTGGAAAGTACTTTTCGGGGGGTGGAAAGTACTTTTCGGGGGGTGGAAAGTACTTTTCGGGGGGTGGAAAGTACTTTTCGGGGGGTGGAATTTTTTTGTCGGGGGGTGGAAAGTATTTTTCGGGGGGTGGAAAGTACTTGTCGGGGGGGTGGAATTTTTTTGTCGGGGGGGCGGAAAGTGTTTATCGGGGGGTGGAAAGTACTTATCGGACCTCCTTTTTGAGATTTCGTGACTGGCAGCCTCATCGAGTATTTCCTACAAAGCAGGTGCTTCAGGGTAAAAAGGTACACATTTGCTTTTCGCGTGGTAACTACGCAAAATTGAAATCCAAATGTGTGTGGGAAGGACCTGTTTTGTATCTTTACACAGCAGGTTAACGTTGCCTTACCTTCTTTTTTTGTACTGACTGGCGCGGTGGATTGTTGCTCCAAAAAGTTAGTATGGCGCTTTCTTTTGTTTGTGCGCACTAGCGGAACTCACCTGCTTTGGTAAGTTTCATGTAGTACGCTGCCAACTACTAATTTTTAGTACCGACAATGCAAATCGTAGTTCGGTAGTTACACGTTCTTTGTCTGGCGCATTTCATTCCAAGCTGGCGATTTTGTCAAAAATAAGAGCTCGTCACTCGCACAACCGCGGCTGATACAAAGCTGATGATGATGATGGGAAGAGAGAGTTGTTTTCGTTGAACGCAGTGCCTGATCGTTTTTACGTTAAGCTGGATTCAGGACGCAAGTGAAAACGCCACGGTTTGCGGCGACGAGCTTCTCATTCCCTCCAACATTTCATGTTTGGTGAAAAAGAAAAGGCGTCGTTGAGCGCGTGTAAAGCCATGTAGGATACAAAACAGGTCCTTTGTGTGTGCGAAGGACCTGTTTTGTATCTTTACATGGCAGGTTCCAACGCTGCCAACTTTCTTTTTTGTACTGACATGTCCAGCGTGGTATGTTGTTCCAAAGAAGAAAGAGGGGGGGGGGAGCTCCGAAGGACCACTTCGGTGCTTGTTTCGACGGATGCTAGAAGGAGGGGGGGAAACAGTACATCTGGTCTTCTTTTTCAGAGTGAAAGTTTTCGTGGTAGCAATGCATTGTGAACACGAAAGAGAACGCGGGCAGCGTGTTTCGGAGAAGATTAGCCAAATCGCATACTCGGACTGACATAAGTCGTCTGGGGGCACAGTGCCCGTTTGTTACCGCGCTGCGCGTGCAAACAACACACGCCTATTATTCTTCTTTTATTTTCGTTGAAAGCTGACACAAGCTTGGTAGGTACCGGGGAAAGCCTGCTGCACGGAAGCCAAGCTTCACGTGTTCAGCGGTACTGCAGAGCCACGGGCCTACGGGTCAAGTGGCTCTACCGATTTCCCAAACTAAAGCATCAAGGCGTGGCGCACCTAGGTGCTTGGCGCTCGCGCTGAACACAAGCTCGTCGAGACGGTCAGCCACGCAGAGCGGACGGGATTGTAGCGTCATGCTGCCTCTGACTCAAGCTTTGCAAGCTGTGGTTGACCGTCACGGTTCCTGGACCAGGGTGCGGCTTTTTCCCTTTCCTTTTCCTTCGCTGAAAGCTACCGCCTGGCGCTAAGTCCGCCTGTGTTCTGTCTCGGTTGCAGCAGCATACGTCCGCCCCGCTCCGGAAATTAGGAATCCATGAACCTTGCTTGGCTGTACAGCTCGAAATGTGGGGGGTTTAGAGTGAAAGTTCTCTGGACATTTTTTTCTCGGAAGAAGATCTGCTCAGCGAGGGGTGAAGGCGCGGTGTTTTTGGAACTTCGGCGGGTACTAACCGCGTACCGGAAGACTATAGCAGTACTTGCACTTCAGCTTGCGGGAATGTGGGGGTTATAGAGTTGACTGTTCGCTTGACTTTTTAGAGTGAAAGTTCGCTTGAAACTCCGGGGGTTTAAGGTCTCCGGGTGACCTTCGTCGTTATGGGAAGATATCCTTTGTGCTCTGAGTGTCGTAAGAGTGGTGGTTACACGAGGTAAGAGGATCGGTGGGTACCTTGGTCGTTGGTCATTGGTGGTTTCGGCCATTGTCCACATACCTTACTTACGGTAGGCCCTCCTCTTTTAGAGTTAAAGTTCGCTTGAAATTCCGGGGGTTTTTTAGAGTTGACTGTTCGCTTGACTTTTTAGAGTTACAGTTCACTTGGAACTCCGGTCAGCTTCCTCGAGCGTTTCGACACAAGGAAAGTGGTATGCCTTGCGTTACATTTCTCTTCTTCATGGAGACCCGCCCCCGGCAATCCCGACTGTCCAATCGCGGTCGCGAAAGGTTTGTGTCCTATAGTGATGAGGTGTTTGACCAGGCCCCACGAAGCCTTATACACAACACGGAGGATGCAGCCCTGCTTAGGTGTGCACTCATTCTGCAAGCTACTTCCCTGTTTCCGACATTCCGACACAAGTAAAAATAAATAAGAAGAAGTGTGAAAACGGGTTTTTGCCTAGAGGCTTTTCGTGTTATTCTGCAGATGCTTTGGGCTATCTTTGTGTCTATGCTTAGAAGAAATGCGTAGTTTTGTTTTATTCTTCTTTTACTTGTTAGTTGTCGACAACTTGTTTTGTGTTGAGGTGTCATTCAGATGTAAATCCAAAGCCGCCCACGTCAAATTTTGAAGCAGCGGCTGCTAAAACTTGCCGTGACACCTATGATCAAGTAAGTGAAAGGAGAAAGGTTGTGTAAAAAAAGAAATGGGGGTAGGTGATATTTTTTCGACCCTCGTAGCTCGCTGGGTCAGGCGCGCCAGGTAGGTGCTGGGGCTAATTTCGGAAAAAGAAAAAGGCCGCTCCAGGAACGTGGCGGTCAACCACAGCTTGCAAAGCTTGAGTCAGAGGCAGCACAGTGCCACAACCCCGTCCGCTCTGCCCTGTGGCTGACCGTCTCGACGAGCTTGTGTTCAGCGCAAGCGCCAAGCCCCAAGGTGCGCCACGCCTTGGTGCTTTAGTTTGGGAAATCGGTAGCCACTTGGCCCGTAGGCCCGTGGCTCTGCAGTACCGCCGAACACGTGAAGCTTGGCTCCCGTGTAGCAGGCTTTCCCTGGTACCTATGTCTAAGCCAAAAAAAAAAAAAAAAAAAAGCGGGGTTGCTTATTTAAAAAGAGAACGAAGGAAAATACTCGAGGGACTGCCTTGTGCTCATTTCGAAGGAGGCTAGAGGGGGAGGAAACAATACAACTACAAAGTGGGTCTTTTTTGTTGAATGCTTACGCCCGCCACTAAACCCAGATTCACCTGTGTTTCGTGCGGGCTACAGTACATTTACCTCAATTTCATCTTTTGCAGCTGGCAGCCTCCTCAAGTATTTCCTACAAAGCAGGTGCTTATACAAAAAAAAAAGAAGAAAAAAGAAATGGGGGGTAGGAAATTATGGAAAAGAAGTCGGGCGAGCGAACAAGGAGGATGGGCAAAGTGAGCTGTCATCTTTTATTGTGTTTCCGGCGGCGAATTTGTGTTTCCGACAATCCCGTACGGGCGTACAGATGTTTTTTTTTTTTTCTCTCTCTCTTCTTTTTTTTTTGTCTATTGGTTTAGAAGCAGGGCCTTATATATAAAAATTCCTCCCATGTAACAGTCCAAAAGTTGCTCGGAGGTACTAAAAATCCCAGTTGCGGCACAACTGCACGTTTATGTATCCGACAGGGTGCACCTCTTTGTGGTTGTCACTACTGCCTATCACAGAGACTGTCCTTCGGAAGCAAAAGAGCCATGCGAAGAAGGCGAGTGTTGGGGTACTTTAGCAGTGTGCCGGGATCATTCAAGAATACTTGGCAGTAATCCGCAACAGCAGGGCGGACAGCCGCCGTCTTCGCTTTCTTGGCAACACGTCATGAAACAATACACAAGCCAGAAATACCAGCGCCGCAGGCGCGGAATTTTTTTTCAAGCTATCGGGCCAGTCGCAGGTTCCAAAATTGAGGCTGTACGTTGCTTCAACGATGATCCAAAGGTGCAGTAACCGGTTGTGTACTGCTAGTGTGACTGCTGTACTGTAGCATTGCTACTGGGCCCCTCAGCCAGGGCATTCTGTGCCTTTTTTTTTTTTTTGTTGTTCGGACTTGGTCCGAGCACCAGACCCATATATAAGCCACTGTTTAGAAGGTCGGTGCTTAAAGTCTCCGGTTGACCGTGGAGGCTTGGGGGGAAGGGCCTTGGGATAGTGTGTGTGGGGGGGGGCAGGGGAAGGATTGAAAAGAGAGAGTGGAGGGCCTTGCTCGGTTCGGGTGATGTGTCACTCCATTGTGAACTCCCTAATATGCCCCTAACGCGTTCAGGGGGTGCTTGGAATTGGGTGTGGGGGGCGTTTCGCCTCGGCTTGAAAAGCCAGGGGTTCCACGATGCTAAACTCCGACGCTTGGCTAGTGTTCGCTGGGTCGTCGTGCACAGTGTGGGTGGGGAGTTGAACTGTGCGGTCCGTTTAAGAGTTATAGTTCTCATTTTGCGGGTGGTGGCACAATCCGCGAATCGAGTGCGCCACACCCGCAAGTCATCCAGTGCGAATCCGGTGTGACCAGCGTGTTTTTTTGCGGGGGCCCACTGGATTTCACACGGGGATTTGCTGGTGTCACACCGGGTGTCACACCTGGTGGCACACCTGGTGGCACACCTGGTGGCACACCGGGTGGCACACCGGGGTGGCACACCGGGGTGGCACACCGGGGTGGCACACCGGGGTGGCACACCGGGTGTCACACCTGGTGTCACACCGGGGTGTCACACCGGGGTGTCACACCGGGGTGTCACACCGGTGTCACACCTGGTGTCACACCGGGTGTCACACCGGGTGTCACACCGGGTGTCACACCGGGTGTCACACCTGGTGGCACACCGGGTGGCACACCTGGTGGCACACCGGGTGGCACACCTGGTGGCACACCTGGTGGCACACCTGGTGGCACACCGGGTGGCACACCGGGTGGCACACCTGGTGGCACACCTGGTGGCACACCTGGTGGCACACCTGGTGGCACACCGGGTGGCACACCGGGTGGCACACCGGGTGTCACACCGGGTGTCACACCTGGTGGCACACCTGGTGGCACACCGGGTGGCACACCGGGTGTCACACCGGGTCACACCGGGTGTCACACCGGGTGTCACACCGGGTCACACCGGGTGTCACACCGCGGGTGTCACACCGGGTGTCACACCGGGTGTCACACCGGGTGTCACACCGGGTGTCACACCGGGTGTCACACCGGGTGTCACACCGGGTGTCACCCGTTGACCCAGGACCACCCGTACACAGTTGAGCTCCAGCAACAAAGTATACTATAGATAGAGTGAGAGGGGGGGGGGGGTGCTGACGACATAGCACCGCCTCCCATACATGTATTGATGCTACTGCATCGAGTCTTCTTCGAAGAAGATGTTGACAAGAGGGAGGGTGTTCGTTGGCTTTCCGACTCCCGCAATCATGGGCGGCACGAACTCAAAGAGGTCTGGTCACTAACTAGACCCCTGCAGGATTTGCATACTTTTAAAAGGGGGGGGATTGCAAGAACGTGCTTGGGATGGATATGTGCTCAACACCGCACTGGTCCCGTCTGCGCCGTGTTTTCGGTCCTTTAAGCCACGGACACATGAGGCTGGCCAGCATCAGCGCGGAACCTGAGTGTCTGCAGACAGGACCGCGGTGTGAGTCTGGTTTGTCAGGCGGCTGCTCGTAGCTCGTCACAGCCAGGACCACCCGTACACAGTTGAGCTCCAGCAACTTTTGCTCGAGCTAGTCCGGCGGTGTGACCACACCCGGAAATAGGGTGTGAAAGAGGGTGTGCCACACCCTATTTCACACCCTATCACCCTATTTCGTCTTCTTGTTGCGTTAGTGGGGAGCCATTTGCATGCAAATGAGTACCACACTACGCCAGCTTTTCGCTACGTGACTCCAGAAGGGTCACTTTTTCCGCGCTTTCGGCGCGGCGCAACTCTAGTCGGTTGCAACTGTTGTTGGCAGTTGCTCACGAGTTCGTAATCCGAAAAGGAATCGGAATATTCGCTTTCTCGCTTGCGCCGATAGGCACGCCGCGATGCGGAGGACGCGAGAAGCCGGGAAGAGCCGGCGGGAGGGCGTGATCGTTGCGCGACCCGTGGAGGGTCGGAACCAGAATCAGAAAAAGGGCCCGATTTCACACCCTATGTCCGCGTGTGGCACACCCGAGTCTGAGACCGGAAAACGGAGCGTAAGCCCTGGGGGAGAGGGGAAATGAGGGGGGAAAATCTTAGTTTCGTGTTCAGGCGCTACTTGCCTCTCATGTGTTTGATGCTAGCATCAAGTCTTCTTCGCGGAATGCAGAGTCTTATTTTCTGTTCTTTTCTTTCTTTCGTTGTCGACAACTTCTTTTTTCTCCTTCTACTTTCTCTACCATGGTTTTTTGGACTTTCTGGTGCCGTAGAGTAGTTCTTCTTTCTCTATGCCGCCCACGTCGATGTTCGTTTAGCATTGAGTACATGAACCACATGGATTAGCATGCACTTCGTTTAGCAGCGGCTGCCGGATCATGCCGTGGCACCGTCCCTTTGTGCGTCTGCTTCGCAGAAAAAGTGTGGGAAAGGAGTCCAGGACTTACGTGATTCCCACTTCATCTCCTGTCTTGCCTTCGTAAAACTCGTGTTTTCTACTTCGAGCTCACATCCCAGTTGCGGCACTTTTCGACAGCGAACCCAGGTTTTGCTGTGGGGGTCAACTTTTGAAGATGGAACGTCGGTTCGAGCCTGTTTCCAGCGTTGCCAAGTTGCCAAAACACCTCAAGCGGCAGTCATTGGTAGCTCAAGTTGCCTTTGGGGCTTGCTAGCCCGGATTCATTGATATTCTGAAGTATCTTTCCAAGCAGCTGACCGAACTTCCAAAGTTCTTAAATGCCGCATTCCGTATGCAAGGAAGAGCGAGAGAGAGACGACGAGGATGAAGGGTGTTGAGGGCAGAAGGCAGCTATTCAGGGGTATTTGGAGCATTTGGGTCAAACAGGTGCGGATTCCATGGGCCTGCGTGTTGAAACTACATGCACCGCACGTCATGACGGTGCCAACTGATTTCTCAACCGCAGACGACAGAGCAGGCTCACAGTCGACGGCTGGAAGCAGCTTAAAGTCAAACAAAACCATTTTCACCGCTGTCTGCTCCCAGGCCGGCACCTCTGAGCGTCATTGGCAGCAGCACCGTTATTGGGGACCACCCGCGACCCGACTTAACGCTTCTCGGCGTTCGAAACTCCTCGAGCTCTTCTTCACGCTGTTTGCCTTTCTGTTTCGCCTGCGCACAGTATCCTGTAAGGCGGTGTTCTGACTGTCGGAACCATAAAATGTGGCCAAGGAGCCATTCAAACGAGCCTGCCTGGGCTTCCAACCTTCCGAGCAGGCCAGAAGGGTCCACCAATCCCAGTCTGCTCAGAATTTCAGCTCGTTCGCGGTCCGACTGTCTCGTCGGCAACATTGAGTCGCATTTCGCTCGCCAGGGGGGCGCTTTCAGCTTTTTGTTCACGTTTTAAGTTCACTCCGCTACGCCTCGTCCGGCAAGATGACACAGGGGGGTGTTTGGGCGCTCCCCCGAGGTCGTATTTCCTTCTTAACCTCCCCGAAAGTCTGGGAAAAACGAAGTTGCGTACCGTGTACACACCGTGTACACACCGTGTACAGACCGTGTACACACCGTGTGCACATCAATCCATGAGGTTTAGTGGTCAAAAAATGCCCTGTTGTTGACCGACTGACCCTGCTGTTGACACTATGGTACGGTCACAGGCCGAGGTCTGCACAGTTTGCGTCAGTTCAAGAGCTCTCTGCGGTCATGTGAGCTGGGTTTCTCACAAAAGTTGCAGCATTCCGGCTGGTCCTACCTTTTTTTACGTGAGGCTGCACAGTCTCTGAACGCTTCTGGAGTCCAAAATGCACCCGGATACATCTTTTAGTGGCAACATGACCCGCAAGATGGTATGCTTGGCTGAAACTCAGCTCGGAGTCGCACTTTATTGTCGCCGGCGGCTGAAAGGAGAGAATTGTGCAAAGTGTCCACACTTTGTCCACACTTTCAAAACCCTAAAAAAGAGATTTTGCGACCAAATGCGGGCGGTAGGTGGCTATTTGATGCAGTTTTCGGTATTTTTTTGGTGTGAAGGCGCCGGTATGGGGGTGGTACCTCATGCAGTCAACCGACTTTGCCGCCAGAGCTCGAAAAAATGCAAAACACGTTTTTTTGGCTTGCCATTGGACCCCCTAGGGCTAAGTTGGATGGAAACGCCGTTTCTTTTAGTTTTTTCGAAATATGGAAACGGAAACGGAAACGGAAACGGAAACGTTTCCGTTTCTTTTAAAAGAAACGCCGGAAGGCTCCTCATGCTGAAGGGTCCTATAGGATACCACTTCGCGGGTCCTTCTGTGTGTCCGTCGGGTGTCCGTTTCCAGCCAAATTTTGGCTTTCCTTTCAGAGGGCGGGATCACCTTCTTCTTTTGATCTACGGGCACTTCTCTTCCTCCGTCTTCTGGCGGGCTCTTTGACTCTTCAGGGCCCTTCCTGGGCTGTTCTTCGACTTGGCTCGGCCCCTTCTTGTGTGTCGTCGCGGTCTCGTTTGTGCAGAGCAGTCGCTGATGCTCACCGCTTTCTTTCGTCGGCGATCTGAGACGAGCAAATAGGAAACCACAAGCTAATGATGCAGAATGCCGTCACATGCGGATGCTGAGGTTTTCTGACACCAGATTCCACTCTTCTGTGCCTACCACTTCGTCCTCTGCTGCTTCCAACCCACGTTCTCATGTTTACTTGTATCGGCGGCCGTGCCGAGTGGGGCTTTTTGAATCTGCAGTCCTCTTCTGCATTGTCGGTGGGGTTCTTCCTGCCGTCGCTGTCTATGCTCCGACAACACCGCCCGATGGTGCCCCTTCCGGTGACGGTTGCCACCCGTCGTCGTAGGCAGGTGCACTGTGGCAATCGATGTTTAACACACACGTTACTGCGTGGCCATCGCTTTTCTGGCGGGTTCAACATTGCCCCGGCATACGTGTGCCCTTCTCATCTCCTGATGCTGCTTGCACTCCCTCTTTGTCTTACACCGCTGAAAACCCCCGGTCTTGTAGCCTGTGGTGCGGCGGTGCTCCCGCTGTCCTGAACGATCGTATCTGTATAGCCTATTATTGGAAGCGGATGTGCTTTCCCGATCGTCTTCAGCGCGTTGGCCAACGGCCTCGCATCAACAGAGCATCGTCGCCACAACAGCCATTGGTATAAAGAGCTGCAGACCTCAAAGTCATCACAACCGGATGCGTGTGGTTGCGCGGTCGCAACTCTTATGCTTCTTTCCTCCCTCTTTTTCGGAGCCTCCTTGTCCATGGTTTCCCACTGGATGGCGGGGTCCGCCGTTCGGAACACATTTCCGGTCGGACCTTCAGCCAGTATACTAGTGGCATACCAGCCGTTTCTTTTGAAAAGAAACGGCGTTTCCATCCACCGCCAAAAAGAAGGAAACGGAAACGGAAACGGAAACGTTTCCAACGTTTCCATCCTACATAGCCCTGGGGGGGGGGGGCAGCGCTCGTGTTATGGAGCAGCCACTTTGGCCGGATGGCCGGATAAACCAGACCCCCCTCTACAGTGCAGTTGCCTTGGAGGCTGGGTGGTCAAATTCTCTAAGGTGAAATGGTCAAAATTTCCTGCCAAAAGTGGGCCCACAAAAATTTTCCAAAGTGTGGTATTTGGGGTATTTGGGCCAAAAATACTCGACGTAGCTGCTTCGACGCCGAATGGAAGGGGGGAAATATAGAGGTAAGGGGCAAATACAATACAAACACAATATGATTTGTTCTTCGCTTACACCACCGTGTGTTGTTTTCTCACTCAGGACTTTTGACCTGTTGTGTTTGTGTGATTTGTCGTGTAGGGGTCACGTCCGTTCAACACGTGGTTCGGTAGTTACAGCACTTTGGATCCCTTCTGTTCTTTGTCGGGCAGCATCGTCGAGCATTTCCTTTCAAGCTGGCGCTTATGTAAAAAAAAAAAAAAAAAAAAAAAAAATCTGACCACCGTGGTGACCACCTTAGAGTGTGACAGGTAGCGTCTCCCCCCTCCACAGTGAAAATAGCCTGAGGGGGGGGGGGGGGGGGTCAGTGCTGATACTAATCCTGAGATCCAAAACGAAGTTGCTAACCCGGCCACCCCTCGTTGCCGTCCGGCTGACAACGATGCCGAGTTTAGGGGCCTTAGCATCAGCACTGGGGGGGGGTCAGCCGGCTGATGGATGGATGGATGGTTCTTAACAAGATGCCTGGGGGGTTCGTTCTTTCTTGTTATCAGAATGGACGGTACTCAGCCCCAAAAGGTGGCCACTCCCGGCCTCTTTCAGTTTGCGGCAGGAAAATGCGACAAGAACTTGCCCTGGGGAGGGAGGTTCACATGTTTTATAACGTGTGGCAGAACATGTATGAAAAATACTCGAGGGACTGCTTTGTGCTCATTTCGAGGGACGCTAGAGGGGGAGGAAACAATACAACTCCGAAGTGGGTCTTTTTTGTTGAACGCTTACGCCCGCCACTAAACCCAGATTTACCTGTGTTTCGTGTGGGCTACAGCACACTTTACCTCCCTTGAGATTTGGTTGCGATAGTGGGGAGTCATCGGCATGCCGATGAGTACCACACATTCGCAACTGGCAGTCTCCTCAAGTATCTCCTACAAAACAGGTGCCTATACAAAATACTCGAGGGGCTGCCTTGTGCTTACTTCGAAGGAGATTAAGCCCGCCACTAAACCCAGATTCACCTGTGGTTCGTGTGGGCTACAGCACATTTACCTCCTTTGATCTTTTGCAGCTGGCAGCCTCCTCAAGCATTTCCTACAAAGCAGGTGCTTATACAAAAAGAATACCCGACGTAGCTGCTTTGACACCGAATGGAAGGGAGGAAATATCGGAGCAGACAACACCGTGTGTTGTTGTTTCACTACAGGAATATTTTCCCTTCGTGTCTCTTGACGTGTAGGGGTAGACCTGCATGATCTACGTCGCGCGTCCGTTTAACACGTGTGTTCCGTAGTTACAGCACTTCGTCGAGCATTTCCTTCCAAGCTGGCGCTTACGCTTAATGTAAAAATACTCGACGTAGCTGCTTGACCCCGAAGGGGGTGGAAATATAGAGGTAGAGGGGAAAATACAATACAAACACAATCTGATTCTATTTGTTCTCTCACTCAGGACATTTGACCTGTTGTGTCTGTGTGATTGGTCGTGTAGGGGTAGACCCGCATGACCTCACGTCCGTTCAACACGTGGTTCGGTAGTTACAGCACTTGGGATCCCTTCGGTTCTTTGTCTGGCAGAATCGTCGAGCATTTCATTCCAAGCTGGCGCTTCTGTAAAAATACTCGAGGGGCTGCCTTGTGCTTACTTCGAAGGAGGCTAGAGGGGGAGAAACAATACAACTACAAAATGGGTCTTTTTTGTTGAACGCTTACGCCCGCCACTAAACCCAGATTCACCTGTGTTTCGTGTGGGCTACAGCACATTTACCTCCTTTGATCTTTTGCAGCTGGCAGCCTCCTCAAGTATTTCCTACAAAGCAGGTGCTTATACAAAAAAAAAAAAAAAAAAGAAAGCAAGCAAGTAGGTACGGGGGCTGTGTAGCGCAGCCCTATGTTCCCGGATTGATTGCTCTCGGGTATGAGTATGAAGATGTGTGTTCAGTGCGTGTGTATGTGTATGTGTGTCTGTGTGTGTGTGTGTGTTGCACGCGCACGTGATTGGCAGGTGTAAATTGCAGCCTTTTTCACTCTGTTTGGAACAAGTTGTGTATGATTGGATACTCTCTGTTGCTTGAGTTGAAACGTGGGGGTGGGGGGGACCCAAAAAAGGACTCCAGCCGTGAAAGAAACGAAAGTTGAAGGATGGTTAAAGGTAAAACAGTTGTCGCCTGAAGGGGGGTAATCTCAGGGCCACCCACGTGACACGGCCAGTGAGCACGGGGAACTTTTTTGAGTACTGTAATTGGATTAATGTTGAACCGGGTAAAACCTGGGAATTGGAGCTGGCGTCTTCTGGCCTCTCGCACTGGCTTGGCTACCTGGGGCTTGTGCTGACCCCTTCCTCCGGTCGGCTCGTGCATCTCCGTCTGAAAACAAAGGGTGAAACCAAAGCGGATACTTACAGACAAACGAAGGGGAAGAACACCGACCATGAGGCAAGCTATAATCGCCGCTGGGACGACGTCACGCCGAATCGGGAAGGTGTGACTGACATTCTTTGATCCTGTTGGTTCCGGCTTGTTCAGGAGTGCTACCATTTACCGGGATATTACTAGCCGTCGAAGCCAGCCCCACCCCGAATTCTTCTGGTGTCGATTCGAGGTGGTCGTGCTCGTCTAGCCATGCGTCTTGCTCCAGTTCCCTCAGTAAACTGCAAGACACCCCCCAAACTGGACATGGGTGCCCCAGGTTTTACTCGGTTCGGCAGTTTTTTTTTTACCAAACATGAAATGTTGGAGGGAATGAGAAGCTCGTCGCCGCAAACCGTGGCGTTTTCACTTGCGTCCTGAATCCAGCTTTACGTAAAAAACGATCACGGCACTGCGTTCAACGAAAATTTTGTGCGACTTCGCGTACTTTTGCAGAACATAGCGACCCTGGTGCTTGCCCGCGCATTGGGGTGCTCAATACTCAGCTCGACCCCTAGATGCTGCTGCCATAGGAGGCTGCAGGACCACCACTGGTGCAGTCACGCAGGAGGCTACCTGGGACACCCCCCCGGGTGTTCCAGGTTTTACCCGGTCTGTCATTTACCCGTCCCAGCTTCTGTCCAGTTCAACAATATTCCAATTACGGTATACATGAACCGCATGGATTGGCATGCAACTGCCGATAAGCAGCGGCTGCTATACATGAACCGCATGGATTCGCATGCAACTGCCGATAAGCAGCGGCTACTATACATGAACCGCATGGATTGGCATGCAACTGCCGATAAGCAGCGGCTGCTATACATGAACCGCATGGATTGGCATGCAACTGCCGATATAGGGGCGAAAGACCCATCGAACCATCTAGTAGCTGGTTCCCTCCGAAGTTTCCCTCAGGATAGTTACGCCAGGTAAAGCGAATGATTGGAGGCGTTGGGGAAATCGCGTCCTCGACCTATTCTCAAACTCCAAATGGGCGTGAGCAGAGGGGTTACTTCATTGAACCCTGACGTAGATCTGGGTTCCCTTTGTGGGCCTTTGGAGACCCCCGATACCTTCACTGATGATGAAGGTGGAAGCGCATCACCTCATGGATCGGATCCCGTCCTTCCCAATGTAAACCTGGTAGCTTCCACGACTGGTGCTCTGCATGTTGTGAGGACCCACGAAACATGTCCGTACTTTTTGGTCTTCGGGTCCATTTTTCACTGGTCTCTTCATCGGAGCTGAAGGGGAACAGAAACTCGTCGAAAAAGGTCTGCGACGTGGACCAGGGGGAAAATGTTACCAACCAGGGGAGGCGGTTCTCTCGCGGTGTCATATTTTTAGCGTTTATTGTGGTTTAGAGGTTCGGTGTTTTAGGGTCTCCGGTTGACCATTGAGGCTGTGAGGCGGGTGGTATGAGGGTAGTAGGTTTGCTTATACACTTTAACTACGGCTAGTCATCTTTGTAAGTGTTGCGACCGACACCAAGAAGAAATTCGCTTTGAATTTAGTCTTGGGCCCCCCACGCGCATGCATGTTGAGCAGTGTGAACTTGAAATGCAGGTACCACAGGGGCAAGCTTGCATGTTGAGCAGGGGTAGCCATGCAGCTCGTATCGGTCTGTAATATGCGTTCTTACTTCCTTTGGGTTAGATTTTTTTTTAGACTGAACCCCTCTTCTTTTGTCCCATTTCAAGGAACTAGCTTCGACCTGTCGGCAGACTCCGGCCAGACGTGGGTTTTGGCTGGCCGACATAACGAAAGACCAAGGGCTAACGGAGATCATCAAACGTGGCCGAAAATACCGTTGCTACTCGGACCACCACGCTCTAGAAAAGAGCCCGCACGAATCCGTGGATGAACACGTCGCAAAGTACTTCGCCAACGGGAACACCAATACGTCCACCTTCGAAACCGCGTTGAAGGACGAGCTCTCCAAACGCCTCGCCGCTCTGCCACCATCCGATGAAGAAACACTCAACTACAACGCAGCACAAGAGCTTAAAAGACTGAAGGAGGATCTGGTCATACTTCCAGTGGACAAGACAACGCATGACTTCGGGTTCTGCTGCAAAGCATATTACGCAGCTACTTTACGGGAACAGCTACAGACCAGCACCACGTACAAGAAGCAAGCGGTAGACTCAGCTTTACGCGGTCGGTCACGATATATTTTTAGAGTTAACCTCATACGGACGAAGACGCATATATGCGTCGTTTAATACAAGAGTATTCCTGTGAGCATGTACGGAGCCATATACTCATCGAAAGTGGCCGTCGTTTGTTTTATTGGAACGTTATGGCACAGGTCTTTCAAATGCGACCTTCGTCGGGCAGCAATATGCGCGCCTTCGGTTCCTATTTCTGACCCATCTCCCCCCCCTCTGAGTATGACCTGAGGCTTACCCAAAAAAGGCCCTTCTTCCCAAATCCACCACCCCCCCCTCCGTCCGTATGTGGTTAAGGTTCGCTTGAAATTCCGGGGGATTCGATTCCCGTTCGTTCCCAATGGTAATTTGCCGAGATCGTGAAGGCCAGGCATTGCGTCGCCTTTCCGACAAAAACGCCGGGCAATTTCCGCAAGGTGCCTTCCACGTGCGCGAGAGCGAACCGAGACTGATTCTCTTTAGTTCGCAACCTAGTTTTTAGGCAGTGGGCCAGGCCGATGGCTCCACAGCGGGCACATCGATTGCCGCGGGTAGGATCGTGTGTGCTGTCACACGAAGGGAAGAACACGCACCTCGAATGTCCTGCCACCGGCCCCTGGCGTTAGGCGGGAGCTCGGCCACCGGGATCGCATCCCAATCGACCTCGGTGAGGTCCATGTCCTCACCGAGGTGATGGTACAGCCGGCATTTTTGTTTGGGCGTATGTGCTATCACCTGTATGGTAATTTCCACAGTACGCTGCCAACTTCTCTCTCACTTTTTGATAATGATAACCGCGGTTGTTACCATAAAAAAAACAGCCCGACACAAACACAACCACACAGGGAACCCAAAAAACATTCGGAAACCCCAGAAAAGTTTGATCCACACCGGTGTGGGTTCATAAAACGCCCGCAAAACGTGCTCGCCAAACCGCCGGGACCCTATAAGGACCCTGACAGACCCTGGTCGTGGAGGACAAGGCGGGCCGTCTACGCCACAGGGCAAAGCGGACGGGGTTGTGGCACTGTGCTGCCTCCGACTCAAGCTTTGCAAGCTGTGGTTGACCGTCACGTTCCTGGACCAGGAACGGCCTTTTTCTTTTTCTTCTTCTTCTAGCGTTATTTGTGGATTAGAAGGTCGGATTTTAAAGTCTCCGGTTGACCGTAGAGGCTTGAGTATGGCGGGGGGTTGAGAAAAGTGAGAGGGTGCAGCTCGTTTCGGGTGTTGTGTCACTCCGTAAGTCTTTTCTTGGAGAAGTGGCTATGGGCACCACTGCTTAACGCCAGCGGTTCATCTTGTGGATGCCGGAGGCCAACAATTTGCTAAGCCGATCCGGTGGAGGTGTCCGCCGCGCTAGTGTTCGTCGAGCATTTCCTTCCAAGCTGGTGGTGCGCTTAATAGTGCGGCTTATGTACGAAAATACTCGAGGGACTGCCTTGTGCTCATTTCGACGGAGGCTGGAGGGGAAGAAATGCGTAGTTTTGTGGAAAACAATACAACTACAAAGTGGGTCTTTACGCCCGCCACTGAACCCAGATTTACCGGTGTTTCGTGTGGGCTACAGGACACTTACCTCCTTTGAGATTTTTCGCAACTGGCAGTCGCCTCAAATATTTCCTACAAAGCAGGTGCATATACAAAAAAGAGAGAGAGAGAGAGAGAGAGAGAGAGAGAGAGAGAGAGAGAGAGAGAGAGAGAGAGAGAGACGAGTTAGAGTGCAGGGACCATCTCTCCGGGGAGTTTCCGGTCTCCTCACTTCTCTTCGTGCTGCTACGGCGGGCGTAAGTCGCTCCGGAGGCGCGCTGCAGGTTGCGGCTCTGCTACAAAAAGATGTTTTGGCGGCAAGCCCCCCGCGGGGAGAAAATCTTAGTTTCGTGTGCAGGCGCTCCTTGCCTCTCTCTCATATATGTTCGATGCCAGCACCAAGTCTTCTTCGCGCCGGGGGGCGGGTGGGGGGGGTGTGGGTGGGCTCATGCGATGTCGAACGCGATTTTATCGAGGGCCTGGCGGAGCTCTTCCTCGGAGTACGCTTGGTCCTTTTTCGCCCGCTTCCTCTGAAGGAGCCACTCCGATATGCGGGACACCTATACCACAGATGCTACGTTGCACCACGACGGGAGATGCACAGCAGAGGTATACGTAGTACCAGCTGAATACACCTAGTAGTACCACAGCATGTATGTATGCATGCATACCACATACAGCTACCAGTAATACGTAGCAGCACCAGCTATCAGTAGCTAGTACCACCTCATAGCATGTACTGATATTTGAATGACTGGTCTACTTGCTCGTCTTGGGCGGTGTTGTCGACGATTCACGGGTGGTCCAGCAGCTCTGCTGCGGATGTACGCTCAGTCGGCTCCTTCGTCAGGCACTTTCCGATGAAGCTCTGAAACTGCTCGGAGATCACGCCGAGCATTTGCTTCCAAGCAGGTGTGCGCTTATGTAAAAGAGCGCTTACGCGTACACCATACGCATACGGGTCGACGACCGATGTTACTGTGAACAAACCAGCGTGCCCAAAGCAGGCGTTCGCCGTGAATGATAAAGCATGGAATAACAAGGGATCGATTCTCTCGACTCTTTTTGTTGGTCTCTTAACCCGAGAAGGAATAATCAAAACGAAGTTCTTAGCGGTTCTCTTTTGAGTTTCGTCTAAGGCCTCGTTGCGCGGGATCAATAGGGACTGCCGGGGTCGTACGTACTCCTACGTCAGAGGTGAAATTCTTAGATCGTAGGAAGACGAACTTCTGCGAAAGCATTCGACAATAGTTGAGTCGCAGGCGCTCTTAGAACAAGAAGGTGTTTTCATTCTTCGCTTTTTCTCAAGAACTGGGGGGTCGGTCCTGCTTTTGGCTTTGCAAGTTCTCCCGACTCCCCAAGAGTGGTAAGCACAAACTCAAGAGGTCTAAGTCAACTATTCCCTGCAGTATTAGCATATACTTTCAAAAAAAAACGAAGCTTTTGGCGGCAGCCCTCCCCCCCCCCCACCCCACCCCCCCGCGGGGAGAAAATCTTAGTTTCGTGTGCAGGCGCTCCTTGCCTCTCTCTCATGTATGTTCGATGCCAGCACCAAGTCTTCTTCGCGCCGGGGGGGCGGGTGGGTGGGGGGGGGTGTGGGTGGGCTCATGCGATGTCGAACGCGATTTTATCGAGGGCCTGGCGGAGCTCTTCCTCAGAGTACGCTTGGTCCTTTTTCGCCCGCTTCCTCTCAAGGAGCCACTCTGATATGCGAGACTGGTCCACATGTTCGTCTTGGGCGGTGTTATCGACGATCCACGGGTGGTCCAACAGCTCTGCTGCGGACGTCCGCTCAGTCGGCTCCTTCGTCAGGCACTTTCCGATGAAGCTCTGAAACTGCTCGGAGATCACCTCCCCCGTCGGCAGCGAAACGACTTTTTTGTCGGATTTCTCCCCCAGGTGCTCCAGCAGCTTCCAGAACTTCTGGCTCCCGTCGTTCACCGCGTCGCCCAGGACCTCCTGGAAGGGATGGTTCCCCGTGAGCAGTTCGACCAGGGAAATGCCCAGGCCCCAGATGTCGACGTTTGACTCGTAGCTTTTCCCCTCGAGCCTCTCCGGGCTCATGTACGTGACGGTGCCGACGAACGTGACGGCGCCGCCGCGGGTGCTCTCGAGCTGCTGGCAGACGCCGAAGTCGGTGATCTTGATCATGCCGTCCTCCGAGTACAGGATGTTGCCCGGCTTCAAGTCGCGGTGCACCAGCGAGCGCTGCGCGTGGAGGTAATGGAGCCCCTTGAGCACCATCTTCGTGATCGGGGCCAGGATCTCTTCGGGTACTCCTCGGGTCGCCATCGTCGTCCCGTTCTGGTTGATGCAGTCTCCCAGGGATCCGTCCATGAACTGCAAGGCGATGTGGGCTGATCCGTCCTGCGTGCGTAGGTGTTTAGGTGTTTGTGCGTGATTTAAGTTCAGAACTTTGAGTGGGTAACGTCTGAATCGAAGTATAGCCCACACTGTCACTTTCACCAGTCGGCTTTGAGTTTCCGACACGCTGCTTTTGGGTCCTTTGACTGCTCGCCGAAGGTCGGTGGGGCGGGATCCTTCGGGGAACGGATAGAGCGTGGGGGGCTGTCAGCTTTTCCATCCGGCACTCGGCTCAAGACTTCTGTTTTCATCTTGCGGTGTTAGCTGCACGGGGTTTTCGGCCCCGTGCAACAGCCCAGCTGAGTGTCTTCACACAGGCGGCACATCTCACCCGAGGATGTGGCAAGCTCTCTCTTTGCAATGAGCTTGGCCTGGCTAGCTGTTCCAAACTCCTGGTGCAAGCACCCGTCATGGTCGGCAGTCGCCACCTGGGTCACAGTTTTGAGCCCTGTTCCGAGACTCGCTTGCACGGGGAAGTGGCGCGAATCACTTGTCGCCAAGCATTCTGCAATGCTGACGACTGCTACCCCTGTGTATGTGTGAGTGAGTGTGCGTGAGTGAGGTATGACGAGCTTTTATGTGTTGCCTTCCTTTACGGTAAGTACGACCGCGTGTGTGGGTTGATGCGTACGTGTGAGAAGGTATGTGGGTGCGTGGGACTGTGTAGAATCAGTGTCATGATGACACCTGACGCAAAGTGTATTCCCAGGTGCATGTGTGTGTTGGAATCCCTCCTGTATCTTCGCTTTCGAAGGGGGGAACAGACTGGACAGCTCCAGTTGTCGTCCTTAATGCTTTCCAAGAAGCTTGCAGCGTCCGGTCCCAACTTCTTGGTTACGCATCCTGCAGATGCGATGTAACCGCAAGAAGCACACCTCGACGAGGTGTCCGGCCTGTGTGCAATGCTGCACGTCGCGAATATGCATTCGCTCTCCGCTTCATCGTAATCCTCCCCGCGGGGGAGTTTCACGACGGGGATAGCACCCCATTCGACTTCTCCCTCGAGGATGTCAGTCCGAGTTAGTGCCATTTTTTGTTTGTACGTGCCGGGGGAGGATTAGCCTGTTAGTGAGTGATAGTGAGTGAATATGATCGGTAGGCTAATCTTCTCCCAAACACGCTGCCAGCGTTCTCTTTCGTGTTTACAATTAATTGTTATTACGAAAAAGGGGGCAAAACGGTGGGGCCTGCGTTTTGTCAGGCTTTGCTTTACCCCTCCAACCTCGCTTTTGGCGAGTGGATATGAGGTGTTCGCTCAGAAACGTAAGGATTCCAACTTGACGATCAAGCAAGCTTGCTGGGTGGGTATGTATGAAAAGGCACGCGCGCATGTGTGTGCATGTGGGTGTGTACCGCGCGAATCACTTCACGTCGCACAGCAAAGTGCAATGCGGTCGACGCTCGAACTTCGCATAAGCCACGATAGTAAATCTCGAAACCCTGAGAAACGAAGTACCACTGCCTGCGTACTACCCAGGGCAAGAAAGCGTCACGAGGCGCGCCGGAGGCAGAGGGCGCGAACCAGGATACGAAGGCGGAACAGCGCGCACGTGGACGACCGGCTCTGAAGAGGCCCGCGCCGCAAGCGGCGCGGGCAGCACGGAGTGCCTGCCAAGCAACGTAAGAAGGAAGACGAGGAGATTCAGATAGCACAGCAGGACGCCCGAGCCGAGGCGGCCGACGGACCACAGAGGCGAAAGGCAGAACAGGAAAGGCAGGCGCGGTCGGTACGAGAAGCGGCAATCGCGGTTAAGGCGACGGGTACAGAGCAGTCGTCGCACAGACGAGCAGTGAAGCGGCCCGCGTCGCAGGTGGCACAAACCGAAGAAGCCCGTGCGGCAGGGAGTGGAGACGAGGTGATGCAAGACGAAGGGGAAGCGCGAAGCGACCAGCCCGGACGGACGAACAAGACGCAAGACCAGGCGACCAAGAGAAGGAGGGGGACGCGACCGAGTGAGTAGTGGCGGTGATGAAACTTAGAAATGTGAACCCGGGTTTTCGCCTAGCGGCTCTTCATGCTATTCTGTGCACTGAGTCAGCGAGATGCGACTGAGAGCACACTGGCTGAAGAGCGAAAACTGTGTGATGAAACTGAGCAATGTGCAACCGAGTTTTTGCCTAAAGGCTTTTCATGCCATTCTGTGCGTCTGAGTGAGCGCAGAGACCCGGGCTAAGTAGCCTGGAACTAGTGTGACGGACCTTTCTTCGGGGGGGTCACGCACTCAAAGATCGACGTATACGCACAAACTACTTACGAACTACGCAGGAACTACGTGAGAGGGGGACGCGACCCAGAGACCCGGGCAAAGTAGCCTGGAACTAGTGCGATGGACCTTTCTTCGGAGGGGCTCACGCACTCAAAGATCGTTTTATACGCAGAAACTACGCACAAGCGGCGCGGGCAGCACGGAGTGCCTGCCAAGCAACGTAAGAAGGAAGACGAGGAGATTCAGATAGCACAGCAGGACGCCCGAGCCGAGGCGGCCGACGGACCACAGAGGCGAAAGGCAGAACAGGAAAGGCAGGCGCGGTCGGTACGAGAAGCGGCAATCGCGGTTAAGGCAACGAGTACAGAGCAGTCGTCGCACAGACGAGCAGTGAAGCGGCCCGCGTCGCAGGTGGCACAAACCGAAGAAGCCCGTGCGGCAGGGAGTGGAGACGAGGTGATGCACGACGAAGGGGAAGCGCGAAGCCCCCAGCCCGGACGGATCAACAAGACGCAAGACCAGGCGACCAAGAGAAGGAGGGGGACGCGACCCAGAGACCCGGGCTAAGTAGCCTGGAACTAGTGTGACGGACCTTTCTTCGGAGGGGCTCACGCACTCAAAGATCGACTTATACGCACAAACTACTTACGAACTACGCAGGAACTACGTGAGAGGGGGACGCGACCCAGAGACCCGGGCAAAGTAGCCTGGAACTAGTGCGATGGACCTTTCTTCGGAGGGGCTCACGCACTCAAAGATCGACTTATACGCAGAAACTACGCACAAGCGGCGCGGGCAGCACGGAGTGCCAAGCAACGTAAGAAGGAAGACGAGGAGATCCAGACAGCACAGCAGGACGCCCGAGCTGAGGCGGCCGACGGACCACAGAGGCGAAAGGCAGAACAGGAAAGGCAGGCGCGGTCGGTACGAGAAGCGGCAATCGCGGATAAGCCAACGAGTACAGAGCAGCCGTCGCGCAGAAAAGCAGTAAAGCGATCCGCGTCGCAGGTGGCACAAAACGTAGAAGCCCGTGCGGCAGGGAGTGGAGACGAGGTGATGCAAGACGAAGGGGAAGCGCGAAGCCCCCAGCCCGGACGGATCAACAAGACGCAAGACCAGGCGACCAAGAGAAGGAGGGGGACGCGACCCAGACACCCGGGCTAAGAAGCTTGGAACTAATGTGATGGACCTTTGTTCGGAGGGGCTCACGCACTCAAAGATCGACTTATACGCAGGAACTACGCAATACGGCTGTTCGGGGGTGCCAAATACGTGATGGGAACGACAACATACCTCAACGAAAGCCCCGTAGAAGTCGATCAGGTACGGGCTGAGCTTGCCCTTATCATGGTGCTTGTACAGCGTCGCAAGCTCCTTCCCGATTTCGTCCAGGTGGTGGTTGATCAGCTTGATCTCCTTCAGTGCGATCTTTTCGTTTGTCCGCTTCACGCGTGCCTCGCGCACACACCCGCTCGACCCTTGTCCAATGACCCCGATGATCTCAATGTCCTCCGGCTGCGTTTGTGAAAGTGAGTGAGTAGTGGCGGTGATGAAACTTAGAAATGTGAACCCGGGTTTTCGCCTAGCGGCTTTTCATGCTATTCTGTGCACTGAGTCAGCGAGATGCGACTGAGAGCACACTGACTGAAGAGTGAAAACTGTGTGATGAAACTGAGCAATGTGCAACCGAGTTTTTGCCTAAAGGCTTTTCATGCCATTCTGTGCGTCTGAGTGAGCGAGATGCGACTGAGAGTATATGACTGAAGAGTGAAAACTGTGTGATGAAACTGAGAAATGTAAACCGAGTTGTTGCATGAAGGCTTTTCATGCTATTCTGTGCACTGAGTCAGCGAGATGCGACTGAGAGCACACTGACTGAAGAGCGAAAACTGTGTGATGAAACTGAGCAATGTGCAACCGAGTTTTTGCCTAAAGGCTTTTCATGCCATTCTGTGCGTCTGAGTGAGCGAGATGCGACTGAGAGTATATGACTGAAGAGTGAAAACTGTGTGATGAAACTGAGAAATGTAAACCGAGTTGTTGCATGAAGGCTTTTCATGCTATTCTGTGCGTCTGAGTGAGCGAGATGCGACTGAGAGTATACTGACTGGGGAGTGGGTGTGATGAGACTCAGTGCATTTCAACGGAAATTGATGGAGTACTGAAGCTGAACAGAGTGGAGTGTTTGTTCTTCGCGTACACCACCGTGTGTTGTTTTGTCACTCAGGACTTTGACCTGTTGTGTTTGTGTGATTTGTCGCGTAGGGGTAGACCGCATGATCTCACGTCCGTTCAACACGTGGTTCGGTAGTTACAGCACTTGGGAATCCCTTCGGTTCTTCGTCCAGCAGCTTTTGTCGAGCATTTCCTCCCAAGTTGGCGCTTATGTGAATAATAATTGAGTTGCAGCTCTTGACAAAGATAGACGGGAAAAAAGAAGGTGTTTTTATTCTTCGCTTTTTCTCACGAACGGGGGGGTCGGTCTTGCTTTTGGCTTTGTAGGTTCTCCCGACTCCCCAATTCGTGGTTAGCACAAACTCAAGAGGTCTAGTCAACTATTCCCTGCAGTACTGGCATACTTTCAAAAAGAAAAAGGAGGACTTTACCGTTAACACACTTGTATATTTTTCGACTACCGTTAATACACGTGACGTTTTTTTACCACATGATACACTTCAAAGACTCCCCCCGCACAGGAACTCTGGTAGGTGTTTGCTTTGCCTAGTGGAAATCCCTCGATGAATCGCAAGTATTCAGACTGAAAAGTGCGCGGTGACACTTAAAGCGGGTGCAAATCGAAAGCTGAGAGAAAGCTACATACTTTGAGAGTGAGGATGGATCCTCTGTCGCGGTCGATTCCAGAGCTCGAAATGACGGTGTTCTGTTTTGGAATTGCATTGGTTCGCACGCGCAGAGTGTCTTTTTTAGAGCTAATTTAACTTAAAGTTCGCTTGAAATTCCGGGGGTTTAGGGTCTCCGTGTGACCGTTCATGAATGGGTTCTCTTAGAGCAAGAAAGGGCTATATGGTTACGGGTTGTATATTTTTAAGTGCACGCTTTCGTCATGGGTTATGGCTAGCCATGTCCCGTGTTTTTTTATTGGGGAAGGGCAGTGCTCCCGCTAACCTCACTTTTAGTGAGGAACCCAAAACCCTGGGTTGGGCTTTTTTTTCCCCTCCCACTCTCGCGTTGGTGCAGGCTATTAGCAACTTTTTCCAGGGGGTCACCCAAATCTATGGAGGCGCACCCAATGCACATGTCGGGATTTCGCGCCCTTCCTCGGCGCAAAACGGAAGAGCGAAGATTCCGATTCCTTTTCAATTTACGAATGTCAGTAACAGCAGCAGATGCAATCGACGGGTTCACGACAAAACGGGAGTCCAACCAAGCGAAGGGTTGGCATAGTGGCACTCATTTGACAAGACATCGGCTAGCTCTGTGTGTGTGAAAATTTGGAAAAACATAGCAATGGCCAGTTGGAAAATTTGGCCAAAATCTGCCAAAAATGGCCAAAATCGGAAAAATGGCAAAAATGGCCAAAATTTGGAAAATTTGGCCAGGATGGCCAAAATCTGGAAAATTTGGCCGAAATGGCCAAAATCTGGCAAAAATTGCCAAAATCTGGAAAATGTGGCAAAAAATGGCCAAAATCTGCCAAAAATGGCCAAAATCTGAAAAGTATGGAAACTAGTTTCGAACCTTCCAAAAGTAAACGAAGCACTTCCAAAACTAGAAACGAACCGTTCCAAAAGTAAACGAACCGATTCCAAAACTAGTTTCGAACCTTCCAAAAGTAAACGAAGCACTTCCAAAACTAGAAACGAACCGTTCCAAAAGTAAACGAACCGATTCCAAAACTAGTTTCGAACGTTCCAAAAGTAAACGAAGGACTCCCCAAGCTAAAGCAGCCTAAAAAGAGCCCAGAAACGAACCGATTCCAAAACTAGTTTCGAACCTTCCAAAACTAGAAACGCCCAACCCAGGTTTTCGGGTTCCTCACTACACAAAAGTGAGGTTAGCGGGAGCACTGCCCTGTGGTGAACAAAAAATTGATTTGAATTGGTCTTGAAGTTTTTCCGGGTTTGTAGAGTGAAAGTTCGCTTGAAACTCCGGGGTTTTAAAGTCTCCGGGTGACCTTCGTCGTTAAGGGAAGATATTCTTTGTGTCAGGTTTGTACCGGGGGGGGTCCGGGTTTTTTATTTTGTCTGTCCCAGCATGCAGCCTTCGGTGGACTTTGCCACGTCCCGCGGTCGTCTGGTGCTCGTGGGGGTTGTCCCGCTCTTTGCGGTGCGACAGGCTGCTGTATCGTGTATATTTTGCCGGTTTGACGGCCCTTCCGTAGAAAGAAGGGCAGAACTGCCTACGCTAAACCCACTCGTCTGTGCCATCGGAACGGAAGTCTGCAACAAGCGGATTCGAACGGGCGGTTCCCCTCCTATCAAGTACAAACGGTTTACCCTCGCCTAGAAGGTGCATCCTTTCAAGCTGTGGCTGATCAAGCCGCTGTGAGCTCTGCAAGGGTTTCGATGCACTCCGAAATGCGGGTACGAACAACCCCAGCAACTGCGGAGGAATGGCTACCGAGCATGGGTGCGTGGCGTTCGTGGCTGCGAGCAAACAAGCGTCACGCAATCAGCATAGACAGGTCATCACTCGTTCTGCAGTGGTCGTCAGTTCGCATGAGCTCAATGTGTCGGACGGAGCAGTAGTGTCGACTTGAAACGTAAGCACGTACCGCGGATGCAGAAAGTCGATGCAGACGCCAGGCATTCGAGGCCGTTCTGTGAGCGTACGACAGGCAAGACGGCAGAAAGCAGGCAAGAGAGCGTGCCGTACCTCGGCAGGTCGCTCGAGAACGACGGCTCGACGTGGAACATTCGCCCCCAGGAACAATACCCAGCGGACTGGAAGCGCAGGCAGGCCCGGACGAATGGAAGCATGAGGTGAAGCAGGAGAGACGAGAGCCGGAGAAACGGGGTCGCGCCAGTGGCAGACCCGGACGTTCGGGCTGCACAAAAGTCGAAGAAGAAGTCTAAAGACGAGGAAACACTGACTCATACCAGCTGAGAACAGCCAATCAGGGAGCCCAGAGTACAGAGGAGCCTACGGCGGTGGTGAAGTAACGAAGCTCGCTTGACTGTCACCCCTCTAGTTAGCAGTCCGGCAAGAGCCAGCATGACACAGCCGTATCAGAAGGAGAAAGCTCACTCAAAACCACATACGAGGACATGACTTTGGAAATGATGCTTCATTAGGAAAAGCGCGAGGGCGGAGGTTTATTCGGCTTGTACCAGGCCGACTGCGCCAAGTTCCTCGGTTCCAGTAGTGTCGGGAGAGTTTGAGGCAAGTGGTGGGGCTGGTGGTCGGTTGTAGTCCGTTGCGTCAAGCACAACCGGGCTTGCGCTCTGGAGGCTTTGGAAAATAGTGGTTCCTGTCTGTCAGAGGTGTGCATTCACTCGCTGCCCTAATCCCTGACTGCACGTGTCACTTGCAGTGTGGTGTGGGCCAGTCAGATCATGCTTGTGCCTGCCTGAGTCTGGTCTGCGTTCTCGTGGCTCACTCCCACGACACTGGAAACCCCGAACCTACAACCAGGGCTTACGCTCCGTTTTCGGTCTCAGAGAAAATACGTGTGGTCCACTTGTGGGCGCTTAAATTTCGAGGGGAAAATAACCTTTCTCCGTATGTGTGACGGTAGTAGTAGTAGTAGTTGTCATCTCACCCCCGCAGATACGGGAGTAAAACGGAGCAGTGTTTGCATTCAAACAATTCAAGTGCGGCGGCAGCAGAAACTGTCAAGCCGTGACAGCATTCGGATGAGGTGTACTTGCCGGCCTTGACCACTAGTGGGCCTGGACTCCCCTGCATGTGGACCAATAAATCAAAATCCACATGTGGTACCTGTGGATCCACACGTGGGGGAACAACATCCAAAAAGAATTAACGTGTGGAAATCCACACACACACGTTCCACACATGGAGCGTAAGCCCTGCCTACAACACTACCCACAACCCACCGCTGCCTCAGCTCCACGAGTCGCTGCCACAGCTCTCCCACACAAAAATCCCTTGAGATTGGGGTTTCCCCAATCTTGCCACATTGTTGCAAACGTCACTGCTGACGAGTTTTTGACGTTCGAGGGCGGCAATGAAAAGATATGCTCGAAATGGGTGAATTCCATATTTTTGGGAAATTTTTGGCGCCCCCTAAGCACACCTACATATAATTCCAGATTAAACCGGACATATATGTCCGGTTGGTCGGAGTTGGGTAAAAACAATTCTGATAACGGGCTTGGTGAGTGGTTGCTGCTGGCTGTGAAAGACAGCGGGCAGCAAATTTGATGGAATTCCGGGGGTATAGAGGCGTGTCCTGCCTAAACATTAAACCAAGGGTTTCCCCTCCTGCGCACATGAAAACAGTACATACGTCGGATAAGTGACATGATCCCCCGTAAGAGACGTAGGTGCCTCCTTTCGACTCAACTTCAGCGACAATTTCGGGCGATATCTTCAGCGTTTTCTTCTTCATCATTGGTTGTAGGCGGCGGGGTTGCTAGAGTGTAGTGCGGGGAGAGACAAACGGGAGAGAGAAAAAAAGACAAATACAGAGAAAGCGTGTGGTGAGTGTGCGTGTGTGTTTTTTTTTTTTTTGTGTGTCTGTGCGCAGGTCATTATGCAGACATGCGTTCTTTGCGCCACGCTTGTTCAACGGGAGAACCCCCCCGTTTGGGGTTCCACCAAGAGCCTGCCTGGGGGGCGCGAGCACCGACGCAGATTTACGTCACTAGTCCGTTTTGAGCCGTGCAGTGACAGATGCCTGTATCTGCGGAGCACTACGACACGCCTCAATGCAGGCGAAGTTGAGTTTGTGCCCCAAGCACCAAATCCAAATGGCAAATGGTACCAACTGGTCGCGCAGGCGCTAAAAGAAAATTACTCAAAACAAAATCGAAAACAAGAAATAAATGAAAGCACAAGTATTTCTGAACACTCAAAGAACGCTCATCGAACACGCTGGCGCACGTTGCGTGCGCTTGTCACGTGTTCTTGGGCCTCCGTCGGATTGAAGTAGAGAGAAGGATTGGAGGAAAAAGCCCTTCGCCAAGACGAAATGATGTCTTTGGCCTCTGTGTAAAAAGGATAGGACGCGTACTTCAGCTTGCGATTGTCAGAGTGAAGTAGAACGGAACGCTCGTCTTCAGACCCCGTACTTGAATCGGTGTCACTGGAAGCTTTTGCATCTTCAAACTCACCAGCAAGGCCAGCCGAGTCGTCATCAGAGTCGCCCTCATCGTCAGGATTCCCTGGCCGTGTCAGCTGCTTTCTGGCTCGAACAGAAACCCCGTCCACGACAAAGGTTGTTAACACGTGTTCCATCACAGCAGAAGGAACCGTATTCCCTTCCCCAGTAGATGGCATGTTGAGAGCAATAAACAACAGCTTGCGCAATGTTGTTTCGCTCATGCCTTTCCTGAGGTAGGTTCTGATCAGCTTTACTCTGGAGAAAAGCCGCTCAACGCCAGCACTTCCAAGTGGGAAGACCAGTGCCATTTTCAAGACTTGGCATGTCTCCGGGAATCGGAGCTGGCAGTGGGTGTCGCGAAGGAAATCAAGGGTGTTCTCTGTGAATGAACATTTCTTGTTCACATTCGTCATTTGCTTCATGCGCACCAGTGCTTCAGGCAACTGCTCACGCACCGTTGCCTCAAAGGCCTGGCTGTAAAAAGGAGGCTGAACGGTCCACGTGGTCGCGCCTGTTGGGTGCACGGTCTTCTTCTCTTTCCTGGTACAGCAAAAGTGGGCAAAAAACGGGTTGAGTTTCTTGAGCAGCGGGTCAAGCCTCTGTGGCAACAATCGCGATGCAACATCACTCGGAGTTCCGCACGTCAGATCCACATCATGGAAAAGGCTTTCCACTAAGGGGCCGTTTGGATCGTACACACCCAAAGATGACAGCACAGGTAGATCCCCGAGTCTCTCTTCAACCAACGAAATGAGCCGATCCAAGAACGGCGTCGCAAACTCGCGATGGAAAGCGACAAAAAAGGCGTAATCTAGAGGCTGGCGATTCCAGGAAGGTGGCACTGCATCCTTGAGTTTTTCCCAGAAGGTTATGTACTCAACAAAGTGCAGTCTTTCTTCAGGATCTTCCGCTATCTGCTCGTCCGTCAGAGGAATATCACGCAGACGCCGAAGCCAGCTCAGGTAATACTCCTTTAGCTTCAGCACTTCTGTCCAACACGTGTCCGACCTTTGCAGGGATTGGCTCAGTTTCGAAAGAATGGGAGTTGCTTGTGCGAGCAGGCTGAACGATAAGCAAACAGTGTGATTCAGTTTCTCGCGAAGATGCAGGGCTTGTGGTATGTCTTTCTCTTCGCAAAGCCGGGCAATCGCAAGCAGAATGGGCTTGATGCACTCTGCTATTGTTTGAGCGGCGCGTTCATGGGAAACCCATCTTGTGTCGCCAGGTTCCACAAGTTCCAAATCTCGGAAGACAAAGAAGTTGTCGGTCACAGAACAGGCTTCCTTACACTCTTTAAACTTTCGTGTCTTGTACGAAATATCACCCTGTCCTTTCCGAAACAACGAAAAGATTTCTTCAGTTGCAGTGACTGATGCCTGTATCTGCGGAGCACTACGACACGCCTCAATGCAGGCGAGGTTGAGTTTGTGCCCCAAGCACCAAATCCAAATGGCAAATGGTACCAACTGTTCGCGCAGGCGTGTCTGTACACCCTTGTAGTCGCCTTTCATTGTACTGCAGCCATCAGTTGCGATGCCCATAGTTGTTGTCCACGTTTGAACATTATCTGCCATGCCCGCAATGTGAGCTGCGACGTTTTCCCCAGTCGCTGATTTGCGCAAAGGAAGTATGTCCCAAAAGACTTCTTCAACCCCCTCTTCCGACAGTATTTTGAAAAACAGTGCATGTTGTTTTGAGCGCTTTACGTCCTCTGCTTCGTCAAACATGATGCTCGTGAACTCTGACGCTTGAATTTTCTCCAGCACATGGGATTTGCACCACGAGTACAAAGAATCCACAATTACTTCTAGGAAGTACGGTGACGACATATTCAAACGCGTCTTGCAGAACGAACGAATTGAATCGTCAAACAGGGATACCAGACTGAACGTGTCACGAATGCTGGACATGGGCAGGTCGCGCTTGATGGTATCAACAATTGTCTGGATGACGAAGACCAGGTGTTGTGTGTTCATAAGGCGCTGTTTGAGGTCTTCCAAAGTGGAAGGCAGCTGGCAAGAAGACGGAAGACGCATCTGATCTTCCAACAAGTTCAGAAATGAACTCCAGGCCTTGTTATGACCCACGGTCTTCTTCCGGTGCTTTTCGATGTACTGTGGTAGGAGCCCCTTTTTGAAGACTTCAAAAGGAATGCACAGATTAATGAAGGCACGCTTTTTCTTACCCGCTGTCTGTCTACGACAGCATCGACAATACATTCCTTGACTTGTGCACAGAATCCACGGATTCGCTTTCAAGACCCCTCGGAAACGCTTGTTGGAGAACAAGTCGGGAGGGATGCACAAAAGCTCGAAGTCAGTGGGAAACATCGAGCCAGTACCACCAAATTGCGGAACACAAGCACCATCGTCTAGTCCGTACTTGGACCGTAAGAAGGCGCTTACTTCGTAGTCCAGCAACGACACATATGGCGCAGGACCTGCAATGCGCTTGTACTCCCGGGGCTTCGTTGCCTGCTTGCGCTTTCCAGCCGACCTGCTCGCCAGTATCTCACGCAGCGCTATCCTCTCTTCCAGGGTTTCACGGGTGAACTGCTCCTTTACCAGAAGCACCAGCTGACGGAGGTAGGCATCACTCAGGTACAGGTTCTTTGGTTCCTGAGGTCCACTTGTGGGGAAGCTAGGAAGAGCTGCCTGAGTAGATACAGCGTTCGGTGTTTCGGCTTCGACTTCCATGGCTGTTTGTACCTCTCCCTCTGACAGCCTACGTGCAGTTACTTCTGCGGCCATCTGCTTTTCCAGCTCTTCTTGCGCCGCCTTTGCTCTTGCTGCAGCTTCAACCGCTTCCTTCTTCTCCGCCGCAATCCTTTTCTCCTCAGCCACCCAGGCTTTCCCCGTCTCTCCCACAAGTTGCACCCATGTCTTTTTGCCGCCGGTATCACTTGAAGCAAGCTCGTCCGCCTTCTTCAGCAACCACACCTTCTTGGGCTGAGGGAAGTTCTGGGAACTGGAAAACCCACGAACTAGAAGTTGAAGGCTCAAGAACTCCTTCACGTCTGCAACTTCAGTGCCGACTTTTGCGGGCTTGACGGAGAAGAGGGTATTCTTTCCAGGCCATGGTTTGGGGTACGAGCGATGCACCACAGGA
Source organism: Diplonema papillatum (assembly GCA_030068145.1). Lineage (NCBI taxonomy): Eukaryota > Euglenozoa > Diplonemea > Diplonemida > Diplonemidae > Diplonema > Diplonema papillatum. Next base: position 230,458 of record JAPJBO010000265.1, read on the forward strand.
ATGGTCTTGAAGTCCGCTGCGGTCCATAGCTCATACTCTGTGTGGTAGGCCAGGGATGGAATCTGGCCTCCTGGACCTGTAACTCCAGGTTTTCGCGAGCATCCCCCAAAGAGTGCGTTCATTTTTTCATTGCTTGCTCTTTCTTTCGGGTATTCCTGGTTGAGTATGAAAATGCTGCCAGAGTCCGAAAGCCGATTGTTTTTCCAATGTGTGTGAGGGATTTTCTAGCAAGAATCGGGTTGTCCGGGGGTTTCTCCAAAAGTTGGTTTCTCTTTTTCGGGGTGTTGGCAAAACCCTGCAAAGGCCCATCCTGCGACAAAGGCCTATCCTGCGACAAAGGCCCATCCTGCGACAAAAGCCCATCCTGCGACTACGGCTGCCCTGCAGCCACGACAGGCCTCTGTCCGTAGCTCTACTGAGGCAGACCCAGTATAGACCTGCCAAAACCCAATCCGAGGTAGTGTACCCCTCCCCAAGCCCGCCCCCGATTTCCTTTTTTTTTTTTTTTCGGTTTTTTACCTCACCCAACTGTACAGGTGCATAACCCCCTGTCTGTGCGTGTACGTTTCCCGTATTAATATTTTTTGCTGTGTGCGTTCAACCTCGAGAAGACCTCTGTCTTCTTTCTTCTTCCTTTTTTTTACACCCACCACCGAACGAAAATGAAGTCCCGTTCACCTTCGCCGGTGCTCCTGCTCTCTCTCGATTCTGTATTGCGGTTCTTCTTTTCTTTCTTTCACCTGCAATCAGTCGGGATTTCGTACGAGAAATAGGGGGGTTTCAAGTCTTACCGGCCTTGCAAGTCCAGGGGTCGCTGCCTTGTGTGGGCTTCTTGAATCGAGAAGCAATAGCAGGCTTCGAACAAGGTGGATCCGGTCAAGAAGCGAGCGAGAAGCGATAGCAGGCTTCAAACAAGGTGGACCCGGTCAAGAACAAGTTGCGAGAACTCGGGCCCTGTAACGGCTGAGTACACCTAAGCAGGGCTGCATCCTCGTGTAGCCGTGTTGCGTATAACATGCAGGGTCAAAACCTTGTGTCTTTTTGGTAAACGCTGCTGCGGGGCCGATGGCCACCAAGAAAAAAAATTGGAGAAAAAAAATTGCTCAACTTCATCAAAAATCACCGCAGTTTTTGTTCCAAATTTCTTTTTAAAAACCCCCATTTTTTTCCAGAAAAAATGGGTGGCCATTTTTTTTTTGGGTCTAAACCCCTGTTTACCCAAAAGACACAAGGTTTTGACCCTGCATGATAAGGCGTCGTGGGGGCCTGGTCAGCCACCTCATCACAGGCCTCAATGGCCAACAGAGGTCTCAACCTAGGCCCCCTCATCTTTCAGGCCATGTCCGGGTTCCTTTCTTCTCTTTTTTTAACAGCCAGCAGAGGTGCCGACCAAGACCTCATCGTCTTGCAGGCCATGTCTGGGTCCCTTTCTCCTCCCACCGATTCAACGGCCAACAAAGATCGACCTAGACCCCCTCATCTTGCAGGCCCTGTGGGTCCCTTTCTCTTCTTGCTTACCAGTTCGCAGAGGTGTCGACCAAGATACCATAGTCTTTCAGGCCATGTCTGGGTCACTTTCTCCTTCCACTGGTTCAACGGCCAACAGAGTCTCGCCTCATCTTTCAGGTCATAGCCTGTTCTCTTTCTCCTCCAGTTACTTAACAGCCAGCAGAGGTGTCGATCTGGACCTCATCGTCTTTTAGGCCATGTCTGGATCAGTTTCTCCTTCCACTGGTTCAACGGCCAACAGAGTCTCGCCTCATCTTTCAGGTCATGGCCTGTTCTCTTTCTCCTCCAGTTACTTAACAGCCAGCAGAGGTGTCGATCTGGACCTCACCGTCTTTTCGGCCATGTCTGGATCAGTTTCTCCTCCCACTGGTTCAACGGCCAACAGAGTCTCGACATAGACCCCCTCATCTTTCAGGTCACGGCCGGTTCTCTTTCTCCTCCAGTTTCTTAACAGCCAGCAGAGGTGTCTACCAAGACCTCATCGTCTTTCAGGCCATGTCGGAGTCACTTTCTCCTTTTTCTCAACAGCCAGCATAGGTGTCTACCAAGACCTCATAGTCTTTCAGGCCATGTCGGAGTCAGTTTCTCCTTTTTCTCAACAGCCAGCACAGGTGTCTACCAAGACCTCATCGTCTTTCAGGCCATGTCGGAGTCACTTTCTCCTTTTTCTCAACAGCCAGCACAGGTGTCTACCAAGACCTCACCGTCTTTCGGGCCATGTCAGGGTCAGTTTCTCATCCCACTGGCTCAACGGCACCAACAGAGGTCTCAACCTAGACCCCCTCTCTCCCGGGCCATGTCGGAGTCACTTTCTCCTTTTTCTCAACAGCCAGCACAGGTGTCTACCAAGACCTCACCGTCTTTCGGGCCATGTCAGGGTCAGTTTCTCATCCCACTGGCTCAACGGCACCAACAGAGGTCTCAACCTAGACCCCCTCTCTCCCGGGCCATGTCGGAGTCACTTTCTCCTTTTTCTCAACAGCCAGCACAGGTGGCTACCAAGACCTCATCGTCTTTCAGGCCATGTCGGGGTCACTTTCTCCTTTTTCTCAACAGCCAGCACAGGTGTCTAGCAAGACCTCATCGTCTTTCAGGCCATGTCGGGGTCACTTTCTCCTTTTTCTCAACAGCCAGCACAGGTGGCTACCAAGACCTCATCGTCTTTCAGGCCATGTCGGGGTCACTTTCTCCTTTTTCTCAACAGCCAGCACAGGTGTCTACCAAGACCTCATCGTCTTTCAGGCCATGTCGGGGTCACTTTCTCCTTTTTCTCAACAGCCAGCACAGGTGGCTACCAAGACCTCATCGTCTTTCAGGCCATGTCGGGGTCACTTTCTCCTTTTTCTCAACAGCCAGCACAGGTGTCTACCAAGACCTCATCGTCTTTCAGGCCATGTCGGAGTCACTTTCTCCTTTTTCTCAACAGCCAGCACAGGTGGCTACCAAGACCTCATCGTCTTTCAGGCCATGTCGGGGTCACTTTCTCCTTTTTCTCAACAGCAATGGATTAACAGTGGGTCTGCAGACGGCTCATTAAATCGGTGGCAATCTACGCGGGGAAGGTGCCTTTTGGGCCCAGTTGGATAACAATTGCTAGTACATGTCCGAAGAATCCAACTCGATTCAACCCCGTGGCCTTAAAACCGCCAGCACAGGTGTCTACCAAGACCTCATCGTCTTGCAGGCCATGTCGGAGTCACTTTCTCCTTTTTCTCAACAGCCAGCACAGGTGGCTACCAAGACCTCATCGTCTTTCAGGCCATGTCGGGGTCACTTTCTCCTTTTTCTCAACAGCCAGCACAGGTGTCTAGCAAGACCTCATCGTCTTTCAGGCCATGTCGGAGTCACTTTCTCCTTTTTCTCAACAGCCAGCACAGGTGGCTACCAAGACCTCATCGTCTTTCAGGCCATGTCGGGGTCACTTTCTCCTTTTTCTCAACAGCCAGCACAGGTGTCTAGCAAGACCTCATCGTCTTTCAGGCCATGTCGGAGTCACTTTCTCCTTTTTCTCAACAGCCAGCATAGGTGTCTACCAAGACCTCATCGTCTTTCAGGCCATGTCGGGGTCAGTTTCTCCTTTTTCTCAACAGCAATGTATTAACAGTGGGTCTGCAGACGGCTCATTAAATCGGTGGCAATCTACGCGGGGAAGGTGCCTTTTGGGCCCAGTTGGATAACAATGGTAACTCCATTGCTAATACATGTCCGAAGAATCCAACTCGATTCAACCCCGTGGCCTTAAAACCGCCAGCACAGGTGTCTACCAAGACCTCATCGTCTTGCAGGCCATGTCGGAGTCACTTTCTCCTTTTTCTCAACAGCCAGCACAGGTGGCTACCAAGACCTCATCAGCGGTCTCAACTCAGACCCCCTCATCTTTCTGACAAGTTCGTAGTCACAGTAGTCACAGATGCAGGAAAGGAAGAGGGTGGGCAGCGGAAAGCGTAGGTTTGCTTCTCTCTCTCCCTTTCTTTTTTTTTTCTCTCGTAGTAACAATGCTTTGTAAACCCAAAAGAAAACGCTGGCAGCGTGTTTGGGAGAAGATTGGCCTAACGATCATATTCACTCACTATCAATCACTGACAGGCTAATCCTCCCCCGGCACGTACAAACAAACACACGCCTATTCTTTTTTCTTCTTTTCGTTTTACACCTGGTAGTTGGTACCAGGGAAAGCCTGCTACACGGGAGCCAAGCTTCACGTGTTAGAGCCACGGGCCTACGGGTCAAGTGGCTACCGATTTCCCAAACTAAAGAATCAAGGCTTGGCGCACCTTGGGGCTTGGCGCTCGCGCTGAACACAAGCTCGTCGAGACGGTCAGCCGCAGGGCAGAGCGGACGGGGTTGTAGCACTGTGCTGCCTCCGACTCAAGCTTTGCAAGCTATGGTTAACCGTCACGTTCCTGGACCAGGAGCGGCCTTTTTCTTCTTCTTCTTCTTCTTCGTTTTACACCGCAGGCAGGGCAATAGCTTACCTCAGCGTCTTCGGCCCGTTTTCCAAAAACAGGACCGCTAACGGCTTTATGCTCTGCCCTGTTCACTAGGAGCATCGCTGTTGCTTTCTTTTCCTGCCCTGAGTGATATGCTTAAGTTTAGCGCGTAGATCTTCAACAGCTGAGGTCGGTGAGAGTTTCATTCGAACGACATGTTTTTCCAAAAATCAATCCATGCCTTTGAAGTGGGAACCGCACGAGACTAGACGATTTTTTGGAAATCGTCCGTCGCTCTCATTGAAGACCCATTGACCGAAGCAGAAGAAAGCGCCAGTAGTGCTATCCAACAGGCTCAATACTATAGAAGTCCTATACTTTTCTTTTTAGCCACATGCAATGCGTGAGGCAACTGAACCGCCCAAGTAGGACCTTCTGATCATGATCATTTGCCAAATTTGCCACCTGAAACCACGTCCACATGAACGTGTTGAGACCATGCTTTGGCGTGATTCCTCAAAATTTCCCCCCTCTCAGCCATATAGACTGGAGTCGGTTATTTTTCTAGACTGTTTCTTGTAGTAAGCGGTCGGTTTTTTGAAGTCTCCGTTTGACTTGTGAGAATTTTTCTCTCTTTTTTCGGCTGGCAAGTTCAGGGCATATTGGTTTACAGATTTCTGGGGTTTGCAGATTTAGACCGGTTACAGGGGGTGGCTTTGGGTCCAGTGTTCAGACGCTTCTTCTAATTTCTGGAATTGCAGCAGCAACGTACTCCGAGCACATGGCACGAGCCTCATTGTTTTTTTTTTCCCCCCCGGCCGGGTTTGGTACCAGGGAAAGCCTGCTACACGGGAGCCAAGCTTCACGTGTTCGGCGGTACTGCAGAGCCACGGGCCTACGGGTCAAGTGGCTACCGATTTCCCAAACTAAAGCATCAAGGCGTGGCGCACCTTGGGGCTAGCGCTTGCGCCGAACACAAGCTCGTCGAGACGGTCAACCACAGGGCAGAGCGGACGGGGTTGTGGCACTGTGCTGCCTCTGACTCAAGCTTTGCAAGCTGTGGTTGACCGCCACGTTCCACGTGCGGCAAAGGCTAGTCTGCTCCCGTCCGACTACCTCTTCAGGCGGTGTCTAGTTTGATCTGCCGCGAAACCGTGCCCAGCGAACCTGGAAAATACTCGAGGGGCTGCCTTGTGCTTACTTCGAAGGAGGCTAGAGAGGGAGAAACAATACAACTACAAAGTGGGTCTTTTGTGTTGAACGCTTACGCCCGCCACTGAACGCAGATTCACCTGTGGTTCGTGTGGGCTACAGCACATTTACCTCCTTTTGATCTTTTGCAGCTGGCAGCCTCCTCAAGTATATCCTACAAAGCAGGTGTTTATACAAGAAAAAAAACAGCTACTTTTAGCCCTACTTCCAGAGTGAGTCCCCCCCAGTGGGTTTAAAAGTCTCCGGATGACCTTTTTGGCGATAAATGGGAATCCACTTTGTGCCCGAAAGGCACCGTCCCCGCGTAGGTTGCCACCGATTTAATGAACCGTCCGCCCAGATTCGTAGTAGTAATCCATACAAAGAATGGGTAAGCTCGCTTAGAGGTCTGGGGGTTTGAAGTCTCCGGGTGGCCATCGTCGTAAAGGTTCCTTAAAGGCATCGTGCCAGTGTGCGTATCGGATCTGCGGTAGTGCCAGTGCGTGAGCCTGTGTTGGAATGCCTTCTGTTGCTTCGCTATTCCTGGGAAGTCGATAGAAGGTCGAAGCGGGAGTACAAGAAGGGGGCAAACGGTGGGACCTGCGTTTTGTCAGGCTTTGCTTTACCCCTCCAACCTCGCTTTTGGCGAGTGGATACGAGGTGTTCGCTCAGAAACGTAAGGATTCCAACTTGACGCGCCGAAAGTGCTCAAGCAAGCTTCCTGGGTGTATGTGTGTGTGTGTCTTTTGTTGACTGTAGCTGACTATTCGACTTATTCTAGAGCGCATTGCTCTGAGACTTGCATGGCTTAATCCTTGACACAATAAGAGGCTTGAGTATGGCGGGGGTTGATAAAAGTGAGAGGGTGCAGCTCGTTTCGGGTGTTGTGTCACTCCGTTGTGAAACCTTGTGAAGTCCCCTAACGCGTTTAGAGGGTGCTTGGGATTGGGTAGGGTGTGGTCGTTCTACTTCTTCTCTTTTAGTGAGGAACCCAAAAACCTGGGGTGGGCCTTTTAGAGTAGACCGTGATGAAGTGCTGTGGCTGCACGATACCACCAACGGGAAAAAGATGAGGAATTCCTCACCCACTTTTTTCCAGCCTTTTTTTTTTTTTTTGAGGAATTCCTCGCCCTTAGCGGGAGCACTGAAGAGAGCAGCCCCTAGGTGACTGCCGCTTCGATCCGCAAACTACGGCCGAGCTAGCCCCCCGGGAGCGGTTAAAAAGTTTTCTCCTTTTTTAGAGTGAAAGTTCGCTTGAAACTCCGGAGTTTTGAAGTCTCCGGGTGACCTTCGTCGTTGTGGGAAGATATCCCTTGTGCTCTGAGTGCCGTGAGAGTGGTGGTTACACGAGGTAAGAGGATCGGTGGGTACCTTGGTTGTTGGTCATTGGTGGTTTCGGCCATTGTCCACATACCTTACTTACGGTAGGCCCTTTTTAGAGTGAAAGTTCGCTTGAAACTCCGGGGTTTTAAAGTCTCCGGGTGACCTTCGTCGTTAAGGGAAGATATTCTTTGTGCTCTGAGTGTCGTAAGAGTGGTGGTTACACGAGGTAAGAGGATCGGTGGGTACCTTGGTCGTTGGTCATTGGTGGTTTCGGCCATTGTCCACATACCTTACTTACGGTAGGCCCTCCTCAGTATGGTGCCGCAGTAGGTGACTGTCTGTCTTCTTGGTACCGTCTGACCGTCTCTTTTCGTGTATTTGTGGTGCTGCTTATGGTATGCGCAGGTTGAATATCCGTAACTATATCGTATTGCAATACGGGTGGGGTGCTACAATTAACGTAGCAAGGAGTCGCGAATAGAAGTAAATAAAGAAAGAAAAAATTTTTTTTTGATTTTAGATGGTTTTATTGTCCAAACAACCAGGCCTGCTCTCTCATTTTATTTTCTCGCACAAAAAAATTTCTCTTGATTTTCTTCACAAACGAAAAAAAAAAAGTATTCTCAAAACAGGCCGGTTAAAATAACTATTTATTACTAGGACTAAAAAAAGCCTTTTGACGTTTTTGAGGAGTTTTACAGCAAATGCGAGCCATTGAGGTGTTTCCGACGATTTTTGAGTAGTGCAACGGCCTCAAAACATGTTTTTGTAGGGGTCCAGTACCATGATGGGTGCACTGGGTGTATCACCTTTGCCAGTTTAGTGCATTAGAATGTCCAGGAAATAATTTTTTTTATTCATCCCCGCAAACCCGTCCTAGGAATAAAAAAATTTATAGTCCTGGCAGGAAATAAAGGCTTTTTATAGAACGGATTTTTGCTTGCGAGGCCAGTATGAAAAGTGCCGTCCAGAAATAAAAGGGTTTTTAACCACAGGAGTTTCTGGTGAAAACTTTTTTGTGCCTGCAAGGCCAGTGTCACGGAGGCTAGAGGACCCGCAAGACCCACAAGTGGGGTCTACAACAAAGTGGCGAAGCAGCAACACTCCCACGAAGGTCGCATACCGGGATTGCAGGTCATCAAAAAACCTCGCTCAACGTGGAAAAAAATACTCGAGGGACTGCCTTGTGCTCATTTCGAAGGAGGCTAGAGGGGGAGAAAACAATACAACTACAAAGTGGGTCTTTTTTGTTGAACGCTTACGCCTGCCACTAAACCCAGATTCACCTGTGTTTCGTGTGGGCTACAGCACGTTTACCTCCTTTGATCTATCGCAACTGGCAGTCTCCTCAAGCATTTCCTACAAAGCAGGTGCTTATACAAAAAAAAAATCCGGCCATGCTACAGACTTTTTAACCATTTTATTTCCGCACATTTTAGCATTTGCAAAGGAAGAACATCTCGTGTGCGAGTGCCTTTCTCCTCTAAGTGAATGAATAGCTATTTAACCACGCAGGATAATCCCTGCACATACAGACGGAGGGTGGGTGTTAATTTTGGGAAAATGAACTTTCAGGGCAAACCTTGGGCCATACTCAATAAGGGGGTTTTGTAGGTCAAAAACGGGAACCGAAGGGCGCATTTGAAAGATTTCGTGGCAGATCTTTCAAATGCGCACCTCGACACTGAATGAGTACACATGGAAGTGACCCAGGACGGGCCCGTGCCTCTTGCAGTTACTCGCGAATAACTTGTATTAACTACGCCATTTGGCGTAGTTCGTCTGTACGTGGTTAACACAAAATCAGCCGATTTTCAACAGTGTAAGCTTTGGCTACGCCGCCCACGGAGCGGAATCAGCTTGACGCACTACAACTGGGCAAGGTGTGAATCAAGGTGTTGTCGCAAACCCCGTCTTATCGGCAGACCTTCCAAAAAAACTGACCGGCTGATAATCAGCCGGCTGATTATCAGCCGGTCAGTTTTTCAAGAAATTTTTTTCCGGCTGAATTCATCGGATTATTAATAGTCTTCAAAGAAACAAGTTTCTTTTCCTACTAATATTATTCTGGAATGCTGAGCTGATCGGCAGGTATCCCTCTGTTAAGGCTACATACCTCCCGGAGGCCGATGGGAACACGTGATGGAAAGGTGCAAAAAGAACTTTTGAAAAGAGAGGGTTAAAAGTCCCTGAAACCGATGAGTGGTAAGAGTTGGAGATGCGTTCAAATCTTAATCATTGCTGCTTCACTGGGGGTTATGGTTGAGACGTCTGGACGTATTCGGATCGTCTAAGCTTCTGTTGCAGAGTGCTGTGTTATGGAGTGAAAGTTTGAAACTTTTGTTCGTTCGAAAAAGCTGTGTGAACGTAGAAGGAGGAGACGAAGAAGGAAAAAGAAAAAGAAAGAAATAAAAGAAGAAAAAGAAGAGTTCGTTTTTCGTTCTTTTTACGAAGAAGAAGAAGAAGAATAATAATAAAAGTATAAAAAAAAACAGAGAACCGAAATATCGCTAGAGCTTTTTTTCCCCCCTTTTTTTCCTCTTTTTCTTTTTTTTTTTTTTTTTGAAACAGAGAGTGTTTATTCCAGGACCCGGATATTTGATCTGGGAGGGGCACATTTTTTACAGTATTTTGAAGCTTAAGCTTTTGCGGACGGGGGGATTGCAAGAACGTGCTTGGAATGGGTATGTGCTCAACACCGCACTGGTCCCGTCTGCGCCGTGTTTCGGTCCTTTAAGCCACGGACACATAAGGCGGACCATCATCAGCGTGGAACCTGAGTGTCTGCAGACAGGACTGCGGTGTGAGTCTGGTTTGTCAGGCGGCTGTTCGTAGCTCGTCACAGCCAGGGCCACCCGTGCTACTAGAGCACAGGCGAATCCGTCACGGGGAGAAAGCTTAACCTTTTGCGGAGGGGGGGGGGGGGGGGCGTTGTTACGGACGGGGGGGGCATATGTTTATGTCAAAAAAGCCAGAATCCGAGCTGGGGTTCGGACGCTGGGTCTTCAGAGCAAAGACACGCTAAAAACTTGTAGAACGGTATTCTCAGGGCCGCCCACGTGTTTTTTTAGCGTTTTTTAATAGCGTTATTCTTCGCTTTTTCTCACGAACGGGTGGGTCGGTCCTGCGTTTGGCTTTGTAGGTTCTCCCGACTCCCCAATTCGTGGTCAGCACAAACTCAAGAGGTCTAGTCAACTATTCCCTGCAGTATTAGCATACTTTCAAGAAAAGAAAGCAAACAGCGATGCTCCTAGTAACGGCGGGTGAACAGGGCAGAGCCCAAGCCTGAACCGGTGTTCCATGGATATCCGGAATGTGGCGCAAGCTGCTTGGGGACACAACTGGCGCAGAGGTATGTCTCCTGGAATGGGGTATCCACAGAGGGCGCAAATCCAGTGAGTATCCAGTGTGACACCCACAAATCCAGTGCGCATCCAGTGTGACATTCACAAATCCAGTGTGAAATCCGGTCTGACACCCGCAAATCCAGTGCTTCCGCCCGCCACTACAGCACATTTCACCTCCTTTTGAGATTTCGCAGCTGGCAGTCTCCTCCAAGTATTTCCAGGTGCTTGTCGTGCAGGGTCAAAACCTTGTGACTTTTTGGTAAACAGGGGGTTAGACCCTAAAATAAGAGCTCGTCACTCGCACAACCGCGGCTGATACAAAACTAATGATGATGATGATGATGTGAAGAGAGAGTTGTTTTCGTTGAACGCAGTGCCTGATCGTTTTTTACGTAAAGCTGGATTCAGGACGCAAGTGAAAACGCCGCGGTTTGCGGCGACGAGCTTCTCATTTCCTCCAACATTTCATGTTTGGTAAAAAGAAAATTGGAACAAATACTGCGGTGATTTTTGATGAAGGTGAGCAAATTTAAGAAGTTAATGGTGTGATCCATATGCCCGGCACAAACCCGGCACAAACCGGAAAAACTCAAGGGGGGTCCGATTTCTTATTTTGCACCACCCTTCAGGTTTTGGCAGGTGATCCCTGCAATCAAGCTAAACCGACTACACCAGGGTCCTGTCGAGTAAAAACCAACACCAATAAATATGTAAGGCGGCACCGAAAGTGTAGGTCCACCGCAGAAGGTACCCGGAGTGCTTTGCCATTGCAGCGCTGAATACACACGTGACAGACAGGAACCACTATTTTCCAAAGCCTCCAGAGGGCAAGCCCGGTTGTGCTTGACACAACGGACTACAACCGACCACCAGCCAGCAATTACCTCATGTTTCTATCCGGGCCTGCCTGCGCTTCCAGTCCGCTGGGTATTGTTCCTGGGGGTGAATCTTCCATTTCGGGCCGTTTTCGAGCGACCTGCCTGAGGTACGGCACGCTCTTTCGCTAGCCATCTTGCCTGCTCGTAGAACGGCCTCGAATGCCTGCATTTGCGGCATTCATCGTCTGCATCGATGTTCTGCATCCGTGGTACGTGCTTACTTTTCAGTCGACAACTACTGCTCCCGACACATTGAGCTCATGCTGACTTCACTGCAGAACGAGTGGTGACCTGTCTCTGCCAATTGCGTGACGCTTGTTTGCACGCAGTTGCGCGTCCACGAACACCACGCACCCATGCTCGGTAGCCATCTGCCGGGGTTGTTGGTACCCGCATTTTGGAGTGCATCGAAACCCCTGCAGAGCTCAAACAGCGGCTTGGTCAGCCACCGTTTGAAAGGATGCGGAACCAAAGGTAGCAGTCTGCTCAGGCCATCTTAAGCCATCCGACAGCACCTTCTAGGCGAGGGAAAACCGGTTGTACTTGATGCCCGCCCGTCCGAACCGCTTGTTGCCGACTTCTGTTCCGAGCGGGTTGAACGTGGGTACTTCTGTCCCTCGTTCTGATCCGATGGAGATGCTTGCTTCTCTTTCTGTTTTCCAAGCTACGAAAGGGGCCTCAAACCGACAAGATACCGAAGCCCGTAGGCTGAACATGACATAAGGGCGAGGGACCGCAAAGAGCGGGACAAACCCCCACGAGCACCAGACGATCATGAAACGTGGCAAAATCCACCGCGAAGCCTAAAATCTCCACGACCAAGGGTGCTAGCGGGTGCTGGGGAGACAAAAATAAAAAACCCGGACCCCCCCCCCCCCGGTACAAACCCGGCACAAACCCGGAAAAACTCCAGGGTGGATCACACCAGTTAAACAGATTTCTTTATTCCGAAAAAAATTCTTGGGGGCCGTCGGCCCCGCGGCAGCGTTTACCAAGAAGACACAAGGTTTTGACCCTGCATGTTATACCATACTGTGCATTCTGGCAGAGTCTGGCTGAGTCTCGCCAGAGTTCAGCCTGAGTCTGGGCGACTCAGGCAGACTCAGGCTGGAATCAGGCAAACTCAGGCTGGGCAGTATATATCAGTGTTCGGGTCACTTCAGTGGGGCAGTGAGGGCCAAGAATCACAATCACAATTGCAATCACAAGGATTCAAAAACCAGCCACCTGGAAGGGACTAGTGATCTGGTGCTTTGGGCACCACCTCAAGAACCGCATCACAAAGCTGTTGAGCACGGCACACACAGGTGCAAGACAAAGTTGTAAAGCTTACAGCGTTAGGTATAGGTAAGTAATACGTATACCTATGCCTATACTTAACGCTGAACCGCGATTTTTGCGGTTCAGCGTTAAGTATATGGCATTGCCTGTAGATGGGCACTGGACCAGCTTTCGGGTCCCAATTTCAGGTGTTCAAATTTCGGTTGCAACACTCAGATTTTGCCTGGTTAGGAGCACTTTTGATTTCAGTGTGTGGGGGTCCCAATGTGTTGTCTGATACACCATGCACTTCTGCAAGCTTGCTGCCAGAACATCAGCGACCAACCACTGAAGTGACCAGGTGAAGTAGTTCAGTAGTTCAACAGTGCAGCCCGCCCAGCCTGAGTTTGCCTGAGTCCAGACTGAGTCTGGCTGAGTACTCAGGCTGACTCAGGCTCGACTCAGTCTGAGTATTTCTTGCCGGAGGGGAGTATTTCTCGCCAGACTCAGCCAGGATGCAAGGCATGTAAAACAAACGAAATAAAATATTTATTGGGAAAAATAAATTCCCTCTGGCGGAAATGGCTTGCGGGGCGTGACGATAAATTTCGTTTAATTTTTTGACAGGATTCCGTTGTGTTTACACAGGCCGGACAAATAAACGAATTTATTTTTTCCGATCTCGGAATTTATTTTGCGCCGCCAGCTATTTTCAGTCGAAACAAATAAATGAAATTTATTGTCCCTAGGGAAATAAATTCGTTTATTTTTCCGACTGAAAATAGCTGGCGGCGCAGAATAAGGTCGTAGGAAGAAATCTGTAGGGGAGACCCCTCGCAAAATTTTTTTTCTCCCTGTGGTGAGTGAAATCGCGTGTTTTGAGCTCGTTTTGAGTCTAATTCATCCTTTCTGATCCATATCAAGACCTCGCAGAAAGAAAACCGCAGCACTTGTCAGCAGCGCTCATCCAACAGTCCTACCCAGCACGACAGCACCTGTGCAGTCCTTCATGCAAGCGCCCATGCAAGCAGCATCGTATGTTGTGAACTACAACGTCAACCTGCCGGGACTCCCCCAGTTGCAGCAGAACAACCAGGCACATTGATCTGTGACCCGTCACTTACAACAACTCCACTCCTACACAACGTTCTGCTACGCAATGTCTCAGACACACAACGTTCTGCTACGCAACGTTCTGCTAAACACCAACGTAACTGCAAAGCAATATGCTCAACGTCTTACACAACGTTCTGCCGTGCACATTTGCTACGCAACGTTCTGCTAGACACCAACATAACTGCAAAGCAGTGTGGTTTTCTTTCCATCCTCGGGAATTTAGTTTTCCCAATAAAATCATTTATTCGGCAATAATTTCCGCCAATTTTGCCTCGGTGTCGGTTTTAGTCCCTCGGGAGGCCCTCGGGGGGGTTTGCAACCCCTCGCCACTCGCTCCGCTCGTGGCTCGGGGTTGCAAACCCCCCCTCGGGCCTCCCTCGGGACTAAAACCGACACCTCGGCAAAATAAACGGAAATTATCTTGCCAAATAAATGCTTATTATATAAAAAAAAGCCAAGCAAATGATTCTCGTGTGCCCGCCTACGGATGGGTTGTGACGCCTCAGGTCACCGGACTTGCAAAGGAATCGGGCAAGGGCGAGGGGCGAGGCAAACGAGGAGAGGGGAGGGGAGCGGGGGGGGATGAAAGGTACAACAAACGAACACGGCGCGCTCTCGGCACCAGGTAGGGGGGTGTTAACCGCGGTCAAAGCGCGGTGTTTGGAGGTTATTAGCACAAACGAACACATTCGCTCACTATCATTCACTACCAGGCTAATTCTCCCCGGCACGTACAAACAAACACACGCCTATTCTTTTTGCGGGTGTCCACTGGAGTTCGCACGGGATTTGCAAGTGCCCCACCGGACTTCACACACATTGAATTCGCGGGGTGTACCCACACCCGCAAATCCAGTGTGCGAAATTCTGGTAGACACCCGCAAAAACAGGTTTTGTCACACCGGATTTGCGGGTGGGTGCACCCGCAAATCCAGTGGGTGAAATCCGGTGGGGCACTCGCAAATCCCGTGCGAATTCCAGTGGACACGGTCAATGGACAAAGTGGGTCTTCTTGTTGAACCCTTACGCCCGCCACTAAACCCAGATTTACCTGTGTTTCGTGTGGGCTACAGCACATTTACCTCCTTTGATCTATCGCAACTGGCAGTCTCCTCAAGCATTTCCTACAAAGCAGGTGCTTAGGGCTGACTATTTTTTTATTTTTGGCTCGCGCTCGGGCACTTCAAAAAAATCTGGGCGCGCGCGCTAAAAAAAAAAATAATTGGGCAGAAAATTACAAAAAAAAATATAGTTTGGCAGACACCTGGCCGCAGTGCCATTCGAGTCCTGAGTCCAATCTTGGGTTGGCATTCACCCTTCTCGGAAGCATTTTAAGTTCAACCCCTCGAAATAACCCGAAGACATACCGACAACGCCAACAAGAGTAAAAAACAAGACCAGCAGGCACATGGTCCACCGTTGCTTGCAGGCAAACATCGTGCACCGACAAATATATGGGGATTTGCTGATAGAACAGCGAGTACATGACTTCCCGTGGTTCCGATGAAGCCAACGAGATACGTAGAAGCGGGAAGCGGACGTGGAGAGAGATCATAGATGTGAAGTTTGGCGTCGATGTATCCATTTTTTGGCAGGGCGCTCACATGCTCGAGTTTGGCTGCTTGCTTTGGACCTCTCGATTGCTGAAGGACCTCGAACAGATGCATCCCCAGGGGAAGTCCTCGGGTTTGAAGAAGAGTCGGTGCATGGTTGGGCAACCACCATGGGGAAGAGAGAAGTGCTGGCCGAATTATGGGACTGTAGTCCCTCCGGTTGTTGTTTCCCATCGCAGGATCTTTTCTCGGTGTACACCTACACACCGAACAAGTTTGCGAACGGGTTCGTTTCCGGGATTTTATTTTAGTATTTCCAGTGTGCTCTCTGTCATCACGACACACAAAAGCGGCAGCTGATGGCTACAGCCACCGGTGGTTGCCATCCTAGTGGCTGTCAGTGGTTATTCCTCTCCTACGCTGTCGGTAGGGATCCTGCTCGCGAAGAGTACTCCACCGAAACCTGCGGCATGAATCTGTGCAACGAGCGTCGACGCTCCCGGCTTCGTGAAGTTCATTGCGGATGCCACCACGTGATGTCGGCTTCTAGCTCCGCCAGAGAGCCTGACAGACTCCCCTTCGCCCCGACCGCCGACGCCGCCGTCGTCCGTCCGCCACACTGGAGTCTGGCGCAAAGCCCCCTGAAAACTGCACGAATCCTACCCGAAACCCAGTCGCGGTGCTACCGCCCGTCGGCACTTCGCCAGCCTTCTCACCGGAGAGCGGCAGTCTTCGAACCCAGTCCCGGAGGAAGTCGGCCAGTGCGTAAAACCCGTGCGGGTGGCGCCCGAAGCTGTCGACCATCGAAGAGGATCCGTCCACCAGGACCACAATGTCCAGCGCGGGGCACTCCCCACAAGTCCCCTTGGCTCCGACAATCTGATCCCACTTGCACGTGTCCTTTGCCGTGCACTCCGTTTCTGCACGGAAAGAGCTACACGCTCCATCGCGAAAGGAAACCGGAAGGAAACAATAATAAGCAGTTCCACAGCCTACAAGGTGCCCACAGTGTGGCAGATGCGTCCAAAAGGATGGACAAGCTCATCGAGCCAGTGCCAGCAGTCCCATCGTTCCATGACCCCAGATTCCGGGCCAGGTACAGTCTCAGTCAATCGCAGCTAGATGGCTTTCCACACAAACAGAGCACAGACTCATCCGACTCGTTTGCAAGCAGCTCTCGTTTCCCTCCCTTCCTTCCTATGTAGCGGTGTTGCGCCTTTGCAGCCGTAGTGCTGCACAGGTGCTCCAATGGGCATTGTCCGCACCACAGAATTGAAAGTCTTGTGACTTTTGTTGAAGGGTTCTCATTTTCTTGCACGACCGTGCGTCGTTCAAGGAATAGTTTCTTGCCATGCCAAAACAGCCAGCCCTAGGGCTGCCCCAACTATGGTTGAGATTCCCTTTTGGCTGAGCACCTGGTGTTGGCCGCCATGGGAGTCGTGTCTGCAGTTTGCAGGTATTCCCAGGCGGGGACTTTTGCGTCCGAGATGACTCGAAAATTTCTGAGTGCCCGAAGTGGTCCACGTGACCCAGAAGTGGCAGAGTCGTACAAACTATTTTTTTTTTTTTTTTTTTTTTTGTATAAGCAGGGGTTATTCTGCCCGCCAGCAAGGCCAAAAATGCTGGCGAAAAAATTTCTTCTGTCAGCGAGAAAATTTTTCTCGCCCTCACGTCGTACAGAGCCCGTCCACCCGCATCTGTCCTTCCATTCTGAGTCTTCGGCGGTTCGTGGTGCAAGGAGGAAGAGAGAGTCGGAGAATACGTGCGGTTGGTCTGGTGGAAGGGACGGGTACAAGTTAACAAAAGAAGAAGTCAAGACAGGACAAGGAGGTGCAGCAAGGTTTCAGGGTAGTGTCAAGTCAATTTTGCGCTTTTTCGCTACCTTCTCCACCGGCTCAGACTCTCCAGCAAACCATGCTGCCCTTAGGGCTTCGGCTGCGAAGCCAGAAGTAAAAAGGTCGATTACCTCCTCCGCAGTCGCGTCGTCCATCTCCTTCTCATCGGTGTCTTCGATGAAAAAGAGGGCGCGCAGTGTCGTGTTCAGCATGCGGTTGCGCAGTCGGGTCTTTACACGGGCCAGGGTACTGAACTGGCGTTCACTTTCTGCAGAGGAACTGACAATGGTCTGTGCCAGTTCGACCAGTTGTCTCAATGGCTGCATGCGGGCACTCGCAGTGCCATCAGGGGCGAAGGCTTGATACACCGCGTGTGCATTTTTGGAGTATCTTGAGGCGCGTAGAACCTCCTTAAGTAGGGTCCAGTCTCTCACCAGGTCTGCCTCGGTCATTCCGTGCAAAAGGGGAGTGCCGTGGTCTGTCTTCGTTTCCGAGCGAGTGGTGCTGTATGTGGGTCGAGGCATCGTGTCTGTTGCTGGCACGTCCACTTCATATTGTCGGTACGTGACCCGGCCGGGCTTGCTGTAGTATCTGTAGAGCTCCCGGATGTGTTCATCCCCCCAGTTTGTAAGGTGCGCGCCCTCTGGCCACGCAATGCGGTCAAAGACAACGAAGTGCCGAAGAACTTCCTTGGATTCAAACCGGACCGTTGTGGACTTGAGGAGTGCAGCAATGTATGGGGAGGCGATAGTCTGATGGAATGTGCTGAACGCTGCAGGGGTAACGGCAACGTTGGTCGCTTCGAAGAACGAACGGCGCCAGCAAGTGTAGTATTTCGTGATCTTTTTGGCCCTTTCTTCCGAGCTTAGTGCCCTCAATTCTGCTTCGAGCGAGTCCACTTCTCTGCAAACATCCGAGATGGTGGTCGCGGTTCCTTGGAAAACAAGAGAGATTGCATGCAGCTTTTCCAGAACGTCACACGCAAGTGCAAGACATGCAAAAAATTGCGGCTTACTCACCTCTTTGTACAGGTGCTCTGCGTGGGTGCTGTTCCGCTCGTTCCAGATGCGTCTAAGGGCTTCGCGTATTGCAGAATACTGCATACGGATGACAGAGACACTTCTCCAGTAGGCCAGCCAGCGTGTATCGGACGGCTCCACCAGGGCACGATTCACCTTCTCACACATCGCTGCAAATGTCGGGTCTGCGAATACGCTGCTCAGAAGTAGCTTGTTGATGTCGGAGTCGGAGAAGATCAGCCAAAGGGCGCGGACGGTTCTGAAGAAGTCTCCCATGAACGCAACTGCTTTTATGCCATCCTGGGCAAGGAGGTTGAGGACGTGGGCACAACACCACATGAAGAGCGCAGTAGCATTGATCCCACCGCGAACCTTCTTCTCGGCACCCTGAAACTTCCCAGACATCGCCGAAGCCCCATCAAACGAGCAGGATACGAACGAGCCCTTCGGGAGATAACACAGCATCTGCTTTATCTTCGTTGCGTAGCCGGTTGCAGTTTGATCGTGCAGGACTTCAAGGCCAATGAAGCGCTCTTGGACAGCATTTCTCCTGAGGTAACGAACGGTGGCCACAAGTTGGTGCTTTCCCGTCACGTCGGTTGTTGCATCTGCTGTGGCTGACCAAAACCGGGACTCCCTAATCTCGGTGTACAGCCGCTTCTCTAATACCAAGCCGATCAACTCCAGAAGCTCTCTCACCACAGTTGACGATGTATACGTCACATCCTGCTTCAGCCAAGCACAGAAATCGCGGTCCTGGTGCAAGCAAGAAAAGAAGGATAGCAAGTCGTGCACGTGCACCGTGTGGGGGATTTCCAGGCGTGCGATTTTAAAGATTGTTTTGACAATCTTGCGCAGTTGAGCCCGCATCTTACTGACACCTGAACGAAGGTTTGTCATAATGTCAGAGACAGAAACATGCTCGGCGGACGTTTCGTGCTTCTTCATGCGGTTTCGGAGGTGCGTTTGGTCGGCGTAAGGCATGTTGATGAGGACTGCTCTTGTACGCGGAAACTTTTGGCTGCAAACCTTGCACTGGGCCCCCGCATCTGACACATCGAGCCATGGATACTCGGCAAGCCACCTGTCAACAGTGGATCGCAGAATTTTGCCACTGCCAAATGTACGAAACTTCGTGTTTTCTTCCGACTCAGGAGCGGGCTCGTCGTCAACAACAATCGGCTCAAATGCCACTGCTGAACCGGACAGGATCACGACCACGACAGCTACTAAAGCAAGAACGGAAAGTCCGACAAGACTGTCATCATCTGGGTCCGACTCATACTCGGCAACAACCTCGTAGCCTTCAAATGCGGGGGGTTCAACTGCAGCAGGTGGTGTTGGGATGGCAACTTCTGCTTGAGCGGGCAGGTCTTCGGCTGATGTGCGAGCAGTGAGAGCATTCTCGGCGGCGATCTTCTTTTGAGCAGCATCGTAGGCCTTCACCTTAGCCAGCAACTCGGCGTTCTTCAGCCTGTTGCTGCCTGTCCCCTGGTTGATGCGCCTGAGGCTTGCTTGCTTCTCAAGCTTCGGTCCTCTCCAGTTCGCGTAGTCGAACTGGATGGTTTCGTCTGAGGGGCCACGTGCAGCGGCCGCACGGAAACCGAAACTCGCAAGCGACATGTTACTTGGTTTGGGCCTGGCTGACTTTGTGTTAAACAAGAAACAAGACAGTGTGTTTGTTAACCTCATCCTGAGTCCCTCTCACAGCCTCCGCGGGCCCGCCTCTGCACTCGACTGTGCTGTTGCCCGGGACCTCTCGTGCATCACCCAGCCTCGGCCTCTGGCCTCGCCTGCCCTGTCTCGGCCTTCTCGGGCATCACCCAGCCTCGGCCTCCGGCCTCGCCTGCTGTCTCGGCTCTTGTAGGTGACCCCCCTGACCCCCCACGCAAAAATCCCTTTGGCGAAAAAAATATTTTCGCCAACCCCTTTTCAGATTTTTTTTTTTTTTTGGCGAAAAAATTTTTTTTCGCCAAAGGGAAAAACCCCTGTGTATAAGCACCTGCTTATACAAAAAAAAGCCCAACGCGTAAGCGTTCAAAAAAAAAGACCCATTTTGTAGTTGTATTGTTTCTCCCCCTCTAGCCTCCTTCGAAGTAAGCACAAGGCAGCCCCTCGAGTATTTTCCCAACTATTTGTGTTTCCGACGATCCGAATGGACGTACAGATTGGTGTCTTTCGACCTTTTGGATGCTTGTGAAGTTCAGCTTAGTGCGTGCTTGTGGTGATCGGTGGGGTTCCCAAAAGAAAAACGTTTCGTGTTATCGTATCTTCGAGCTAGACTTGATCTCGTGCATTAGCCAAGTGGCCCATTCTGTTGCTTTTCCGCTGGGCTCCTGATAGCGGACTCGCGCGCAAACAGACAGTATGACTGCTGTGTTGCGGGCTGCAAATTCATCCAATACTTGTCTGTACGTTACCTCACTCTGTCCAAAGATGCGCGTGAGGTTGGCTTCGGGTCCGTAGCATAGAATATGTCGTTCATCGCCAGCCGTCAGGACATGATCTGCACGTGACCCAGAAGTGGCGGAGTCGTCCAAGTTGTCATGTCGACCCTGTACAAACTATTTTTTTTTTTTTTTCGAGGTTCGCAAAAATTCGGGTGCGCGCGAGCGCGAGCCAAAAATAAAAAAGTCAGCCCTTATCAGGGATTATCCTGCATGGTTAAAAAATTATTTCTTCACAAAAAAAAAAAAAGTATTCTCAAAACAGGCCGGTTAAAAAAGGTTTTTTAACCACAGGAGTTTCTGGTAAAAAAAAAAAATTGTGCTTGCAAGGTCAGAGGCATGGAGGCTACAAGTGGGGTCTACACAACAGGTGGCGAAGCAGCAACACGCCCACGAAGGTCGCATGCCAGGCTTCCAGGTCATCAAAAAAAAACCTCGCTCAACGTGGAAAAAAACTTCCGGCCATGCTACAGACTTTTTAACCATGACTTTCCCGTATTTCGGGGATTAGAATAACCCCTGGCCCTTATACAAAAAAATAGGCGTGGGTTTGTTTGTCCGTGCCGGGGGGGAGGATGGATTATCCTGCTAGTGAGTGATAGTGAGTGAATATGATCGTCGGGCTAATCTTCTCCCAAACACGCTGCCAGCGTTCTCTTTCGTGTATCTGTGAGAAGTTCTCTGATCGACTCTCTTTGTGCGTCAACTCCTTCAGTGAAAATGTGAGTGTCTTGACAGCCCGTAGTTGGCATCGACTCCGCTTCTAGGAGACGGGTGTGCCGCACAGTTTAACTCTCCCACCGGGTGCTGGAGTACACCGTGTAAGGTCAACGCCCCCCCATTGGCGGAGAGAGAATGAAGACAAATCGCTCAGAGTGGGCACATGCCTAAGCTCGATTGTGTGTGTGTGTGTGTGTGTGTGTGTGTGTTTGCGTGTGTTAGGATGGGGAAACACACACGGGAGAATAATTAAACGCGCAAAAGTCTTCGTGCCAAATGGCTTTGAGTCGCACATCCCACACCGCCCCCAACGACAGCAAACCCGGAGGTGAATGGCTCCTTGCTTGTTAGAGTGAAAGTTCGCTTGAAACACCGGGGGTTTAAGGTCTCCGGGTGACCTTCGTCGTTGTGGGAAGATATCCTTTGTGCTCTGAGTGTCGTACGACTGGTGGTTACACGAGGTAATGAGGATCGGTGGGTACCTTGGTTGTTGGTCATTGGTGGTTTCGGCCATTGTCCACATACCTTACTTACGGTAGCCCTCCTTTTTGGCGGGCTCTCTCAGTGTGCGCGCGATCAGCCGGCTTGCCGCTGATTAAATTTCGAGCTTTTTTTTTTTTTAGCCACATGCAATGTGTGAGGAAACTGAACCGCCCGAGTAGGACCTTCTGATCATGATCATTTGCAAATTTTTGCCACCTGAAACCACGTCCAGGATTTGGGCTCAGGGTAGTGCGGTCAACAAAAAATTCTACTTTCCCTTACTCTCGCGGTGTACGGTTTCTTACCGGGAGACGATTTTCAAGAGTGTAAGCTTTGGCTATGCCGCCCATGGAGCGGAATCAGCTTCATGCACAAACCGGGCAAGAATTGAATCAAGATGTTGACGCAAACCCCCGTCCGATCGGCAGATCTTCAGCTGGCTGAATATCAGCCGGTCAGTTTTTCAAGAACTTTTTTTTTGTATAAGCACCTGCTTTGTAGGAAATGCTTGAGGAGGCTGCCAGTTGCAAAGATCAAAGGAGGTAAATGTGCTGTAGCCCACACGAAACACAGGTGAATCTGGGTTTAGTGGCGGGCGTAAGCGTTCAACAAAAAAGACCCATTTTGTAGTTGTATTGTTTCTCCCCCTCTAGCCTCCTTCGAAGTAAGCACAAGGCAGCCCCTCGAGTATTTCCGGCTGAAATCAGCCGCTTTTTTCCTTAGCGCGAACACTGGGCTCTCTCTCTCTCTACCGACAGGAGTTGTTTGGGTTCGCTTTTCCCCCAACGACAGCTCTTTTTTTCGCGTTTTTTTTTCTTTTGTGTGTTGCCGACAATCAACCGGGGTTGATGTACGGCACCTTTTTTTTTTTTTTTTTGAATTTGCAGTCAGGGGTTTATATAGCTTTTCCTCCTCTGTAAAGGAGTCCTTTTCGCCCTCGGGGTCCTGTGTGGGATCCAAAATTAATTAGAATTGGTAGTCAAGTGGCAAGCACTACCATGCCAGCCCAGCCCAACACAACCCAACCTCAGTGTTGGTAATAAGAATCCGACAAAATGGTTAGCTGATTTGTAAGAGAGGGGGGGTCTGGGGGGGCAGCGCCCCCAGCGCACGGTACGTTACAGCGAAGAAATCCCGCGCCAGTCAACTTCTATATGAGTCGATGCCAAAAGGGGGGGGGGGGGTTTGGGCGGAAAAATCCCCGCATAGTTCACCAGGGTCTGACGGGTACTGAGGCCCCATACCCTTCCTAAAACATCATTCTGCGTTCAAATACGCCCTCAGAAGCCTCCGGAGAGCCTTCTATGATGTCCCAAATGCGATTTTGTGGGTTTTTAGGGGGTCCCCCCGTCTGCTGGCCGTAAACCGCCATAGAAGACACATATGCAACCTGATGCTGGGTCGCTCCTCGGAGCAAAATCTCGGCCTAAACACACGTTTTCGGCGTTCTCTATCATTCTCCAGGTGCATTCGACCCTCGGACTTCATAAATTATCTCGCTTACAGGTGTTCCGGGGTGTGCAAAAACAAGGCGAATGGACCCTACAGACCGTACCACGCCCTGCCTGTCTATACAGGCTTTGGGGTCGAATTGCGCCGCCTTGGCGCCATGTGCACCGTTTTGGTCTCGTTTGTGCTGCTTTGGGATCCACTAAGAACTCTGGTCTGATTTGCGGGACGCTTTGCTCGGTTTTGGTGCCCACTTTCACCGTTCAAAGTGCATCCAGTGGTGAAGACTTTGCGCCGAAGCTGGAGAGGAAGCGACCCAGTAGGCGCCACTTCACCGTGAGCGGGTCTCGGAACAGGACTCAAACTGGCCCAGGTGATACTGCCGACCATGGCGGGTGTGTGCGCCACACAGTTTGTCTGACCAAGCTCACTGCACAGGAGCTTGCCACACATCCCTCGGGTCATGTGCCGCCTGTGCAAAGTCATCCAGCGAGAAGCACTTTGCAGCCATGGGTGAGAAAGGTGCCAGAAGGGAAGACATTGCCAGGAAAGCTCTGAAAGCCTGCCCTGAAAGCGGTGAAGCCTGCTTCAAAATCATGAAGTGAACGCGTCGTAGTCAACCGCTTCGACGACGATTGAGAACGGCTGATGATCGCCTGTTACTTAACGCTTGTCCTACTTCGTTCACCAAGCCTTGCAGAATCACCAGAATAGCATAACATGATGCAGGTAGAAGCCTGAACAGGCCTTAGAACAGTGAAAGTGGGCGCCAAAACCGAGGAAAGCGTCCCGCAAATCAGACCAGAGTTCTTAATGGACCCCAAAGCAGCACAACCGAAGCCCGAAACGGTGGATGTGGCGCCAAAGCCGGTGCAATTTGACCCCAAAGCCTGTATAGACAGGCAGGGCGTAGTTCGGTCTGTCCCCAATGCAGGGGGCCATTCTCCTTATCTTTGCACGTCCCGGAACACCTGTGAGTGAAAGAAACCACGAAGCCCGAGGGTCGAATGCGCCTGGAGAGTGCTAGAGAACGCCGAAAACGTGTGTTTGGGCTGGGATCTTGCACAGAGAAGCGACCCAGCTTCAGGTTGCATATGTTTCTACTATGGCGGTTTACGGCCAGCAGACGGGGGGACCCCCTAAAAACCCACAAAATCGCATTTGGGACATCATAGAAGGCTCTCCGGAGGCTTCTGAGGGCGTATTTGAACGCAGAAGGATGTTTTAGGAAGGGTATGGGGCCTCAGTACCCGTCAGACCCTGGTGAACTATGCGGGGATTTTTCCGCCCAAACCCCCCCCCCCCCTTTTGGCATCGTACCTATTATGGAATCCAAATTTAATTAGAATCGGTAGTCAACGTCTGATGCCAAATCCCAAATCTAATTAGAATTTGTAGTCAACGTCCATTTTCCGATTCCAAATTTAATTAGAATTGGCAGTCAACGTTCTAGATTGGATCCAAATTTAGCGTTTATTGTGGTTTAGAGGTTCGGTGTTTTAGGGCAAATTTAATTAGAAGTGGTCAACGGCTAAGTTCGGATCCAAATATAATTTACGAGGCAAGCACTACCAGGCCAGCCCAGCCCAACCCATCCAACCTCAGTGATGGAACAAGAATCAGACGAAATGGCTAAGCTAATTCGTAAGAGAGGGGGGGTCTGGGGGGCAGCGCCCCCCAGCGCACGGTACGGTACGGCGAAGAATTTCCGCACCAGTATTGATTCCAAATTCAATTAGAACCGGTAGTCAACGTCTGATGCCAAACCCCAAATCTAATTAGAACTGGTAGTCAACGTCCAATTTCGAATTCCAAATTTAATTAGAATTGGCAGTCAACGTCCAATTCCGGATTCCAAATTTAATTAGAATTGGTAGTCAACGTTCAGTTTTGAATCCAAATTTAATTAGAATTGGTAGTCAACGTCCTGCCTTCTTCTTCTTCTTCTTCTTCTTCTTCTTCTTCTTCTTCTTCTTCTTCTTCTTCTTCTTCTTCTTCTTCTTCTTCTTCTTCTTCTTCTTCTTCTTCTTCTTCTTCTTCTTCTTCTTCTTCTTCTTCTTCTTCTTCTCTTCTTCTTCTTCTTCTTCTTCTTCTTCTTCTTCTTCTTCTTCTTCTTCTTTCTTCTTCTTCTTCTTCTTCTTCTTCTTCTTCTTCTTCTTCTTCTTCTTCTTCTTCTTCTTCTTCTTCTTCTTCTTCTTCTTCTTCTTCTTCGGAAAAGGTCGCGTTGGCAGAAACGGTGAAGATGATAATTGTCACAGGGTTGGTGAAATGAAAGCGAGAATGTGGGGTAAGCCCTGGTTATTAGATTCACGGTTAAACGAAGCTAGCGCACAAGGTTTGCCTGATCTCGCACCTACTTTCCGATACCAAATAGATGCTCTATTCAAACTCGGAAAAGGTCGCGTTGGCAGAAACGGTGAAGATGATAATTGTCACAGGGTTGGTGAAATGAAAGCGAGAATGTGGAATAAAAATCCCTGGACGTGAAACTTAAAGAGCTGAGATCCCGCTGCCTCCGGGTCTCGCAAAGAATAGCGCTATCAGGAGCGTAAAAACAAAACTTCCGAGGTAAAGATCCTCATGCAACGCAGAACGGGGTCCGGGGCGGCTGGATGCCCTGCCGGTATGGGTCCCGCGTCCAGACGTCTGCCAGTTGCTCAGCAGTCGGGACCCATACAGTCTCGAGGACGCACTGGTATTCCTCCAAGACGTCGCGGACCTTGCACAGGATGAAGTTCCCGAGCTGGGTCTTCGACTTCCAGTTCCTCAAGCAGTTGACGGCGGGCAAGTTGTCGACGAAGATCCTGATCGTCGACAGCGGAGAGCGAGAAGCCGCGTACGCAATCGCGAACTTCGCCGCCGTCAGCTCAGCGAAGAAGATGTGCTGCGGGACATCCCTCCACGGGCCCCACATCGCCATGGAACCCACCAGCCAGGCCCATCCCTGCATGCTGGCGTCGGACCACGCCTCCACGAGGGTGTCCCGTTGCTTCGCGTCGAAAACGACCCACCGGTTGCCCGACAGACGCCGTCTCACTCCCGCAAGGAACGGAAAAACGTCGTCGCTCACGCGGACCAGCGACTCCCAGCCCAGGGAACCGGTCAGGACCTGGTGCGCCAGGGTTCCCATCCACGCAAGCACCGGGCTCACCCTGCAGAGCGGCGTGCCCCACACCGTCCACGCCCAAATAGCGGTCCCGACGACCTTCCAAACGCCACGCAAAGTCATCCGCGTCGAATCGACCGAGCAAAAGAGGAGGTGCGCCTTCCTCGCCCACTCTTGCTTCAGCCGGTATCTCTTCGCCGCGAGGTCGAACTCGACTCCCAAGACAACCGGCGTCGAGCTGGGCTCGAGGACGGACTTCTCGTCGTTGACCGTCATGCACACCTTGCGGGCGCGTCGCAGGACTCGGTCGCGCACAGCGCGAAGCGCGTCCGGACAGTCACCGACGAGGGCCCAGTCGTCGTACCAGACTATCCTATCGTCCCCGGCGGGTTCCGTGATGACCAGCGCAGAGTCCTGTGCGATCACGGGCGAGAACGACCAGCCCATCGTAAGCCGGCGCCACCGATACAGAGCCACGCCCCCGTCGGGCCTCCTGGTCCGGAGCCCGAAGAAAGCCGACGTCGACCGTCCCACTGGGAACTGGAAGAAGTAGGACTTCAGGTCGACGACGACTGCGTGCGACTTCGACATCATCTTGGCGATGACCTCGTCGACACGCAAGAGGCTGAACTTCGGCGGGGGCTCCATCAGCTCGTTCAGCGGGCGGCCATCGACGATGGCACGGGAGTGGTGCTCCCCCTTCTCGACAGCGAACGCCGGCAGTACGCACTTCAGCGGCTCCGAGCGGGGAACGCGTTCCACAAAGCCGACGCCCTCCAGCGTCACCGCATGGTGCGCAAACGCGTCGCTCTTCCGACCCGGCACGAGCGGCGTGCCCAGTAGCCTCCGTCGGAAAGCGTGTCCGTCCGTGAGGAGGTCGAGCAGGCTGTGCAACCGGGCTCCGGGCCTGGCGAGATCCCGGAGCGCACGGAGGTCGATCGGAGGTACCGCCGTGACGTCAAGCGGCTTCGCCGACCTCGGAGCACCGACCGCCGGGACGAGACCTCTGGTTTCCGGCGGAAGGTATCCGAGGGGGACTGTGGTGGGAGGGTCGTAAAAGTGTGGGTGAAGCCGTAGAAAAAGCCTCCTTCCCCTGAGCAACCTGGATCTCCGCGATTTCAGGCCCACGACCTGCCGAGGCAAAGAGCCGGCGTCGGGCATGGGGTGTTTCTGTCGCGTCGGGAAACGGCTGTCAAAGAGAGGCGGGTTGGCTAGTCCCGGGAGGCGCCCTGGAGCACCCGCTGTGCCGACTCCAGGGTCTTCAGGGTGTCGACGGCCGGGCCCTCGACGTAGTACCGGAAGACACTCTTCTTCCGGTGGCCCGTGACTGCCATCGCGTCGTCCTCGCTCATCGTCTCCCGCAACGCGGTGGCCGCGCCCCTCCGGAAGCTCTTCGTCGAGTAGGACTTCCCCAACGTCCGCTTCGCCGCCGAGAGCACTTGGTGGTACTCGAGGTCCGGGAACAGCAGGGAGTTCGGACCCGAGATCCCGTCGAGGTGCCGCAGGACGATGCGGGACAGAGGAGCGGCGACGAGTCCGTACCGCCCCTTGTCTGCCTGGCGCGACTTCTCCCTCCAAATGTCGACGAGGATGGTGGGGGACGGGCCGCGGCGGGACACCGTGAGGTCCCTCTTCCGCAGGCTCAGAACGGTTTCCGAGCGAGACGCCAGCGTCCACATCAAAGCCTGGGCGGCGGCCGTCGGGAGGTCCTTCTCCGCCTCTGCGGCCACCGCACGCATGACGGCCTCCTTCGACGCCGCCACCCCTCGCTTCACCGGCAGCGCCACGGCCATTCTTCGGGCGCCCGTCAACAGCCGTTGCAACCACGGAAGGCGACGTTGCTGCACGGGCACCCCTTTCGACTCGAGGTGGGCTTGCAGCAGACCGACGTACCTGCCGACCGTCGAGCCGGAAACCTGACGCACGGTGATGAGCCAAGCCCCCCAGGCAGCGATCTGGTCTGCCAGCTCTTCGGCGGTGACGGCACCGAGTCCAGAAACAGCTGGAAGCTCGTTAGCACCGTCCGGGTGGCGGTGGAGTGATGGCGACCGCGCCCGAGCTGCGCGATGTACTGCGCCATCTGGAGGGGGTCGTCGGAGTTCACCCCCGTCTGCCGTGCGGTCTTGACCAAGGCCTTCGCCTGATCGCTCGCGGTGCCGCTCTCCCACAGACGAGTGTCGAGGAGCCGCCTCGCTCTCGCCGGGTCCATCAAGGTC